>OZ025303.1:165737976-166135476 GCA_964019185.1 Maratus speculifer
GTTTCTACATTTCTTAATGCAACCGCTTCTAAAAATCTGGAAGTTGCGTCAGTGATAGTTAGAATAAATTTATTCTTTCGCACAGAAAATGTTAGAGGTCCACATACGTCAATATGTAGTATACTTCCTACTTCCTGGTCTTTAACCACCCTTTGCAATGGTACTTTTATTGTTTTGTGATGTTTAGCTGTTTGACACGCTGTACAGTTCGCACAGAATATTTTGATATCTCTGTACATTCCATGCCAAAATATTCTATCCTTAATGGTGTCATAAGTTTTCTGGAATCCAAAATGGGGGGAATGCGCGTCTTCCATAATGGCTATTTTCAAAGAGTCAGGGGCAATGAGTAGTTCCTTTTTTTCTGTACCTGGTCTCAGAATTAATATTTTATCATCATTTAACATATATCTTTTTGTTGTTCGATTGTTTTGTCCCTTTTTTATTTTGTCAATTATTTTTCTTAACTTTTCGTCTGCATATTGTTCTGATTTAATATTGTCATTAGACAAAGCATCGTTGACTTTAAATAGAGTATTGTGTAATTGTAAGTCCGTTTCTAAATTGCAAATATGTCGAGATACGAAATCCGCTGGATTAACCTTGCCTTCAATATGCTCAAAAACATAATTATATTCCGCCAAATCTGTCATCCATCTTTTGACTATGTCAGATTGCGCTTCTAAATTCATTTGCTGTGTAATGGGTTTCGAATCCGTCAGAATCGTGAATTGCCTACCCCATAAAATATGTTTAAAATGATTGACTGATTCATGAATCGCCAATAATTCAAATTTTATACTAGGGTAGCTTTTTTCTGCCCCTCTTAATTTTCTCCCAAAAAACTCGATAGGCAATAAAATGCCATTAGACTCCTGCGCCAGAATTGAGGATATGGCTAGCTTCGAGGCATCACATATCAAAAATAATTCCTTGTTAAAATCTGGGGGTCTAAGTGTAGGGTTTTGTATTATTGCTTCTTGTATGTTTTTCAACGCCTGTTCATGCTCCTCACCCCATTTGAATTTTACTTTTTCTTTTGTAAGTTCTACCAAGGGATGTACAATATCTGAATAATTTCTAATTAAAGATCTAAAGTAGTTTGCTAGACCCAGAAGTGATCTTACTCCCTTTTTTGTTTTTGGACGTACTAGATTTTTAATTTTGTCTATGTTTTTTTTTGCTGGGGAATATCCCCATCGGTTGAGTTGGAAGCCCAGAAAATCTATTTCTTCTTTGCATATTTGCATTTTTGAAGGCTCTATGGTCAGATTGTGATCAATGAGAGTCTGTAGAACTTGCTCTAAAATTTGTAGCATTTCTTGGATTGTATTGGTACCAATTACCACATCATCCATGAAGTATGCCACTTGGGACTTGTTGAAATGTCCCAGCACTTTATCAATTAATTCTGCGAAATAAGCGCTGCTGTTCTTTGTCCCAAAAGCGAGCCTTAAAGGGTTAAATTTTCCTTCCTCCGTAATAAATGCTAGTTTTTGCCTATCCTGTGGCCTTAAATTTATCTGAAAAAAAGCACTGTGGAGATCTAACACCGTGTAGTACCTTTTTCCGCTGATCGAGTAAAGAATTTCTTTAATATCCGGTATGGGAAAGCTGTATGTGTGTAGAATTTGATTTAATAACCGATAATCTATAGCCATTCTATATTTGGTTTCATTTTTCTTTTCTTTATTACTCTGTTTCTTTTTAACAAAAATCACTGGAAACGCATAATTTGAGTCTGATTTTTCAATAATCTTTGCTCTTAGTAAGTTCCGTATCTCTGTTTTCGCATATTGTCTGACTGTTTGAGGTAGTTTATAAGGTTTGGTTTGTATCGGGTAGTCATGACTTAAATTAAATTTTGGTATAACTAAAGATGTTTGACCTAAAGTATCATATGACTTTGAAAATGCATGCGCTTTTCTCATGAGTATGTTTTTTAATTTTTCTCTTAGGTCTTCGGGTAAATGTGTTAAATCAAAGTCTGTCTCTCTTAACTCTGCTTCTCTTAATTTTCTGATCTCTTCGATATTTAAGCTATTTAATTCGTAAATTGTTCCTTGTTCAATATCATCGGATTTTGTATCCTGTTTAAAATCTATATCTTTTGTTATTTTGCCTACATTTATCCCTTTATTCAACTTTATTCTTTTGTCAGTGTTATTTGCTATTATGACATGAATTCTACTATTTTGTTGCACTTCATGCAATGAAGTTTGAAATGTGAATTTCGAGTCGTTTCTCAAGGGTTCTAATAATATTACCTCTTGTTCTGCTATGTCATCATGACACTGTAAATTAACTATTTTTTTTGAATTTGCATTTATAAAAATTGTTGCTATGGTCTTAGCATACATATTTTTTTGCTTAGTGATGGACTGTTTCTTTTCCTTGTTATCATTATTCTTTTCTTTTACGTAAGACCCTGATGGATTGTTTTCTTGCCTATCCTTGTCTTCTGTTTCTGAAGTTAGATTATTAACTTGTATCCCTGTTTCCTTTTCTGGAATATTCAGTTTAATTTTTATATTTTTGAAAATAAGTGTTTTTTCTTTGAAATTCAAAATCATATTATTATCCCTTAAATAATCGTATCCCAAAAGCATTTGGTATTCTCGACCGAAATCTTTATTTGTGATGTAAAATGTACCTGTTGTAAAACTGCCCTTTACTCTGAAAACCAGTCTAATACACTGTTTAAAATAAATTTTTGAATTCGTTAAAGTTTGTATTTGTATTTGATTTCCTAGATATTTAAATTTTACATTTTTTTCCTTTAATTTATCAAAAATAATGGGCGAAAGCAATGAGACCGCCGCCCCACTATCACATAACGCTTTAAATTTGATGTTATTTATCTCTAGGTCAATGATGGGTAACTGATTTTCTCCTTCATTTCTAACACTGGCAATAAATCTGTTTATTTTGCGACACCCTTTAAACTGAGACTCACCTGTGTCGCTAAAATACTGTTGTTTATTTTCAGCGAGCCTCTGATTTAGTTTTCCGACCTTTGTTTTTCGTGTCGTTTTTTGTTATTGAATGAACCTCTTTTGGAATGGCCTCTGGATTTATTTTCCCTTTTGCTATTTTGTTCATTATAATTTTCCTCTTGCTCATCTGTCTGGGATTTATTAAAATTGTTATGATAGCCACCTCTTCCACGACCTCTTGAAGGCTGTGCGAACCCCTGTGCTCCTGTATTATAGTAATATTCCTGTGGATACATATAATAGTATATGGGGGGAGGGGGGGTAGAAAAGTGAGGTGCTACATAGCCATAGTTCCAATTGCCAAAATTATTGTTACCATTATGTCCCTGATACCCCATATTTTGGAATCCTTGTTGCTGTTTATAGTTATTTCTGTAGCCTCTTGTGCGTGAGACCTGCGACCCTCTATTAATTTGAAATCTGTTAATATTCGTAGCCGCGTTATCATTACTATATTTTTGTCTGAACCAACAATCTTTTGTTTCATGGTTTTCTTTCCCGCATACCTCACAGCATGTTTTTTCTCTCTCCGATCTATTATTTAATTTCAATTTAAGGTTGTTTATTTCTGTGACGAGTGTCTGAATTTGCTCTGCACTGTCTGCACTTAATTTATTTAATTTTCCCAATATTTCATTCTCCTTATTAACGGTAATGCTATTTATTTCGGGAATATTTGCTTGATTGTAAGCCTCTTCCAATCTTAGTGCGGACTTGCATGCTGCCTCAAAATTTTCAGGTGCATTTTTTCTCACTTCTAAACTAATATCTGCGCGGATTGCATCCAGGAATCTAGCCAATTTCATTTGGTCTAAAAATTTTGCGTTGCTGTTATCCTCTAATTTTTGACCACTTTTTTTTATATATAAATTTGCCGTAGCATTAAATTCATTTATAAAATTAGCTAATGTTTGATCGGGTTTCTGCTTTAGACTGAAAAATAAATTCTGAGCACCCCCGAAATTACATTTAACGGAAAATAATTCCCTTAACTTCTCCTTGAATTTTCCTATGTCTGCTTCTAAAAATAATGATTCATCCTGCATGAGAGTTTCCCTTGCCGATCCTATGATCTTGGCTTTCAAAATTATTAATTTGTGTTCATCGCTATATTTCGTTTTGTCAATTAAATTATCAAATTGTAGTAGGAAATAATTGATATTAGTTTCTTTTTTACCATCAAACGGATAAATTAATCCTACTAAATGCTCTGCGTTAGGAGTTGCCATATTTCCTATCCCAGAAATTTTTGATCCCGAATTCTTTGTTTTTTTTCTTTGTTTATCGTTTTTGTTCTCTCCCGAAATTTCTTCGTTTTTATTTAATAATATTTTTAATTGCCTTCTTGTTTTAACGCCACTTAAACGCGTGCTATTTCTGAGAGATTTCCTCGTACCTCCTTTAGTCATAAACTCAATTATCCTTAATTTTTTTATATAATAAAACTACAATGATTTAATTAAAATAACCAATTTGATATAAATATATCCACATATCTTATTATTATTATTTTTTAATTTATACAGCTTTATCCATCTGTACTCAACATAAAATATCAGAATATTTGATGAATTTTAGAATAAAATCCTTTCTATCATAAGACACATAAATACATAAAATTAAATAACAACTTTTCTTTTTTTTTTTTTTTCAATAGTGTAAACGTACATATATATACACTTTTTTTTTGAAAAATGTGCCAATTATCTCAAACAAAAATACACTTGCATGCCAATGTCTCGGTTTAGTATCATATTCATAAAATTTATTATGTGAAAAAAAAAAAAAACCTATTTTCTTGTAATAAAAAAAAGAATCTCCTTTAACATGTATATTTGTCAGAATCCTTCATTCATATCATTATCATTTTTTTTTTTTTTTTTTTTCACAAAAGGAATTCAAGTAACCACAAAATTAATTTTTTTTTTTTTTTTTTAAAAATTCAAATAATCACAATATTAATTAAATATTTACTTCTAATATGGCAGTAATAATATTTAAATTGGAACTAATTAATTTCTTGAAAAATAATTTGGTTCTTTAAAGTACTCAAATTAAAAGAAATTACAATACTACCGTATTATTAAAGTACTAAAATCAACCAAGTTCGTTCTTTTAATCATTTAACTTAAATACATAAAAATAAATAATTAAGGAACTGGTATCACGGCAACCAATTTTTTGGGGGTTGAGATGATGGAGAGATTTTTACATACCTAAAAATATTTTGTAATAATCATATTGCTTCCTTAGTACCTTTGATTTCTCTCCGATATTTCTCTCCCCAAAATTGTGCATCAATTTGATCAACCAATTTATTTATTTTACAATAATTATAATTAAATCTGTTAGTGATCGTATTATGTTCCTAGGATCTGATTAGGGAAAAGAATATTTTCTGCAGCCTAAGGAATAATAATAATAATTCTAATAAAAATGATAACATTCCTTACAAAATACTTCCAATTAAAATTTCTTACAAAAAGAAATATTCTTATCCAAAAAAAAAATTTAGATTAATTCATGCGTTGTGTTTTTTTTTGACGTTATCAGATCCTTATGAAACGTTGATCAGCATGCACCTAGAGTAATTTCGACACATACTCCATAAATCATTTCCATGCTTTGTCATTTATAACGAAAACATTTATTTGTACAACACAGAACACACATAATACACTAAATATATACATGCACATAAATAAATTACAAAGATACAAAATAATCAAATCAAAATCTATTCATTTTTTTATGGCTGATGGCTTTACTGCATAATTACATTTTATGCTTTGTAACACAATATTTTCAACATTGAAAATTGCTTTCATAAATTTATGAGTTATCATCACCATAATGAATTAATCTGCGGGACAATTGGCGTGCAAGTGTTTCACTCTTATTTAATTGTTTTTATCATACTCTATAGTTGTGGGCAAAAGAAGGGGGAATAATTCGGTAAAAAGCATACCTTCTCTAAAGTTGCTGACATCATAGGCAAATGCATATCCAGACACATGAGTAGAAGTCCGGCACACTTTCGTGGCTCATATTGGCGAAGATTATCACTCGAGCACACTTGGTAGACTGACTGCCTGACTGACTCTTATTTCTAAAATTCTAGAATCAAATGTATACTAATTATTCTGTAGTCGAATATCCTTCGACCATTCACAGTTTTCTTTTTAACATATTTTTTCCCCTTCCAGTCTCATTGGCTGTCCTTAAATTGACTATTAACTTGAACGCCCCCTAATTTTAATTTTCTAGGGGCTTCTACAGGCCTAGTCGTCAGAATGTCTATGTTGTTGATAATTATTACCACACACGGAGATGAGATTTCCCCTTTTGCCCTGTCGTAAATACACAATAATGAAAATGTCTCTGTTTTGTCATTTATTTATGGGCGTCCGTCACAGTCTTATTGCCGCTATAAATTTCTTGTCTGAGTTGTAAATCCACTGTCCTCTGTTCCTTTCTTTTTTTATAATTTATTTCCAATAGTTAGTTTTCTTTACAGAATTGTCTGGTTTGAGTGATGTGGGTTTTACACCCATCACCAATTATTCCAAACTATTTTATTTTTTTACATATCTAATAATGTAATTCCGCCGCTAATTTTCACTGATCCTTTATTACCTACATGAGTAGTTTAATTCGTATTTTTTTCAAAAAATTCTGAGTATGCCCCCAATGGAGACCTTCCTTGTAAGTCATTCTAGAGGTTTGTATAAAAGATACTTGGGATGCACCGCACTGTAAAAAATATGACTATTTTGCTGCATCGTCACTCCCCCGTTTCTATAGAATATCACTCTTTTGGCCAATGAGAATGCTCTATGATAGCCTGAAGTAGTCGTTTCCTATAAAAGTGGTGGAGTGACGATGCAGCAAAATAGTCATATTTTTTACAGTGCGCGTTAGCCTCTTTTTTTCGTTAGCCTCAAGCGGTCTGTAAAAAAAGACACTTGCGATGCACCGAAGTAGTCGGGCCTCCGTGGCTGAGTGGTTAAGACATCACGTCGCTAATCGTGAGGTTGTGGGTTCGAAACCCACTGGCTCCATTGCACACACTCTTTGTGTGGAGCTCCTGGTTGTACTTCCCTTGTGTTGTAATATTTCCTTGTGTGCTATCTCGTCCCTGTATACTGACGATGGCTTATAAGCAGGCTTCATGTCGAGCACACAAGTCAGATGTATGTTGTTCAATAAACAAACAAACCGCGGTAGTCATCGCAACCGCGAGATTTGTACGTCAGCTGTGAATTGTTCACCAATGCTGTGAATTGTTCTACGGGTGGAAGCTATTAGAAAAATATATTTTTATTAATATAAATGGTGTGTATACGATTTTTTTAATCAAACCATTTTATACATCTAAATTCGTATCATAAATATCGAATTTCTTAAAATAATATAATTTTTTAATAATTTTATTAATGGTGTATTTGAGAAAGAGTACTTAATTTTATCATATTTAATAAATGCCAATGTAACGAAATTTTTTTTGTGGAACATATTGCTATAGACTATGACCTTGAACCAAAAAAAGAGTTACAACAGACATATCTTGAGTCTGTCCCGAACCAAATATGATAACCGACAAAAATATTGCAAAGAACCACAACCGGATCAAGACAAAACAATTTCCGTGGATACGAACCTAAAAGTTTCCTTTTAAAAACGAAATTTGACCTGAACCAAGTCTGAACTCAACAAAAACATTCCATTGAACCATAAACCAATTCAAGCAAGACAAACTTGCAACCGAACCGAACCTAAAAATTAAATTTGAAAAACACCCGAAATCTGACCCGAACCAAATCTGAACCAGACAAAAATAGCCCAGAGAACCATAATTGGATCCGAGCCATACAAAGTAATTTTCGAATACATTTTATGCGACTCAACCTAAAAATTCCATTTGAAAAACAAACTCGAAATCTGACCCGAACCAAATCCGAACCCGACAAAAATATTCCAATGTGCCAGAACCGGTTCCGATCACAACAAAAAATTTCTGTTTACATGTAACCTGAACCGAACCTAAAAATTCGATTCGAAAAAAACCTGAAATATGACCTGAAATATTAATTTTACAGTTTAATAACGAAATTTTAATATCTTCTTGGTTACATATGAATGATAATATTCAGAACATAGATGATTACATTTATGTTAAAGATGGACAGATCAAAATACGCCCTCTGCCACTGCCAATTTAACATTAGCTGATTCTTAACGTAGCCGCCCGGGTGATATTGGAGCACCTCTTAATCCGGCTGACTAAAACCAAATTTCTACCAGTGTTGAATTCAAGGGTTGGCTCGGGGGAACATTTCTCACGTAACTATAAGATAACACCTTGTCTTCTTCGGTAGTTGGTTTTTTTTTTAGGAGCCTTACTGGAAAATCTGCCCAGTTTTAAAGTACAAGTTCAGTTCCTGTCACCATATCTATACAATATGTATGAAGTTTAATGTTAGCTATTTCCGCATTGTTCTCGAAATTTTTTTATGGATACATAGAAGGGTGTCTCCCCAGAATGATACTTCTGCCGGGGCCCTAGACAGGGCCGTACCTAAAAGTAAATAATAGACGGGGGGGGGGCTTAAATTTCCTCTTTCTCTGATGCAGAAAGACAAATTAGTGCATATGCATGCTGTAGGTGCTATGTTTCTTATTAAACTGTTGTAATTTGTAATAACTTTGATTTTATGTTAAGACAAGAGTATGATGATGAAAAATTTGAGTCAATTTTAAACATCATGTTAGCTTTCTATGGGAAAATAGGATGAGCGAATGTTGAAACACTTATTTTTGTTACAATTTAGTATTTCATCAAAACTTTGAAAGGGCCTCAAAACTAAATTAGATTTTGGAGCAGAATTTCATTTGGATTCTAGGAACTTAAATTAATTACCTTGGAATCTTTTCTAGGGGAGGCTCAAAATATTTTAGAGGGGGATCCCCTACGTAGCTAACGGCTTTAGTCCTAGATAAAAAAAAGCCGGGCCCTGAGTATAGGAAGACTCGCGAACCATAACTGGTAGGCATGTCATAGTTCCTGAAACCTGAATTAGATAGTATTGGCTATGTGTTGACGAAGTTTTTTGGTGGGGAGATTCTAAGAACAATTGGAAATCGGTATGTTCAAAGTAAATTGGACATCTGTGGCAGGGGCGTGCAATGAGAAAACTGCGCCCGGGGCAAAGTTTCAATTTGGCGCCCCTCCACTCAACTTTTATACTGGGACATACGCCATATACTTTCTGGTTTTTTTAAAGGAACACCGTATAACCTCTGTTTCTCAAAAAAGCTATAATATACACACCCTGGGGTATACCTTCTCTCTTGAGAGTATACCCTCTGCTTAGAGCGTATATACTCTGTTATTTTTAACACTACATCCCTGGTAACAGGCCAAAAATGACGTTGATAATATAAATTTGGCGCCCCCTAAATTTCTGCGCCCGGAGCGACCGCCCTCTTCAACCCCCACCCCCTTTCGCACGGCGCTGATCTGTGATAACACTTCATTGGAACACTTAAATATCAGTTAATACCAGTTGTTAAATTTATCAGTTGTATCTCTCTTGTTTGAGAAATCGTCATCAGTCAGATTTCAATTCCTAGAACCATCGATAGATTACGATAAAGAAATAATACATTACAGGAAAATTTAAATGTGGTTTTTATGAAAGGAAGCTTGCTCTGACTTGAAAACGAAACTAGGTCAGATAGCAAAGATAACAAGTTAGAACTTGCGTCAAGAACCTAAAATACGAGACTTTATCGCTTCCAAAGGTTGATATAGGCAACCTCAGAAAAATGCCTTATCCTAACCAGACAAAAAGTTCGATAATAACCGAGATAATAACCCGGACTACTAGTTCATTGTCAAGAAAATTGATAGAAAAGCTGTCAAGAAATGTTGCAATACCACATCCGTATGTTTACGACTCTCAACATATATATATTGCATCGTATAAATCCTCTTCTATAAATATTAAATTACAGAGTTTGCTTAAAAAAATATCACTTGCCTTATGCAGGTCCGTCGAAAATCGGATTTCGGAAATTTTCATGAATTCGATACTTTCTTCTTATAAAGATAGAAAAGAAATAAAGGAAAAATTAAATAAACAAAATTTACAAAAAAAAAGTAACTGGTGGGAATAATAATTCTAAATTCTAACACTTTATGTGCCATGCTATAAAGATAGAAAAAAGAAATAAAGGACAAATTAAATAAAGCAAAATTTACGGAAAAAAAACTAGTTGGATGTGCCAGTCCCAAAACTTTCTTCAATCTTATACGAACATTTTAATATTTAAAAAAATAGTTACTCTTGTTAATTCTTTAATAATTTTAATTCAATACTGTACCAACTTTTATTTTCATCTTACATTTCTGCTTCAGTCAATTAATCGGAGTAAAAACAAGTTTCCGTCTCTGCACGAGCCGATGGACAATAGAATTATAGGCAGATTTTTTTTTCAAATTCAGGGAAGACCTACTTCCCATACCGAAAAAAAAAATCATACACAAAAATTTTAGTTCAATTTTAGGCATAACTTCACACAATTTTAGGCGGTGCAATATTGAAAATGGCACAAAAATCGCTATTGCAGCGCCTCCTTCCAGCGGATTTTTTTCAAATTCAGGGAGGACCAACTAGCCATAGCCATACACTTACATAAAAAATTTAGTTCAATTCGATGCGTAACTTCATGCACTTTTGGTCGGTACAATATTGAAAATGGCACAAAAATCGCGATTGCAGCGCACCCTTACGACAGAATATTTCAAAAATTGAAGGAGAATCTGCTTGTCACAGCCAAAAACATTCACAAAAAATTTGGTTCAATTAATTCTATGCATATCTTCATACACTTTTTGATGGTAGAATGGCGACATACGGACACACACACAGACACACGAACAGACAGAAATTCTGTAAAAACATGTTTTTTGGAATCTCTTGCCCCTAAAACGTGTAAATCCGTCGAAAACCGGAAGTCGAAAAAAAATTTCGATTACAGTACTTTCTTCTATTGAAGTTAGAAGAAAGTAAAAAGTAACTGGAGGGGAATAATTGAGAATTCTGAATACTTTATGTGCCATGCTTAAGCTCACTGTAGAACCTCAATTAACCGAACTTCTATCAAATGAACCTCTATTTACTGAGTCGGCACGACAACCAATTTAAATAAGAAAGTATTGACAAGTACAATAGGTAAAACAATGTCTATAATAATTAACAACTAATATAATTAACAATGTCTATAACTTCAATTTTAATTAGTGGAACAAAGAAAATAAAAACTATTTTAACTTATAAAAAATTCCTTATAATCATATTCAGTGTTTGTTCTAAAAGGTCATCTATAACATAATAAATTTGAATCTCACTTTTAAGATTTGAATAGTTTAATGACAAATTTTATATTCTTCCCAAAAATGAAGAACTTCGATGTTTTTTTTATCAGTTTTGAATTATTAAAGCTTTAAAAAATATTAAACTACTAAAACTCCTGAATAAAAAGATAAATACAGTAGGCTTCCGTTACGGCCCCTGCCCCTGGCCTAGGAAACGCTCGCGAGCTAATGCTATTCCTATGGGGAAGCATTTTTCTAATAACTCTTTCGCATTTTGACATTTTTGAATATTTTTTTTGCATTGGATAGCTGAGGTGCATGCCGACAGCGCACCTTTTTTTCTTTTTCGATTTTGGTTGCAGATATTTTTTACAAAGTTAGTTTCACTTTCAAAACCGGTTTCGAAACTGAAAGTGCTTTAAAAAAAAATATCTGCAACCAAAATCGAAAAAGTAAAAAAGGCGCGCTGTCGGCATGCACCTCAGCTATCCAATGCAAAAAAAAATTCAAAAATGTCAAAATGCGAAAGAGTTATTAAAAAAATGCTTCCCCATAGGAATAACATTAGCTCGCGAGCGTTTCCTCGAGCGTTGACAGGAACCTTAATTCGAACTGGTCGGGACCACAAGAAATGTTAGAATTATGCATATGAATACATGAGATGCTTATGTTATAATTTTTTTTTTTTTTAATTTATTTCGTCTGTTATAGTTAGAATATGACTAAATGTTAAATTAAAATATTGGGTGAGTGCAAAAGTTCGTGCGGAGGTGCAACAGATGGCGTTAAAAGAGGCGTAAAGTGTTGTCATTAATACTGTCATCTACGTAAGATAGATCGTTGGAAAGTTGCTTTCATTTCAAACAAAATAATTTGCATAGGTACAGACTGCTTCGAGAAAATTTACTTTCAAAATGAGTGTCGAAAAGGTGCATTTGACGGCATGTTATGCTTTACGAGTTTCGGAAGGGAATAAAAATTGCAGCAGCCGTAAAAAACATGCAAGAGGTTTATCAAGGTCAAGCTTCAGCTAAACAAACTACAAAAAATGGTTTGCGAAATTTCGCCGTGGTTAGTTTAACCTTGAAGATGAGCTATACTCAGATCGAGCTTCGCACATTGATGACTATGTTGTGCATACTTTAGTTCAGAATACTCTATGAATTTCCACAGAGGAAGTTGCTACAGCATTTAACGTTGATCGTTCAACCGCTTTTCGGCGTTTAAAAAACATGGGATTCAATTTGAAGTTCGATATATAGGTGTCTCATTTGCGGACCGAGAGGAACAAAATCGAGCAAATTTCTGTTGCCGTTTTTTTACTCGGACGGCTAAAAAACGCGCCGTTTTTGGATCGTTAGTTCAGCGCAAATGCATTTGGAAACAGGCAGGTGAGCATGGTGACGCAACGGAAAAGACCAGTTTGCACCCGATAAAGGTGATGCTCTGTGTTTGGTGGGATTGCAAGGGCATAATTTATTTTGTGTTTCTCCCTGCTGATTAAACGATTGATTTGGACAAGTACTGTCGCCAGTTAACCAATCTGAATCGAGAAATCAAACAAAAATGTCTGATTTTGTCAAATCGCATCGTCGTCTTTCATCATGATAACGCCAGACCACACGTTTTGAGACAGACGCTGCGCAAGCTGAACAACCTGAAATGGGATGTCCTAACTCATCCACTGTATTCTCCTGATATCGCACCGTCTTATTATCATTTGTTCCGGTCACTGCAAAATCATTTAAATGGAAAAAAACTTGACTCTTTGGATGCCTTAAAAAACATCGTGTCTTCGTTCTTCGAATCTAAACAGCGCAGTTTTTATGAGCGGGGCATCCGTATGCTGCCAGAACGTTGGAAACAGATTATAGAAAATGGTGGAGCATATATCATTGATTGAACAAAGGACTTTGTTTGTCTAATCACCGTCTGAGTTTTACTCTCAAACTTCGCATGAACTTTTACACTCACCCAATATATAAATACATAAACTAATTAAAAGATTAGAAACTATCAGAATCGAAGAAAAATTTCAAGTGTGTCACTGATGGACGGACGGGGCACTAAGAATGTGGATATCAAATGCATGGGATTATATGTATGGGCCATTTTCACCATTCGCTTACATTTCATGGTAACGGACTTGACATAACGAACTTGACATTTCAAATAAAACTATTAGAAATGAACTAGATGTATAATTTCTAACTTAGATAATATTACACATATGTTATTGAAACTATTTAGTAAACAATATTTAATTACAAAAGTGCAAAAATCATTATTTTAATATTAAAATTTACGGTAACAGACATGACAGTGTAAAGAAATTCCAACTTTGGTGAAAGCTGATTCTTGTCGCTATTACCGTAATTTCGGGTGTATAAGCCGCGGATCAAACAATTCTTTTTGGACCCAGAAATCTTATTTAGTGATTGAACACAAATATTTACGGTGATCTAAGTAGTAACATTCATTTTTTAAAAAATTCTGGGTCGAAAAAGAATTGTTTGATCCGCGGCTTATACATCCGAAATTACGGTACATTGATTCACAATTGAAGAGTAAAAAATTGCAAGCAGTAGTTGCGTGAATAGTTTAATTATATCGTCGAATATTTGCTGCTAACTTTAGGCAGAATTAGAAACCTATTTTGACTAAAACTAGTCGTTGGGGGCCACCGTAATACTTACCTATCATGGATATGCATAATATAAAATATGAAAATAAAACACGTGTAAAATATTTATAAAATACACTGCAATTCCAAAATAAAATTTAAACGCAAATTTAAATAGTTTTAATATACATAGTCATGCTTTAGTAATGAATTGCTGATGAGCCAAATTCGACAAATTATATAAAACGCCAAAATACTCAAGTAATACCGGATTGCGTGAAAGAAACATCCTTATAACTCTAAAAATAATAATCATATTAACTAACAATTTACTGCGTCGGATGAAGCGTCTCATTTCCAATTAAAATATATCTTTGAATTGAAATTTGATTGATATACAGGGTCATGAAAAATCAAAGAATGCGGAAAACAGGATTACACATATCTCGGCAACTAATAATTCGATCCAAGTCGTTCTTTATGCAAAATTTGTGTCATTTTATTGTCTTTTACATCCACTCTTTAAAATAAAAAAAATCAAAAATTTTTATGTAGCTTTCATCAGAATGAATTTTTCGAGAGTCCGAAAAAAATAGTTCCGGATAATCGAGGTTACTGATATTAAATAGGCTTCGTCCTATTCTTACATACTAAGTACATACAAAATTTCAAGTCTCTATCTCAATTTGTTCGGGAGATAGAGCGTTTACAGACAGACAGACGGACGTACGGCAAAAAAAAAATTTCAAAAAAATATGTTTTTCAGAATCTCCAGTACCTAAAACGTGTAAATCCGTCAAAAAAAATTTTTTTTTTCGATTTTCAAAACGATTGCAAGATTTACCCTATAGTACGTATAATAAGGTAAGTAATAATCACAAGGTAACGGACTTGGCGTAAAGCGAGAGACAAAATATTTCTTTAAAATATTTTGTCTAAATAATTTCTTTAAAAAAATGTATCTTGTAAACAAATTTTTTCATTTTTATAGAATACTAACAGTTCATAAAATAATTAAATCTTTTTTTTTTTTTTTAAGTTAAATTAGATTTTTAAAAAATAACAGTTAATGACTTAAAATTTGGAATGGGACAGGCATTTTTGCTTAGAATTACAATTTTAAAGATTTATATCTCCAAAACTTTTATTGATTTTTAAAAATTTTTCATATTAGAAATGTTCAATATAATAGTCTTATTTAGCTAATGCATAACTGAAATCAAACTTTAAACATTAATTTATGTTTTAATTTTCTTCTTTTTACTCTTGGACAGCATATGTAAGCGAAATTTGAAAATGGCTCGTATACTCGTTCGGGACAATGCTCACAAAAATCAAAGAAAAGAAAGTTATTCAAATTATCTGAAGTCCGTGAGAAATAAAAGACAAGTAAGAAAAATCATGCATTAAGCATAGATTATGTAACACTTTCCAACGCTTCCTGAAATCTTTAACAAAACTTTGTTATTTAGGGAAATAAGATGCTACTGTCCTTAGCCAAATATGTATTGAAATATTTTTGAACAGCCCTGTATTTGAACCGTCGGTTGATATATATATGTAGAGGTAAATTAGCCCCAGAAACCACAAGACTTCGACTGACAATGTATGTGCATAGTTTCAATAGCTGAGCAAAGTTCAAAAAGCCCATCCCAGGAAAATATTTGCAAGCTAAGTGCAATATGAAAAGATTGAATGTTCGAAGATTTGCAGAGAGAATGTCTTGATCTGCGGTGCATAACAGATGCGGCTTCAGTACGCTCGTGTTTTTATCGGAACGAGTTTCCGATCAAGAACTTAGTAAAAGGAATCGGTTGAGATCCATTATTGACTTTAATCGTTAATAATTTCTGTTCATTTTATACTTTATTTAGTCCAGAATTGTGCATTCATATGTACCAGTTATCTAATCGAGAACTTTTTAATTAAATATTCATTCAGTGAAACATTGCAACTGTTATTTATTTCTAATACCCGATTTTCATCCGCCCCTCTCCTATATATATACAATATAGTGGGGAAATTTAGTTTAGCAAGAAAATGCCTAACTGGCTGAAATTTCTCTTACAGCACTTTATTCTAATAGATGGGAAATACTTCAGTACTTTTGTTCAGCCCTGTAATTTATCCAGTATCTTTACTATACGCCAGTATTTCGTTAAAATTTAGTTCAAACAAACACATTCTTAAAGCTACTTAAATCACATTTCCAGAAATTATCACATATAAGTGACCTTGTAGCTAATTCTTTGCGTGAACCTGTATATCATTTTATCGATATTCTACAAACATTTCCTTTATAAACTGAAAGAAGTTCAACTGTAAAATGCATAACTACCACCTTTAAGTTAATTACTCTCATATTCAGTAACCTTTATGAGCTCTTTTGTGTAACCAGGGCCGTAACTATAAACTTGGGGGCCCCGGGGCAAACTAGTGAGGCCCCTACAGGGCAAATTAAAACTTTGCCCCGGACGCAGTTTTTTTTTTTTTTTTTCATACGCCGCTATTTAAACGTACCCAGTATGATAAGTCTAAAAACATGAAATATGGGTTTTTATAAGTTTTTTTCGATTTTATGTATTTATTAACAGATAAAAAAGAAAGATTTTCTTGATTTTTTTAGATGCTTTTTACAGTGTCTCACAAAAGTGATGGGACACTTGTGCTTTATAAAAAGAAACTGCAATAAAATAAATAAACAAACATGTGCAAAAATTTTTTGGGTGTGTTTCATATTTAAAGTTAGTAACAATTATTACATAACATACATTTTGTCAAAATATTAAAATATTAATTTAGTAAAAATACAATTGTTCAGAACGGAGCAAAAAATGGCTCACATAAGTGATGGAACACTTACTTTTCCATCAAATATTTATCTAAAAATTTTACTTTTTAAAAGGTTTTATTATTTTGTTGGATTTCCTTTTACTTTTAAAACATGATTTAATCTTTTTGGGATGGATTTTTTTGTGATTTCTGGAGTGATTTTACCCCATTTTTCTTGAAGCACCTATTTTAGTTGTTGTTTTGAAGAAATGGCGTGTTTGCGAATTCTTGATCCCAATTCTTGCCAAATATTCTGTATAGGATTTAAGTCTGGAGATTGTGGTGGTGTTTTTATTATTTCAGGACAGTTATATAGCAGCCAGAGTCTAACGTTCAGAGCAGTGTGCTTGGGGTCATTGTCCTGGTAGAATTTAAAATCGTTATGAAGGTTCAATTTTCGTGCTGAAGATTTCAAATTTTGCTTTAAAATATCAATATACTTGTACTGATCCATTATACTGTCAATAAAAACAAGATTACCAACACCCCCATACCATAACTCCTCCTCCATGTTTTACTGTTGGTACCAAGTTCTGTTTGCGAAATTCTTCCCTGGGTTTTCTTCACATCAAGATTCTACCGTCAGAACCAAATGTATTAAATTTACTCTCATCAGCAAATATAACTTTATTCCAGTAATCAGAATTCTTATTTATGTTGGATTTTGCGAAAGCTAGTCTGAGTTTTCTATTCTTTTCACTTACGAAGAATTTTTTCCTGGCTACTCTACCGTGATATCCAGCAGATCGAATTACCCTTCTAATAGTCTCAGGATTAACAATTATTCCATATAATGCTTGTAAATCAGCAGCAACTTTTGAAGCACTATTTCTTGGATTTTTTTTTATATTTCGAACGATAATTCGCTTTATTCCATTGGATAGCTTTGATGGTCGGCCAGGTCTTCTTTTATCCTGAATCATATGATTCTTTTTATATCGTTTAATGATATTGAAAACTGTTGAACGACTCAAGTTAACTGTTTCAGCAGTTTTTCTAATAGATTTTCCACGTTCAATATGCAAATTAATAACTAATTTTCGAATTTCAGGCGAAGTTTCTTTTCGTTTAGCATTCATGGCTACACAGAGCTAAAAAACACAAAAATTCCAAAACAAACTGGAGAGAAATACTGCAGACGATTTTATAAATTATTGCCAATTGCTTTTAAGTAAAAATAAAACCCCAAAAAATATTTTTATTGCTTATTTCAGACGATTTTTGTTGCATGTATAATGGTGTCCCATCACTTATGTGAGCTATTTTTTGCTCCGTTCTAAACATTTGTATTTTTATTAAATTAATATTTTAATATTTTGACAAAATGTATGTTATGTAATAATCTTTACTAAATTTAAGTATGAAACACACCCACAAAAAAATGTGTACATGTTTTTTTAATTTATTTGATTAGTTTCCTTTTGTAAAGCACAAGTGTCCCATCACTTATGTGAGACACTGTATATTATTCAACCGATCTTTATTAACCCATATTTTCTTCCTTATACTAGCTTCGGTGCGATCGGCAAACATGCTGGCGCGACATAACACATACGGCTCCAGAGCCCGGTCAAGCTGAAGTTGGGCCCAGGGCCTGTGGCCTGTTAAAAAGTTGGGCCCCTTACCTACCCATTTTCGGCGACACTTTCAGAAAAAAAAAACGCTTATTTGATGAGGTGGCAAAGTTGTTTGGTGAAAAGTGCCTAGGTTAAAAGCTTCAAAAAATTTTATAGAGTCATTCAAAATATTTAAATTTTACGTTTCACATTTTATAAAACAATGATATTTGAAAAGTATTTGATTAAGGAAGAAAATCAGCCACATAATTTGTGGGCCTCTGAAATTGTTGGGCCGAGGCGCCGGAGGCCCGTGCATTAATCAAGCTTTGTTCAATTCGACATTCTGCTGTCTGCTCTAGAGCTGCTTTTACATGTGAAGCGTATGGAGTATACCAACGGACTCGCAGAAACATTTACTGTAGCACTTTGATTTATTATTATTATTATTATTATTAATTTTTAGCTAGATGCTGAGCATTTTATAGGAAGTTAGACAAGAAACTAAAATCAATAGTTTTTAAAACCACCAGATTGGGGCCCCTCAGCCTTGGGGGCCCCGGGCAGTGCCTCGGCTGCCCCGGCGGTAGTTACGGCTCTGTGTGTAACCCTGTATATCAACTATAACATTTATATACACCATATAATTTGCAGACATTTTGTAAAACTTAAAAGCGCATATCATTATTGAAAATGCATTTCAACCATCCATCAGCTATTATCGATAATACACAGTATTTCGGATAAAAATATAAGGTTTGAAATATTTTGTGTGTCCCTGTAAAAGCTATGCACTTCATATTATGCGTTAAATATTAACTCTCAGCGGGGTATATCAATTTTATAATACTTGAAACCGTTTAACATTATTAAAATATGTCGCAAACAATTCTCTCCTTTATTATTGTGTAATGGAATTCTTTTGTGTGGCAGTAGTTTGCAGTAGTTTTTGAAGTCGGTTCAATTTTTGGTAGAAAAGTTTATTTTTCACTTTTAGTTAAAAATTAACGATTTTTTAAGTCGGTTAATGAACATTATAATACGGAAAAAAATATTGTAAATTGTACATGGATGTAAACTTTGTCAGGAGTGGGGTTCGAACGCACGCTCTCTTTCCCGAACCAGAGCTTAAGTCTGGCTCCTTTGACCGCTCGGTCATCCTGACTGCGCTCCAGTTGGCGAGCTTGTTTGTATTTATGTCGGCCAATGATCCACACTGTGGGATAAAGGCCCTAAGGGGTGGGATGCCCTCCGTGGGGGTCTTTCTAAGGGAACCTAACCTGTATTTACGCAAGGAAGTCCAAGGTTCGAAGAAAACCACGGAAAACTCCGAATGGTGAGGCCAACGGTCGCGATTGGGTTCGAACCCAGCATCTACCAGTTTGGAGGTCAGAACCTCGCGGACACTGGTGGTGGCCATCGGCGAGCTTATTCAAAGCCCATGTTACTTTTAATTTGCGAAAAATCACCAATTTTATTAATTTTTTCCTAATTACTAAAAATGCACTGAACCAATTTCAATGAAATAGAAGTGGCACCAATTAGAGAGTAGCTTCTTTTATTTAACACAAAAACCAAATTAATCGGTTGGATAGTTTCGTAATAATCGGGGAACATACATAGAAAAAAAATACACACGCGTCAAATTGATAACTTCCTCTTCCTTTTCTGAAGTCAGTTAGTAATAAAAATTGTAATACGGAAAAAATATTGCAAATTATACATTGATGTAAAGTATGTCAGGAGTGGGGTTCGAGCCCACGCTCTCTTTCGAGAACCAGAGTTTAAATCTGGCGCCTTAGACCGCTCGGCCATCCCGATTGCGTTCCAGCCGGTGAGCTTATTCAAAACCCATGTTACTTTTAATTTGCAAAAAATCACCAACTTTATTAGTTTTTGCCTAATTACTAAAAATGCACTGAACTAACTTCAATGAAATGGAAGTGGTACCAATTCAAGAATAGCCTCTTTTATTTAACACAAAAACCAAATTAATAGGTTGGATAGTTTCGGAGTAATCGATGAACATACATAGAAAAAAATACATACACGTCGAATTGATAATTTCCTCTTCCTTTCCTGAAGCGGGTTAATAATAAAAATTGTAATACGGAAAAAAATATTCTAAATTATACTTTGATGTAAATTATGGCAGGAATGGGGTTCGAACCCACTCTCTCTTTCGGGAACCAGAGTTTAAAACCGGCGCCTTAGACCGCTCGGCCATTTTGTCAGCAATTTGTTCGCCAAAATTATTCAACAGTTTTAATTTGTGAAAAATCACTAATTTTATTAGTTTTTGCCTAATTACTAAAAAAGTACTGAACCAATTTTGATTAAACGGAAGTGGTACCAATTCGAGAACATCATCTTTCATTTAAAACAAAAATAACAGAAATCAGTTGTATAGTTTCGGAGTAATCGGTGAACATACATAAAAATAAATAACCATACGCCTTGAATTGACAACCTCCTCTCCTTTTTGGAAGTCGGTTAAAAAATATTTCTACCTGTCCGAAAATTTAACAAGAAAGAAAAAATCATGCGTTAAGTATAGATTGTGAAGCACTTTCCAACGTTTCATGAAATCTTTAACAAAACTTCGTTATTTAGATAAATAAGGATATAAAGCCAAATGTAGACAAATATGTATTCTTGTACTATTGAACAGCCCTGTATTTGATCTGTCAGCTAATATACATACTATATAATGAGAAAATTTAGTTCAGCAAAAAATGCCTAGTAGCTTGAAACTTCTTTTTCAGCAATTTATACTAAAAAATGGAAACATACTTGAATACTTTGTTCAGCCTTGCAGTTTGCCTGGTACTTTTATTACACTTCAGTGTTAAGATAAAATTTATTTTAAACTAAAACACTCTTAAAACAACTGAAATCACTTTCTCATAAATTATCATTCATAGGCTCCATATACCCAATTCTTTGCGTGGCCCTGTATATCATTTTATCTATATTCTGCAAACATTTCTTAATGAATTTAATGCAGTTCAGCCTAAAAATGCATAATTTTTTTAAGAATCACATTTTTAGGATGAGCGAAGCGAATCCTCTACTAGGCCACTCAAATGACACTTTGTCGTACACTTTACAAAAAAACTATACAGTATTTTGACTTGAAATTAAACACAAATATAAATTATGATCTGTAGATTTGCAGAATATTATTTTTTTACAGAAATACTTTTCAAAAAATTGTTATTTTAATTAATTTATTTTACATGTTTTTCCATTACGAACGCATTTTTTCAAATAAAAAGTAAAACACGTACGTTTTCAGAAAAAAAAAAAAAAAAAAAAAAAAAAAAAAACTTAAATCATGGGGTCAGTAATTATAGCTAGAATCATTATTAAATAAATAAAATATATTTTCATTATTCTGACAAAATATCTCAAAAACTGCTTTCAGATTTTCAAACTATGCTCATTCCTTTTAACTGTATAGTTTCATGATTTCTTTTATAAAATTTATAAAATACTTTTTTTTAGGAAAATTATAGCATATTTTTGATGAATTAAAATTTGTGGAAATTCTCTTATTAACATTCAATTATAAAAGTATTTTTCTGTGTTAGGAATTCAAATACACAATTTATTTTTATTTTGTGGAATCATTTAAGCAGAGGATAATTATGAATTTCAAAAGAGTTACATTATGTTTTTGTGAAGTGGCAATCAAAGAATTTTCAAACTATGCTCATTCCTTTTAAATATGTACAGTTTCATGATTTCTTTTATAAAATTTATAAAATACTTTTTTTTTAGAAAAATTATAGCATATTTTTAATGAATTAAAATTTGTGGAAATTCTCTTATTAACATTCAATTATAAAAGTATTTTTCTGTGTTAGGAATTCAAATACACAATTTATTTTTATTTTGTGAAATCATTTAAGCAGACGATATTTATGAATTTCAAAAGAGTTACATTATGTTTTTGTGAAGTGGCAATCAAAGAATTGTAAACAAATAAAATTAGTATTTTGTAGAATTCTACTTCGAAAATATTTTTATTTATACCAGTCTTGTATCATAAATAAACAATCTGAGGATATTCTTAGTTATTTGGTTGAAATGCATTTTAAAATTAAAATGAGCCGAAACATAAAATTACATTTTTGCTTAATAAAGATGCAAAAGTAATTTAAAAAATATATTATTACTTTCAAATATTATCTTATAGCATAATATTTCGCGAATCCAAACAAAGCATGGCTTTTGCTAGTAGTAATTTATGCTCATATTCAGTAACGTTGGCGAGCTCTTTTGGGTAGCCCTGTATATTAACTACACCATTTATACACACCATATAAAATGCAAAAATTTAGTGAAACTTATACGAGCATATCATAATTAAAATGCATTTCATCTATCCATCTGCTATCATCGGATACATATACTTCGAAAAGAAGGTATTATTTGAAATCTTTTGTGTGCCTCTGTAAATACTAGGTACTTTATATTAGAGAAGGCAATATCGTATAATTTATACTAAGCCTCATTGACATACATCAATTTTATCATACATGAAACAGTTTAATATATTTAAAATATGTCACACAGAATTCCCCCTTTTATCATTATCTAATGGAATTATTGTGTTTGACCCTGTAAATGAATAATAGCTACATTTTCAACTTATATTTTATAGAATGCATATTTTGATGCACCTCGTAAAAGCATGTAAATTTTAATATGTTTGACAGGGTATAACATCTTTAAAATTCTTTTGAAACGATTTTTCCCCATAGGCCGTAATGTAATGGAAAACTTTTGACTCTCCCTGTAGCTAGGGTAAACGTCAATAACATCCTAAAATCTCATGGCAATCCGAGTATATTTACGTGAGTTAGTGCGGACAGACGGACAGACAAACCGAATGCATAAGCACTTTTCAACTTTGTTGGAAAGTGCTAAAAAAATTAAGTGATGTGAATCTAGTCTATTGAGATGCTCTTAAAAGATTGTGTTAACCCTTTCCGGTACACTGTGCCCGATCCGGGATACCTAATTTTAATTCCATACTTCCAAACGGCCCCAATAATATTTTAGTGAAATTTTGCTTTTACAACGAAAGCTTAAATTAAGGAGTTCATAATATCTAAAAAAGTCGTTTGCAAATTCCGGTGACAGTCTATAATTAAGCATTTTGCTACGAAATTTGCCCGTGCCGGAAAGGGTTAAAATACAAACGTTTAGTTATATTTAGGTAGTAAAAACATCGTCTCCATGAGGCGCGAAGTGACACTGAATTCGCCAGTGTGTGTGAAAGTATTAACCCCTTGGAGAAGAGCACGACGTACACGTGGCGGATACAGTGATCAGAATTCTTGATTAATCCTACCAGTTACTTTTTTTTTGTAAATTTAGCTTTATTTCATTTTTCCTTTATTACTTTTTTCTATCTTTATAAAAAAACAGTATTGGATTCATGAAAATTTTCGAAATCCGGTTTTCGACGAATTTAGATGATTTAGGGGTCAAAGAACCCGAAAAACATGTTTTTACAAAATGTCTGTCTGTCAGTTTGTATGTGACAAAAATTCTGTTGGTGCTCTATCTCAGGAACTAAAGCACGGAATTTCACAAAACTTTAGATTCTGTTAGACGTTGATATAAATAGATCTGATTAGTTTTTGGTACATATCGCGCAACAGGTGTCGCTGCTATGCTGCATTATTCACAATTTTCTCAATAGCCATATCTCAAAAACTAGAGCACGGTTTTTCATAAAACTTTAGATTTAGTTAGTACTTGATACAACATTTTGGTGCAAATCACTCAACAAGTGGCTCTGCAATGGTGCATTGTTCGTTATTATCGCAATAGCTCTTTCTCAAGAATTAATGCACGAAATTTCACAAAACCTTAGATTCTGTTTGACCTCTATATAAACTAGATCTGATTAGTTTTTGGTATATATCTCTCAACAGGTGGCGCTGCTATGCTGCATTATTTACAAATTCCACAGTAGCCTCATCTCAAGAACTAATGAATGAACTAGAGAATGGATTTTCATAAAACTTTAGATTTTGTTAGCACTTGATGTAACATGGTGCTGATTACATTTTGATGCAAGAAAATCGCTCGACAGATGCCGCTACCATGGTGCATAATTCGTGATTATCGCAATAGATCATTATTTCAAGAATTAATGCAAGGATTTTTCTAAAACTTCAGGTTCAGTTAGTCCATGATATAGATTAGTGTTGTTTACCTTGTTAGTGTAAATCGCTCTAGAGATGGCGCAGTTATGCTGCATTTTCACGTTTTCCCAATAGCTGTATCTCAAGAACTAATGCATGGATTTTCATCAAACTTCAGATTCAGTTAGTACCTGTTAAAAAAATTATCCTGATTATTTTTTTGTGTACATCACCCAACTTGTGGCGTTATTATTTTGCAATAGCTCTATCACAAAACCTAAGGCACGGATTTTCATCAAATTTTAGATCCATTTATAAGTTTACATAAGTTGTTGCTTACTAGATTTAGGTGTAAACCATTTAGCAGGGGTGGGAGCTGAGAGAGAGAGAGGTGTAAAAACTAAGTAGAATGATATATTATTTGTGATTATTGCAATAGCCCTATCTCAACAAATGCATGAAATATTATAAAACTTCAGATAGTGCTGCTATGCTGCATTTTTCAAGATTTTGTAATAAATACCTGAAAAACTAATGCATGGATTTTCATCTAACTTCAAATTCAGTTAATACCTGATAAAGAAATTGATCCTGATTAGTTTTCGATGTACAGTCACAGCAAAAAAAAAAAAAAAAAAAAAAAAAAAAAATTGACACTTGCGATTTTAGACGTTTTGTCAAATATCTAAAAATTTACATAAAGAATAACTCCGAAACTCCAGATGTATAAACAAAATAGTACAGATCATATATTTTCGAGATTTTTTTTCTAAAATTCAATAGGGGACCGTCAACAAATTGAAAAAGAACAAATATCTTTTGAATAATCCTATCAAAACAAATGTAGTAAAAACGTTCAAACTGCAGATTATGATTAAGTGGCTTATGTTAATAAACTGTGTTCATTTTTTTGCGGATAGCATGTATACTCTCAGAGAAATTGAGGTTTTTATTAAAATAGTCCCAAATTTTGCCAAGTTTTTTGCTTATAATTTCCAGAGTTCTTAATAAAAAATAACGTTCTTTTCAAAAAATATGAGAAACGACATTGTACATAATACCCTGTAATAAAAATTAAATAATAATTATGATATCAATATATCATATATCAGTGAATATGACGATGTTAGGTAACAAATTGATAAACTTATCTTTTCCTCCATAAAAAAAAAAAAAAAAAAAAAAAAAAATCCTTTCTTTTAAAGTAACTAAAAAATCATGATCACAACAGGATCTACATTACAGTTGAAGTTATAAATATATCGCCCCTTTTCTCATTCTAGTAATATTTATACGCCCCCCTTAATATAACGGTCACCAAAATGCCGGCACATGTATTTCATTCGTTCCATACCTTATATGGTCATGAAAACCGAATGTGGTTTTCTTATACCAGCTGCTCTATAATAAAAATGCTGCATAAGATGTTTTGCGCGTCGTACATATTCCAATATATCTCCTTCTCATGCTACCGTTCCTTATATGGTATCCATTCGCGAAGTTTAGATCGCTTCATGAGCCCCAAAGCCTATCCCACAAAAATTCCTTTCCTTTTTCAAATTCCATTATCAAAGTTTAAACTCTTTTGTCGCCAATTAGCGATTATCTTGTTAATATGCTAAGTACAAAATCTCTCTCTCAGAAGAAAAAATATTGCACGCATATTTTGGCCAAATATCATATACATGCCAAACATTGTAACCTTTGGCGATATCTGACAACTGATGTTATCTTGGTTCTGACTAAAAGAACGGTCACTTTTCTCTTGGCCTGGCCCTGCTGTAACTACCAATAATCACGCTGAGCGTCCTACTCTCTCGAAAGAGCAAAAATAAAACTTTACTTTAAAGAACCTGGCTGCATACTTGTCTTTTTGTCGATCTCCTTTTCACGGCATTGATGATAATTCGTAATAGACAGTATTAAATCTGCAAGATACCGTAATCATCCAAGATTTCCATCACAAACTTTGGTGCTATAAGACCGTACTTAGCCCGATTAGAGGAGTATGGGCGCTCATAAAATCCGGAGAAATCGCTGCTGTCTATAGCGGTTTCGCATCTTCTCTGCATGGCATGCGGTGTTTTCGAACAACTCAAGATTTATTGCTCCGTCTGTGCATCGCAGGATTCGAGACTTATTCCTTCCTCTGTGTGTCGCAGGGTGTTGGATGCAGCAAAAGGGGCTCGTCGCTCCCAGTATGACAGTTACTCAAGCCTTAGCCAGCTGGAAAAGTGATGTCAAAATCAAAAGGTTTTTTCGACCCTGATCGCTCCGTCCGCTGTTCAACATGAAGCAGTAGTTTCGTTATCTCGCCGTGCTGAAGAATTCGGTGTGACGCAGCGTTATCGGCGGCAGTGCACATAGATGTTTGTGAAAATGCAGGTGAAATTTTTGTGTGAAATTATCAATCGTACATACAGAATTCTTCATGTGTGAAATATGCTCCGGTCATCTCAATGTTGTCATTTGCGTGTATCAGCTGCAATGCGTGTTATAAATGTGTGTGAAGATATCCAGAAAAAGTGATACAAACGAAAGTTATTTTTATTGTTATTGTCTCAGCAGAATTTTCAACTACACATAAAACAATAAATCCAAAAAAAATTAATGGCGATTAATGTGGCAACAAGTCGAGCACAAAAAGAATCAGTGAAATATTAAAAAAAAATTGTGCCAATTATCTTTATTCCATGAGTGCTTTCCGAAATAAATTATCAAGGGTACGCACACAATTTTTAATGTGAAATATGCATATGATCCCTGTTGACGGTAGTAGATAACAACATAAAAAAAAAAGTAATTTAGTGCTCTTTGAGCACCATACGCAGAAGCAATATAAGATATGAAAAATAGTGAAAATCTTCTAGAACAACATAATGCCACGACAGTAGTAAGCCGCCCCGTTGGTGCGGCGGAAGTGACGTCACAGGGGGGCGTGGCCTAAACCGGAAGTGACGTCATCAGGATGACGTTTTGTTAGACGAGGGTCGGTTGAGTTGTTTTTGGCTGAGAGCGTCTTGTTAGACGAGGTGGGTTGAGTTGTTTTTGGCTGAGAGCGTCTTGTTAGACGAGACCGTAAGTGACGTCACAGGGGCGTGTCCACCTGTCAAAAGGGGCGTGTCTACCTGTCAATCAAAAGGGGGCGTGTCCGGAAATGACGTCACGAGTGGAGTTGAGTTGTTTCCCTGCTGGATGTTTCGGTTTTCGTCTGCTATAAGACGAGGTTTTTGGTTTCGGTTCGGTTTTCGTCTGCTATAAGACAGGGAGTTAAAAGTTGAGTTGTTTGGGGGGGATTCGATTTTCGGCTGCTATAGGACGGGGATTTTAGTTTCGATTTTCGTCTGCTACAAGCCATGGGGTTAAAGGTTGAGTTGTTTATTTAGTTTTGTTTTTAAGAGTTTTCTTTTTTGAAAATGGCAACTTCTAAAGTTGGACTTGTAAAATTTTGGATAGTTTGCAGACCACGTGTTCTATGACGTCATAGTTTCATGTCAGAAAACGTACGTTCATGTCTGGACGGTGAATCACGTGGTCAATGACGTCACGCATGTCTGTTGAAACAGATTCATTCGTGTCAGCACTCGAACGCTGACCCACGTGATTATGACGTCATGCTTTCATGCCAGAACACAAGAAATACCTTTGTTTTGTGAAGTTGAGTTGTTTTTTTCAATCAAAACCTTGCTTACCTGTAACCAAATGTAAAGTTCAGTTGTTTAAATGACCATTAACTGTAACCGATAATGAAAAAGTTTCTCATGCAGTCAATGGCAACAGTTGCATTTGTTAGTTGCTTTGATTTTTCTTGTGAGTGTAGCATCGTTTGGTGAATTGCGAATTTTTTAAAAGTATTTGTGCAGATCTTTAACAAAAGTTTTAAAATGAAAAGGTTTAGTACTGATATCTGTAATTTGGAATCTAGAATGCGAAAGAAAGCGCCTAAGGACTTAGCAATTAAAAATGAAAAGAATGGGGCTAGAAAGACTTTAATCGAGAATATTCGTGTAATTACATCCGAGGATGGTGCCTACGCTCTGGACTCTTTGCCTAAAGATATGATCCATCTAGGAGGTGAAATTTTCGTAAAAGTGTCTAATTTTCTTGGACAAACACGAGTTCATGTGAGAAGATATGTTTGTGATGAAGATGGTTTTTATCGCCCTACGAAAGATGGAATTTTCCTCTCTCCTAAAGTGTGGCTTTCATTTGATCCGCTTTTTCAACTGCTTTTCTCGCTAATTTCTTTCCGGCTTTTTTTGATCGTGTTTTGAGAGACGATTTAAAATTTTCACCTGATAACACATCATTTGCAACCATAGTGCCTGTTCGTAATGCTTCTTTTCCAATAGTTTTGGCACCACTTATCAAAAATGGCATCGCACTACGAAACAATTTAGCAAAAAATCCGCCTATACCGTATCCTCTCTGCAAAACTGTTCCGCGATAGTAAGGCAACCCATCTCCTGTTTGCCCTGCATAATAATCTTCGAACTTTTGTGTACAACATGTATAAGGCACCAGCATTTTGTTGATCTTTCTTTATCGCAATCAAGAAGGAAAATGAGACTAATTTAAACGTAAGGCTCTTTTATATGATTTGCCGTAAACGAAAATGCAACGTTACAAAAACTTTACCTCTTTCAAAAGGTACTAAATCTCCAGAATGAAGTCTAATATCAATTTGTACAGTTTGAAAATGTTGACGAATAACTGGTACATACAACGGTCTCGGATAATGAGCATTAATAATTTCGCCATCGCTTCCTTCAACAGAAACAATTTTTAGAAGAGGGGCTTGAACATCCCCTACTATTTGAGTCTCCACGAGATCACAATATACATACATCACGGGAAACGACGACTTTGGGTCGGCCACAAAAGGACTATGTTGCAATCCTGAAAATTCCCCGGGCTCAAATCCTAAAAGTTCTGCTAGACCTTCATGAAGAACTACTTTCGATTTTTTATCTGTCTTGATTGTAACTCTTTTCGTAACAGGGTGAAAATGAAACTCAATCTTATTTTTATGCGATGGTATTGTCATACTTTTAATGAGGTCTGGTATGGTTTCATAACATCCAGAAGGAACTCTCCTACCTTCAAATTTTCCATCCCCCAAGTCAAAACCAAACAAATTATTATCATTTCTAACGTTATACCATGTATGCGGGTAAATGAAATCGACCAAAGCCATTTCCCATTCACCGTTTAAATTTATGGGAGTGGGCAGTTGAGTTGTAAACTGCGATATTTTATAATTGGGAAAAAGCTTACAGAGCTATCGCTGATGAGTGTGATGTAGAATGACATCTTTTGGTGAAATGAAACGGTAAGTATGATGAGTACTCTATTTATATCATTCGGATATCTTCAACCCATGCATTAAATTTTTCAGGATATCCCAGAAATTTCACGAAGTATTTTATTTCCCCCCCTTGTTTTCTTTTTTTCAATACTTTTTCCACGGGGTAAAAACCCGAATCCGAAACTTTTTGTAGTTCCTGCTTGTAAAAAGTTCCTTTAATGATTTCTCCTGCTAGATCTTTTAATTTATAGACAACAGGTACTCGATTTATGATTTTATAAATCGTAAAAATTTCTCTTGTCCAATTTTGTTCATATCCTTTCTCAAAACGTAGTTTCTCCTTACTTATACGAACGGTATCGTTTAATTTCAGGTCAGATTTCATTGGAGATATTTTGTTGTTTGCATACAATGTTTTCCAAACCTGACTTTGGTTATCGAAGTTTACTGATGCTGGCTCCATTTTAATACTACGATGCCATGTGTGGTTATAACTCTGTACTAATTTATCGAGTACATCAATATATCTCTTTGTATTCTTTTCAGTAAAATATTTCCACATTTTCGTTTTAAGTGTACGATTAAAGCGTTCTACTACAGAAGCTTTTGTGGAGTTATTGGTTGTGAAAAAGTGAACCTTCTGTTTTTTAAAGAAATCTTGTACAAGCTTATTTGTGAACTCCTTCCCATCGTCGCACTGCAGAAATTGCGGTTTACGTTCCGAAAATATTTTTTCGAAAGCTCGTTTAATGCCTGGAGCTTTTTTATCTTTTAATGGAATGACCCATGCATATTTCGACAAAATATCAATACATGTCAGTAAATACTTATAGTTATCATTAAAAGAAGACAGAGACTGCATGTCTACTAAATCAGATTGAAACTGCTCGTTTAAGCCACCTACTATGACACGATTTCTCGGGAATTTGTGTCTCAAAGGCTTGTGCAAAGTATAAGATTCTTTCGTTTGAAGCCATTTTTTTATTTGTTGTGTTTTGACGCGACCTTTTAAAGCACGTCGTAAAGCACTGATACCACCGAAACTCGCCGGTACCTCCGGATCCCGATACATCTGAGTCAAAACTTCCATTGCAACAATGATTATGATCTACACGAAAGTTAACATTCATTTCTATTTTCAGCTAAAAATTTTTCACGATGTTTACATCACGAAAGTTTTACTTAAAATGAAAGCATTATAAGAAATCTTTTAAATATATACAATTATATTTTGGAAGAATTTATAAAAATTTAAGTTTTAATCTAAAAAATTGGCCAAAAAAAAGGAGAGAGGGAGAGAGAAAGAGTACATAATATATGAACGTGTATACTCTTTCTCTGTCTCTCTCATAAAGAAAAATTATAAACAAAACACAATATAAAACACACGAAGCAAAATAAACTATGCAAATATACATTTATTCAGATCTAAAAATTTACAAATATAATTACAATGAAATCATGATTGGCCATGGAAAGCTTAAAAGAAAGCGAAAACCTGCGAAACGCATCATTTCATCGAAAGCACGGAAGGTGCAAGGACGTGATATTTTTGACTGTTAATCTACACATTATACTATGGCTTTCCTTTTAAAGGACTCTCCCGAATGTGCTAAATCAGAATTAGAATTATTTCATCTCCCTCCTACTCAAACAGTTATTGAAAGAGGCCAATGGGTTGAATTTCACCCACTTTCCAATGTTTCTGATGGAGGGCCTGTGGAATTTAATGTTTCTGGAAGCGGAGAGGACTACCTTGATTTATCCCAAACTCAGTTATATGTCAAAGTAAAGATTTTGAAAAAGGATGGCAAACCCATTCCGGATAAATGTAAAGTGGGACCCGTCAATCTTTTTTTGCATTCCATGTTTTCCCAAGTGGATATTAGCCTGAACGATAGACTCGTTTCTTCAAGCAATAATACTTATCCATACAGAGCCATGATAGAGAAATTACTGAATCACGGGTACGATGAAAAAACTTCTCAACTTTCCTCAGAATTATTTTTTAAAGATACTGCTGGTCGTATGAATGTTGTGGATCCAGCAGATGCAAATCCCAATGAAGGATTTAGTAAACGTGCCGAATTGACGAAACACAGTGCTTCGGTTGATATGATTGGTCGATTGCATCTGGATATGTTTCATCAGCAAAGACTCCTCCTTAATATGGTTGATGTGAAAATTAAATTGATTCGTAGTAAACCAGAGTTTTGCTTGTTAGCAGGTGAAGGAGAGTTTAAAGTTTCCCTGGAACACGCTTCCTTATTTGTTCGTAAAGTACGAGTAAGTCCTGGCGTTGTTTTAGGACATGCTAAAAGCTTAGAAAAAACATCTGTCAAATACCCTATTAACAGAGTGCTTTGCAAATCATATTCCATTCCTACCGGCAATATGAGTTTTGTTCAAGATAATATTTTCACAGGTCAGATGCCCAATCGCATCGTGATCGCCTGTGTGGATAATGACTCATTTAACGGCAACTATAAAAAGTCCCCTTTTGAGTTCAAGCATTACAATATTAATTTCATAGGCGTCTATGTGGATGGTCAACCCGTTCCTCATAACCCACTACAACCTGACTTTGAAAACAATTTGTTTATTCGAGCTTATGAGAATTTATTTTCGAATGCAGAAAACAAAGGTTTGTACCTTTCGAGATCAGAATTTTCACAGGGATATTCATTATTTTGTTTTGATCTGTCACCTGATTTATGTGACGGATCTCATCTTAATCTTATCCGTCATAGTAATTTAAGATTAGAAATCAAGTTCGGAACGATTTTGGCACAAACAGTCTCTTTGTTGGTGTATGCTGAATTTGAAAATCTAATCGAAATCAACAAATCTCGAAATATTCTGTATGATTTTGGAAATTAATGAATTCCTCGCAAATTCATAAAATTTTGTCTCGTGATCCTGTTACGGCGAGATATTTTGCAGGCGTTTTTCCTTCTGATAAAATACCTGATATTCAAAACTTTCCCTGTGCCTTAGTGATCAATACTGATAAACATGACGAAAAAGGATCCCATTGGCTGGCGATTTACGTTCAAGATAAGAAAACTCTGGACTTTTTTGATTCTTACGGGCTTTCTCCCGAAACCTATGGAGAAGACATAGCAAAATTTGCTAAGAAATATCACCGAATTCGTTGGAACAAGGAAATGCATCAAAGTTTAACGTCCAATGTCTGTGGACAATATTGTATTTACTTTCTTGTAAAACGATGTCAAGGACTTTGTATGAAATCGATTACCAATGTATTATCCAGGAAGAAGAATGATTTTCGAATGTATCAATTTGTCAAAAAAAGATATGGTGTAAACATGATTTTTAAAAAATAAAAATTATTTCTCTTATTTTAAGTGTATTCAATGTTTCTTAAAATTCATCCAGGTTAGTGGATTACATAAACAAAATCATATTCATATGTTTTTTTATAAAAAATATGCATGCTTAAGATTTTTTTTCCATTAAAATCGTAGAAGTTTTATTATTTATGTTTACTAAACAATAATTCGTCAAAATAGTCAAAAAACTATAAAAATATAAGCTTTTACTCATTATTGTCATTTAAAGCATGGAATTACTCAAGTTAGTACATCCTTCTACTGTCCTTATCAGCGGGCCGACAGGTTCGGGTAAAAGCTTTTTTGTTAAAAAATTAATTGATTACAAATATTTTCAGCCCATGCCCGCACGCATAATATACTGTTATGGAAGCTATCAACCCCTTTTCAATTCAATGAAACATGTACAATTTGAAGAAGGTTTACCGTCGAATCTTAACTCTCTAAAAGATGCTTTAATTATCATTGATGATTTGATGTCAGAATTATCTTCTGATGTACGACTGAGCAAACTTTTCACGAAAGGCAGTCATCACCGAAATCTCTCAATCATCTTTATAACTCAAAACTTGTTTCATCACGGTAAAGAAATGCGAAATATTAATTTAAACTCTCATTACATGGTACTATACAAAAATCCTCGAGATAAAAGCCAAATAATGCATCTATCCAGACAAATGTATCCTGGTAAATCTAAGGCTTTTCAAGAAATTTTTAATGACGCTACTGCATTACCGTTTAGCTACTTATTCATTGATTTAAGGCCCGATCCTTTTGAAAGCTTGCGCATGCGCACAAGTATATTTCCTGGTGATAAACATTACGTGTATGAGCTTCGATGAGCCATTTGTGTAGAGTGAGTCATCCAGTGAGCATGTCATCCGTCATTGTTGAATTCGAAGGTTTTCAAATTAATTCGAGTGAATTTATTATCAAAGAACTTGCATTTTTTGAAATTGATAATGAATATCATGCCCGTTGGAGCTTTCTTCCACCGCATCCTTGGGAGCAGTTACCCATCGCAAAAAGAAAAACATTTAACTGGTTGACTCGGTACCGTCATGGTTTGCAATGGAATAGTGGTGATTTGCCTTATTCAGCATTAGAACTTATACTTTCATCATTATTTTTATCTCATAAGAATGTTTACACGAAAGGACTAGAAAAAACAAAGTTTTTAGAACGGATGTCTGGACGAAAGATTTTGAATCTGAATGATTTTAACTGTCCTAAGATTGATTTATTAAATGTTTCAGAGGTAAACTGCCCAAGTCACAAACCCTGTTTTAAACACTGTGCTTTAACGAAAGCTTTTACCTACGGTAAACATATAAAAGAGAGATTAAGTTCATCGACCATCATTTGAACTCAGGATGTCGACCGTGGAACATCTGAAATTATTAAACAAGACAAAGCAAAAAGCAGCCTTTCTTAAAAAGTGTCCTAATAGTATTATAAAAGGTGTCTGTGAATGCGCCTTAAATCTTTTAAAGGGCAACATACCTGTCTCTAAACGTCAAAAAAATAGATTAATAGTTTATAAAAGAACATTGCGTCGTCTGGGAGACAAGAAAGTACCTTTGTTTAAGAAAAGACGACTTCTCGTTCAAAAAGGAGAAGGATTTTTGTCTATACTTATTCCCGCTGCAGTATCAGTGCTCAGTACGTTGATCAATGGAGCTCGCTCGTAAATTCAGACTTGTTCCAGCTGACAGAGATCAAGAGTTTTCAGATGAGCATTTAAGTGATTTAGACAGACAGATTCAGACTATTTTGAAAAGAAAAATAGAGGATGATGAAAAAGCTAAGCTTTATACACAGATTTTGCAAAAGTTTGTATTATTCCCAGATATGAATGCAGTCAAACCCCCGGAAGAACAACTGCCCCAGAAATCCTTTGAAAAATCTCCTGATATAGAAAACGAAATTCTAAGTTCTGTCCCTATTAAACAAAAGAAAACTGCTGTTAAAATAATGGAATTTTTAAAACAAAATAAAATTTCCTGTTCAGAAAGCAGAGAGTTGAAAATCGATGATACTGTAATTAACGGATCAGATTTTGTTCAACTAGTCGGATTTTTACTGAGAGACAGAAGTCAAAAACCTGTTGCTTTTGACCAATTTCAAGAACTTTTAAAGAAAATTAGCTTCCCTCAAGAATTTATAAAAAACAAGTATTTGAAGTCTGAACAGAAAACTATTTTTGCAAGACCTGAACCCCATCATAGAAAACGAAAATCATCTCAGCACGCCACTTTACCAATATCACCAATACCTTGGTTAAAAATGTAGAAAACTGTTTGAAACTTTACTGTATTTTATGAACCAAATAAAATTTTTATATTGTAAAATATTTATGCGTGCATCTATTTGTGTATTTTTTTTATTTTGTAAGTCTGAAAACTTTTTAGAATAACTTTTCTAATTTTTTCTTGAGAAAAGAAATTTTTTGAAAAGAATGCCCATAAAAACAAAAAAGAGCTTATGTGTTGTTCCCAGGAGATTATTAAATTATGTTTGGAGATTAAAAAATTATGTTTTGGAAAAAGCGATTTAGGTTAAAAAGATAATAATTTTTATGCTTAGAAAATAATACGTTTTGTAAAAAGAAATAATGTTTTGGGGAAAAAAAATATTTTATGAAAAAAGTATTTTTGTGTTTTAGAAAAAGAAAAATGCTTCGGAAAAAATATTTGTATGTTTTAGAAAAAGAAAAATGCTTCGGAAAAAATATTTGTATGTTTTAGAAAAAGAAAAATTTATTTAAGAAAATAAATTTTTTTTTAAGATTAGGGGGAAAATGTTTTTTATGTTTAAGAAAAGTTTTTTTATTATGTAAAAAAAAGAAAAAAAAAGTTTTCTATTCTGGAAAAAATATTTTTATGCTTAGGAAAAAGTTTTAAGTTTAGTTTAAAAAAAAGTTTTGTGTTTAGAAAAAAAAGTTTTATGTTTAGTATAAAAATGTATTCAGTAAAAAAAATATATGAATTGGAAAAAAAAGTTTTATATTGAGTAAATTATTTTTGTGTTTAGGAATTAAGTTTAGTTTTAAAAAAAAGTTTTGTGTTTAGGAAAAAGTTTTATGTTCAGTAAAAAAATGTATTCAGTTAAAAAAAGAGTTATGTTAAGGGAAAAAGTTTTATGTTTCATTAAAAAATACGTTCAGTAAAAGAGAAAAAAAAGTTTTATGTTTAGTAAAAAAATGTATTCAGTAAAAAAAAAAAAGTTATGTTAAGGAAAAAAGAGAGTGGGTTCAATTCAAGGTGACGTCATGCAAGAAAACATCCAGTTGAAAAGTGTTACATGCACTGTTAAAAAATATTTGATGAAAGCTAGAGATTATACTTTTTTTTTACAAATAAACAATTTATTAATCATTCAAAATAATGAAAAGTACAAATCAAATAAACATGCTATATTGCATTGTATACAATTCTAATTTCAAAATGTTTTGTAATGTCCAACTAAATGCTTGTTCAGTAAAATCTTCAAACGAGTTAAAAATTTTTATAAAAGCTTTCTGAACATGTAGAGGTATGTTTTGATTCGTTAATTCCAGTACAGTTTTTGAACGGAAGAAAGGGGTGGCAGTCTCTAAGTCATTGTCCTGTATCTTACGGCATACATCCACTTGAACGGCTGCATACCATTTTATTGACTTTTTCACTTGCATTTGATAGTTTAATTCATTTATAGTATCCGACAGAACACTATTAAAGAATGAACGAAAGTCTTTGTGATTCACCCCAGTCGAGTCAATAATAGTTTTAGTAAAAATATTTTCTCTATTTTGTCTTTTAAAATGTTTTACTTTTTCAAATAAGGATTTTTTTTAAAAGAGTGATTTTACAGTTTTAGGTAGAACTTTGTGGAAAGCATCACAATGTTGCAATAAATCCAACTGACGATCAAACATTTCGCTACACTTTGTACATGAGTGTTGTTTTCGAATCTTATGATTCTTCTTATGTTGCATTAAATCGCACTTTCTTGTAAACACTTCATTGCAATCTATACAATGAGGACGAATCATATCTTTAGGCAAAGAGTCTATAACACGAACATTCTTAGCTAAAATTTTTCTAGCACCACTATTTTTCTTTTTAATTGTTAAGTCGTTAGACGATTCTTTTCTCATTCTGGATTCCAAATTACAGATATCCGTATTAAGACGTTTCATTTTAAGTTTAGTTAAGATCTCCGCAAACACTAAAAAAATAACAATTCCACAAACGAACCTTCACTCACCAGAAAATCTAATCAACTGATATACACAACTGTTGCCATTGGTTGAATGATAAACTTTTTACACAACTGGTTACAGTTAACCGTCATTAAAAGCATAAAAAAACAATTCAACTTTACAATCGCTTCCGGTTAAGATGCATTTCTTGTGTTAAAGTATGAACGTATGACGTCACAGACCAAGTGGGTCAGCGTTCAGGTCCTAACATGAAAGATGATGTTGTAGCATGAATGCGTGACGTCATGGAGCAGAAGAATCCTCACGTTGCCACCACGAAACTTTAAGTACATACCACGTGATCATTCAAAAAATCCTTTTAAAATAAATTGATTAAAACTCATTAATTAATTAAATTTAATTAACAAGAAAAACAAGTTATGGCTAATGACTTTCGAAACACCTGCATGTTCCAACATAGAGATGACGTCATCGTGTTGCCAAAACGTAATTTTATTAAACATTTAATTTTCCTTTCACACGTGACAACCCCCCTTAGTTCCATCCCCCCTTAAACATCCAGCAAAATACAACTCAACCTAGACCCCTCGTTATCCTATACGATCCGGTCACGTGACAGCCCCCCTCACTTCCATCCCCCTTAAACATCCAGCAAAATACAACTCAACCCACCTCGTCTAACAAGACGCTCTCAGCCAAAAACAACTCAACCGACCCTCGTCTAACAAGACGCTCTCAGCCAAAAACAACTCAACCGACCCTCGTCTAACAAGACGTCATCCTGATGACGTCACTTCCGGTTTAGGCCACGCCCCCCCGTGACGTCACTTCCGCCGCACCAACGTGGCGGCTTACTACTCACGACACCGTGATTTTAATTGTGCAATTATTATTGTTATTGTTTTATTTGGATACATGATTATTTAAATAACACTTTCTTGTTCAGAGCATTTCAAAAAAAAAAAAAAAATAGTAATAATGCTTTTTGATACTTATTTGATTAAACTTTGTCTTATGGTATTAAAACATCTCAATTATAATCCTGTATCCAAGCATTAATAAGATACCCTTTATATTTTTATTATGCATACATACATTTTCTTACTCTTTATTCTAAAAAAAAAAAGGTGATCTTTTTCATAAAAATTTTTTTTTGATACAAAGTAAGTAATTTTCAAAGTGATATTTTGTTGAGAGTCATGAGAGAACAAATAGATGTTTTCAGTAATAGATAAAAAAAATATAAGAGTAAGACATTTATAATACTATCTCATTTACGAGCTAGATATTTTTAACTAAGTGCTTTAACAATTTTTATTATGGTATCTATTTTTATTATTTAAGTGATATTTTGTGTTTTTATCATTATTTTATTTGACTTTAAATGATTGTGAGTACCTTTGAAATCTTTAGAATTTAGTCAAAGGAATACGTGTGCAATTAAATAGTAGCCCTACACCTACCAATTAACATTTACAAATAGTTTTAAACCTTTTTTTTAGTATTTGTTGCATTAGATCAGCTACATATTTAACTGATATGGCTAATTCTAAGATTACTTTCAAAACCATCACTTTTGATGGCGATGCTAATTTGGTTGACTTTTTCTTCAACCAAATCAAAACATTAGCCAAAGTACACGGATGGAAGGATCAGGACACCATCCAGTTTCTAGGTAGTAAGTTATCCGGACCTGCACTTACTTTCTTTACTCAGAACCCATCTATTTATAAAGCTGACAAATTAAAATTTGTAGAAAAAGAATTCAAAAAATTCTTTGCCCCCCCCCCCCAGTAAAACAACAGCGCTCGTGGAATTTAACAATTTAATAATGCTGCCTCAAGAAACGATTAGAAACCTTGCACACCGAATATATATTCTAACTACTCGAGTACATGATAACATAAAAGATAAAGAAGCCTTAGACAATATTAAATACACAAAACTAATCTCGTGCATCCCACCCCCACTGAGAATTAAATTGTAAGAGGAAAACATTCTCGATTATGACACTGCTGTTGATAGGGCACAAATGTTGCAGGATATAATGCAAAATGAGAATGTGCTACAAACATGTAACACAACAAATCCTGTAGCAGACTCTATTGCTAATCAGTTAAAAATTTTAACTGAAAGAGTCAATGCATTAACACTAACAAGCATTCCAAATGAACAAAACATAGACGCAATTCACAGTATAACCCCACAAAATTCAAAACAGCGTGAACAGTATGCGAACAAGGACTTTAAAAGGAAGCATACTGTTTCACCTAAACATAACACACGTAAAAATAAATCTACATCACCACCCGCTTGCCAGCTATGAGCGAAGCGTGGCCACACAGCAAAACATTGTTTTAAATGGCGTAGAGCAAATTCAAATAGAAATAAACATAGTTATAAATACGACAATAACTATAGAAGAAATGATAACAGAAATGGTAATTTAAACTACTAATGAGATGTACTTCAGCTGATGGCTTTACATCTCAAAAGAAGTCTAACACATCAGCAACTTCAGACGAATTTCCATGGACTCATGACCCAACACTGCCTACACTCTGTCCAGACAGAAGGGTTAAATCCGTTGCTTCGCAAACAAAATGTGAAGTTAAATTGTCCAAAAATTCTGCATCACAAACAGTCGAAAACAATAATGAAGTAGCTTCACAAACTGTTAACATATGTGATGACAAAGTTGCAGTTATTTGCAATGTAAATAATTCATCCCCAACACTCCCCCTCATAAAGGCCTCCATTGCAAGACATAAAACTAACTTTTTGCTCGATACTGGTTCATCCATTTCAATTATATCACAAGATTTGTTTGAAAAAATTAAAGACAAACTAAAATATAAAAGATTAGGAACAGGCGTCACTATTAAAACAGTTAATTCAGATGTTCAGTTCACTGCATGCATTAAAACTTCTATTCGCATACACCAAAAGTCATTCTCGCATAATTTCTACATTGTTGACATATCGAATTCCGCTAACTTCCAGGGAATTTTAGGCTTTGATTTTATTCACAAAAACAGAATTGTGATAGATATTCATAAGAATAAAATGTCAACAAATGAATTTAGCATACCACTACTTGATTCTGCCTTATGTGAGAATGAAACACATCATCTTGAAACACATGAAATACATCAATCGGAAAAATTCCCAAAAGAAATTCGATTGGAGAATAAACTTAAACTAGAACCACAGGAAAAGAGGTGGATCTCCATAAAAACTGATTCAATTGACCCAAGAAGACATTACTATTTTCAGTGTGAAACAAAAAAGAATATAATTTCTTACGATAGTATTGTAGGTGGTCAAAGTTATGAATCAGACAAGGAAGGAACTCAAAACACAACTAGATCCCCACAAAAATTCCAGTTTTATGTTTTTATACAAAATTCATCTACTAAACCTGTACACATAAACAAAAATGCACGAATAGGAACTTTATTTGAAACAATGGACATTATGGACCCGTCACAAAACACAAATTTTCATCAAATTATGAATTCATGTGAAAATGTTTCGAATTTTAATCTTAAATCTCAGGATAACTTAAAGGATTACATTTGTAATTATATTCAGGCATCAAATGAAACATTAAATCAACGTAAAGAAGAACTAAAAATTAGTGACTTTAATTTAAATCATTTACAGGAAGAGAATGCAAAAAGGTTAGGAAAATTATTGCTTGATAATTATGCATCATTTTCCAAGTCCATAAAGACACTAGGCCACACAGACAAGGTAGTCCCAAATTTAAAGTTTATAAATGACTATCCCATAAAAACATTACCATTTCCCCTCCCACAATCATTACATAACGAAATGAAAGAGCAAATTCATCAACTTCTTGAAGCAGATATTATAGAACGAAATTGTTCTGAGTGGGCATGTCCCATTTTGCTTGTAAAAAAGAAGACTGATCAGTCTGGAAAACAGAAATACAGACTCGCTCTAGACTTACGTATGTTAAATTCCGTGTTACAAGGCTCATCATACCCCCTACCAAAAATACAAACCATAATTTCAAATTTATCCGCATACAAATTTTTCACTTCACTAGACTTCAAAATGGCGTATCATCAAATAGACCTTCCGGAACAATTTCAAGACCCACTAACCTTTACATGTATCTATGGGACTTTTAAATATAAACGCCTAGTATTTGGTCTAAAGTCATCAAGTGGATTCTTTCAACATTTAATGGATTCTTTAATTGATGAATTGCAAATTGATGGAGTATATTCATATCAAGATGATCTAATATTTGGGTCAAACTCATTTGAGGAAACTTGTTCAAAGTTAGATAAAATACTTAAAATCTTAACTAAGTATAATTTAACATTGACTCCAAACAAATGTACATTTCATACATCAGCAGTTGACTACTTAGGGTTCCATATTGAAAACCACTCTATTGCACCTATTCATGCAAACATTGTTAAAATTAACTCGTTTCCCACACCAAAAACTAAGAGACAATTAAAAAAATTTATTGGTTTAGTAACATTTTATAAATCATTGGTGCCATCATTTTCGGAAATTATTCAACCTCTCATTGATTTGACCACTCCTAAAGCTACATTTAAATGGGCACAAAAACACCAAGAATTATTCAAAAAAATGCAACAAGTGTTCTTTAGTTCCCCTATGGTTCGCTTACCAGATTGGTCAAAAACCTTTTACGTTAACACTGACGCATCTAAGGTAGCGATAGCTGGTGCATTATTACAGGAACATGAAGGACAATTACTTCCTATTGCATATTTTTCTAAATCTCTTAAACATGCAGAAAAACGTTACCCAGCTTTAAAACTTGAATTAATGGCCATTTATAAATCAGTAATCGCATTTAAGTACTATTTATACAACAGGAAATTTGTAATTTTGTCAGATAGTGCTCCCTTAAAAAAATACAAGAACACGTAACCCTGCGGATTTAACTACACGTTGGTTAACTGAACTTTCTGAATACACCTTTTCATTCGAACATGTACCGGGATCATCCAATGTACTTGCTGATTATCTATGAAGGTGTACATTTGAAAACAATACCCAAGATCTTAAATCAAATCCTGAACTCCTTAATGACCCTCATGCTTTACCAATTGTAGATAATGATATTTCGGACAATATCGAAGAATCCAATAACAACAAACCCAACTCAGTAAATTATTTAATTTCAGGCAGAGATACAAACAAGGATCCATTACTTGAAATATCAAACGACACATTTGTCAGTGAGCAAAGAAAGGACCCAAAAATGGCCGAAGTTTACAATGATATTTTAAGAAATGGATCATCAAAAAAATTTCCGATGTACTTCATCCATCCTGACAGTAAGGTTCTCATGACAAAAAAAGAAAACGTATATAATAACACATTTTCGTACCATATTATTGTACCAGACTCACTTAAGGCTAAAGTTTTAACAATTTGTCATCTGTCACACTTTGGGTTAACTAAAACATATGCATTTGTAATAGCTAGATATTTTTGGAAAGGAATGTATACCGACACGTTAAATTTTGTAGCATCTTGTACTAAGTGTATTCAAACAAAACATCACATAACACCACCTGCTCCACTTCAGCCCACTTACACACCAACCCACCCAGGACATACCATTGGGATTGACTTACTAGGACCATTTAAAAACGGACAATCAGTTTTAACGGTAACAGATCATTTTTCACGGCACCTTGAACTCTTTGCTTTGCATACAACAACAACTGACAAAATTGCTAAATGTTTATTTGATTACATAACTACCTTTGGCAGACCTGCCACTATTCTCAGCGATTTAGGTAAGCAACTGACTTCTGACATGTACAACAGATTCAACGATACATTGGGCATAAAAATACTCCATTCCTCAGTAGGTCACCCCCAAAGTAATGCAATTTCAGAGAGAGTAAATAAATCAATAAAATATTCAATTACCACTTTACTTGAAGAAGGCCATTCTTTTGAAAATGCATTACGTATACATAAATCACTATACAACGGTTCCACACATTCTTCCACTAAATATTCCCCCAACTTATTACACTTTGGAAGAGAACTATCTTTATTATTTGATACTTTTGATCAAACTATTAATCAGCCAATCCTTGATAAGGGCATAGAAACTTACCAGTTGCTAAATGATTTGAATTCAATTTACAAAAGAGCATACACTAACATCAAAAATTCACAAGAAAAGAGAAATCAACACTTCCAGAAACGAGCGAAACTAAGAGTAATCTTAGAAAAGGATATAGTGTACCTCAAATCCGTTGATAAGTTTAAACCAAAATACACCGGACCTTTTATTGTGGTACATAAATATTCGCCAGTTTCTGTTTCCATTAAGCGTTTACACTCGCCCGATGAATCGGCATTCAGAGTACACATTGACAGGCTAATTATAGCCCCCCCTAGAAATGATCATTTATTTGTGCGTCATGAGGAAAATATAAGTCACCCAGGAAACAGCTCCATAAAATACAACCTAAGATCTCGTTTTTAACACAGCCCATCACAATATTAGGTTAACATAGATTTATAGTAAATGCAGTACATCACACTGATACGCATGTTGTGTTGGAGTTTCCTTTGAGGGAGTTCATGGCTGGTCCAGGTTCTCCATCACAGGGGGCTTCCACATAACAGATATGTCTCTTAATTGCTGGGTTGTCGCCAATATTGTTACTTTTCCCTTTCAGTAGTTTTATTGTTCATACGTAATAATAATAATAATAATAGTAATAATAAAAATAACATATCACATTGCACATACATTAAATTTTAGTCATATCAAACATAATCATGATGCACAATAAATCTCTAACCGATTATGACAAAGCTGTTTCTCACTACTCTAGGATTGACATTCCCTTTCAGATATATATAAATACCATATGTATCAGAGTTTTATTTTTTTTTATTTTTGATTATGCCCCTTCGAAGTGAAGGCCCGTTCAAAAGTCGCCCAAAGGACCTGTAACTTCATTGTGGTGAGAAACAAAAATTTCGGATTGGTGCAGTTCACACCAATTTTACCTAAACTCCCTGTTTTTCTATGTAATGCGACGTGCGCTCCTCTGAGAAAGCAAAAGATTTCGGGAGGAGCAGAGGGTCCATGTAATGTGGGCTCTCGCCAATATTCCCACTTCCCATAGGGCTAGGCCATAAGCCGATGCCATCACCTTGTCATTTGACAAGATTTAGGGCAGCACCTTTTTATGGATCGCGTGTCGCTTTCCTTTTTTTTTTTGCTTGTCCTGTGTGGATACACGAATTTTTGTTTTTTTCTTATTTTTTTTAAACATACTCATTTGTCACAAAATACACTTCATCCATAACATTTCATTATTTTTCATATTATGATACACTTACATGGTTGCAACCTCCATTTCATATTTTTAACCTCCATTTCATATTTTTAACCTCCATTTCATATTTTTTACTATCCATTTCGTATTCTTTTAGTATAGATTTTCATATTTGTACCACATAATTCATACTTTTATTATATACTTCATATTCTTCATATTTTATTCGAGATTTCATTTTATCCATAACCTATGTTTTTATATTATTCGTGACCTATAGCTAACATTCTTCATAAACATATATATTATAAACAATTGATGGTACGAACTTCATGACTATTTTACATATTAAACATCTTCCTTGCATTTGGCGCCTTATCTTTGATTAGAAAAAAAAAGATAACCTTTATAAAGGAACAATATATGGTATACCTAGAGAAAAAAAAAAAAAAAAAAAAAAACAGGAAGAATGTCTTGTTGTGTGCAAAGTGCTAGAAAAAGCACAAATAAGGCCTGAACTCTAAGCAATAAAAGGAAAATGTGTTCCGGAACGACAACAACATCAAAATAAATGAACATTAAAAAAAAAAAAAAAAAAGAGACTCTGAAGATGTATAAGCATATGTCGACATAATGTATAACTGCATAAATTCAAATATATATGTAATCAATTCATAGTATTTAACCAGCATAATCCTACACTTTTGTATGTAATTCCGAGAGAGACATTTTCGTACCGGGTCCAAAATTTTTCAAACCCAAACCAGTGGGGGAGATATATGATATCAATATATCATATATCAGTGAATATGACAATGTTAGGTAACAAATTGATAAACTTATCTTTTCCTCCATAAAAAAAAAAAATCCTTTCTTTTAAAGTAACTAAAAAATCATGATCACAACAGGATCTACATTACAGTTGAAGTTATAAATATATCGCCCCTTTTCTCATTCTAGTAATAGTTATACGCCCCCCTTAATATAACGGTCACCAAAATGCCGGCACATGTATTTCATTCGTTCCATACCTTATATGGTCATGAAAACCGAATGTGGTTTTCTTATACCAGCTGCTCTACAATAAAAATGCTGCATAAGATGTTTTGCGCGTCGTACATATTCCAATATATCTCCTTCTCATGCTACCGTTCCTTATATGGTATCCATTCGCGAAGTTTAGATCGCTTCATGAGCCCCAAAGCCTATCCCACAAAAATTCCTTTCCTTTTTCAAATTCCAATATCAAAGTTTAAACTCTTTTGTCGCCAATTAGCGATTATCTTGTTAATATGCTAAGTACAAAATCTCTCTCTCAGAAGAAAAAATATTGCACGCATATTTTGGCCAAATATCATATACATGCCAAACATTGTAACCTTTGGCGATATCTGACAACTGATGTTATCTTGGTTCTGACTAAAAGAACGGTCACTTTTCTCTTGGCCTGGCCCTGCTGTAACTACCAATAATCACGCTGAGCGTCTGGTGGAAATTGATTTATGAAAACACGGTTTTTTGACAAAAACTTCTATAATATTCATTAAAAATGAATGAAATTTCATGAGATATACATAGTGCGTATGACAAATCTGTTACAAAAATAAATTTTTACACATAATATTAAACATAAACAAAAAGTCAAAAATTAAATTTTCGTAATATGCGAACATGGAAATTGATTTATGAAATATCACATTTCTTTGGTTATTCCGAAGTAATGTGACAAAAATTTGCATAAAATAAGGTAACGTGACCTGCAAAGTAGACATAAAAAGCAGGGGCGTTCCTACCCAGTGTGCAAAGTGTGCGGCACACACAGGCGCCGAAGCAGTAAAGGCGCCTAAAAATTTCAGTTGAGAAGCAAATGTTAAAAAAATATATTAATATAAAAAATATTATATTTTCTTAGCATCTGAGTTATTTTTTATAGATTTACCTTATACAAATTATTTATAAATATTAATTTCTTTCTTTAAAATTTTATTTTATTCTACTTATGAGTCCTCTAATAAATCATTTAGACAAGACCTGTCCAACCTTTATGAAACAGAGGTGCACCTCATATAGTTATAAATAATGAAAGGCGCCGTAATTCATATAGCTGAAAATATGCAACATTATTATCTCACTGCGGTGAAAAAGCGTAATATACAGTTTTATTACCGTAAGAGCTAAATTTCACTTGTTTTTTTTATTATTATTTATCAGAAACAATTGTCACTTTACTTCAGAATTTATCATAAATAAGAAGAAAATTACTATTCGGTAATACTGGTAAAAGTTTCTCCTACAATATCAGTCCATTAATAGAGGTAGACTTATATGTTGGAAACGTCTTATATGATGCGCGTATATCTCACGCTGATAGCTATAAGTCCCCTATGATTCAGAAACTATTTTAAAATAATTTAATTCAGAATAAATTTAAAATTAGATTTTCAGAGGGCAATCTATCTTCAAAAGTTTTGTAGATGAAGAAGCTATAGAAACTTTAATCACTGAATAACAAATTAATAGCATTAAATAATTAAAACTTATTTAAGGTCATCGATAACTATTACAAGAAAACTATTCAAATATTTTTAATTTTTAAAAATGTATCCTTTAAAAAGGATTTTTAATCTTAATAGCTAATAAGAGGATACATTCCAATGGGTGCCAAGAAAACCTAAGGGCGCAATCGTGGCGTCCGTGGGGGACGCTTTGGAGAATACTGAATAAAGAAAAAATGTAAAACCAGAACTTGGGGACTATGCACAGGGACGTAGCTAAGGGGGTAGGTACTATTAGTGTTCCTTCAACCTTCAGTACAACAAGGTTACAAACAATGTCCAGGTACCCTTGGTTCTATGGGCGCCTCAGCTTACCTTAAAACATTTTGAACCTCCCTGGAAAAGATTCCAAGGTCACTAAATTAATTTCTATTCCAAAAATTCAAATGAAATTCTGTTTAAAAATCTAATTTATATTTCCCTGCACTCCCTGCGTACACTCGTGTCTATTCAAATACTGCATAAATTAGTGTAATGATTGTAAGATTTGTGCATTTCATTTCCGAACATAAAATCGAATTTTTGAAATATGAGCACTTATTAGCATTACACATAACCGTAGACGTTACAGATACTAAAATGGCAAAACAACAACAACAACAAAAAAAGTTCAATTTAGACATAGATAAATTAGAAACTACAATGATGGCTGTTAATATGAATGGAAAAATATAAATTTATGAAAAAAGCGTTTTAAAATCCCGTGCACTTTATGTCCTACTAACCAACCGCCTTGGATCACTCAGCCAATTACAATAACCGTAAATATTCTAAAGTAAAATATTGAATGTCAATGGCGGATCTAGGGGGGGGGGCGATGGGGCGATCGCCCCCCCCTTGGGCCCATAAAGGTTTCAAACCAACATGAGAGATCTTCATGGAATAGGACTTGGGCTGAAGCCCAAGGTCGGCGCTGCGCGGCCCGACCCGGGCCGCGCCAATTCATGAATTAGGCAATGGCGGATCTAAGGTGTGTGTGTGTGTGTGAGGGGGGGGGGGCTAGATGGCGAAAGGGCAATCGCCCACCCTAATTTCGGGCTAGGTCAGGTCTTCTGAGTCGGGCCGTGTCCTGATCTTTATTTTCTGTCGATTTGGGTCGGGGCAGACTTGTTTTTCTTCTTGGTCGAGTCCGGCCTGGAGTCATTCTTTTTAAATGTCTGTATTAGAGATGATACAATACTCGGACTCATTTTTTCTGAAACCTATAAATTTTACTTATCAATGAATAGAAAATATTAAATAAGCTTTTTCCCCGCTTAAACATTACTTATTACTTTTCAAATCACTATATTGACATTTTGATTAGAATAAAGGAAAAACAGAAATTGTGTTTTTTTTTTTTTTTTTTTTTTTTCTATTTTAGCAAACGAACGATGCTATTTTAAAAGCAAATTATTAGTAACTTCTGCAGACCTATTTTGTCATTTCCGACGATGGTCTGGCGCCAACGAAAAGGCGGGAATAATGAATTTAGTTTGATTTTTGTTTGTAGCATTGGTTATTTTGCAATAGAGTTGTTTATTTTATTATTATTTACACATTTAATGCTAAGAGGATATTTTCTTTCAATTTTAGTTTGCGGTTGACGAATAATTTAGATTTCTATTGTACACAGCGTACACAGGTCGTAATCGCTTTTCATATGGAAATAATTTTAATAACTGTTGTTTTTTTTTTGTGAATTCTGCTGATGCTGATACTGAAGCTGTACTCTGAAACTTACGATGTCACTTTTGGTCGTAAGTAAATTTATTTTCCATATTATTCTGACAGAAAGCAATTGAGCAGTGTTTTCTCTATTTCTATAATAGCATTGGAATTTAAATTTATAAATTTAATATTATTATCTGGGTCACACCTATCCCAAAAGATTGTTATGAGGAATGAAATGGTTATAGTTAAAAATGTGCACTTTTCATAGAAAATTGTAAATGTTGTCCGATTCGACAAATAATCGACAATAATTTCTTCAAGTTCCATGCATTTATTTATGAAACACAGTTCACTAACATGTCCATAATGTTTTCTTATTAAAAGAGACAAAATATGACAATTTTTTCTATGTATTAAGTACATTTTTATTTTATACCAAACTTTTCTTTTGATAATATTAAATTTAAATTTTCGTTTAAGAGTAACATTTCCATGGAAAATGTGGTTTAAAAATTATAATTTTTCCCCTAACATTAAAAAAATATATATATTATACATTTTTTCTTCCGCTGTGTACTTTCGTTATCGGGCTCGCTCTCTGATAAAGCAAAATGTTTCGGGTTTGGGCGGGCTCGGATTTAAAATCGAGCTCGGGTGGGACCTAATTCTGAAAAAAGAGCCCGAACTCATGTCTTATCTGTATTGATCAAAATTTCCAGGTCGGGGCTCGGCCCTTAGTAAACGTCTGTTCCGTGTCCGCTGTATTGCTAGCCTGTATGATAAGCATTATTGGGCCGACGCGATTCGTGCAATTCTTCACCCCGAGCCCAATTTGGACTGACATCTTACTTATTTGTTATTCGTAAAAAATATATTTATGTTGTAGATTTGTTTTGCGAAATCTTACGAAATACATTTTTAAAAATTTACTTTTTTTTTGACCAGCAGCAAAATATAGTAATCAACCGGTCTAAAACCCAGCAAGTAGCAAAAAAAGTAGAAGTTAACCTGACCAACTGTAAAAAGTAGCAGTCAAACGGACCCAAATACGAACCACAGAAAAAGCGTTGGTTACAGCGTGGTGCGAAAGGGTAGGGGACGAAGGGGGCAGTCACCTCATGTTCAGAAGTTTAAAGGACGTCAAATTTATACTACCAACATCATTTTTGGCCTGTCACAAGAAAAGTCGTTTGGGGGAGGGGGGTGGGGGGCAAACTGAAACTTTGCACATGCGCAGTTTTCTCTTCGCACGCCCCTGATTAGCTAACACGACCAGCAGCAAAAAATAGAAATCAACCGGAACCAAACCCGACCCGCTTGAAAAATAGAAGTCAACCGGAACCAAACCCGACCCGCTCAAAAATTTGAAGTCAACCGGAGCCAAACGCGACCCGCTTGAAAAATAGAAGTCAACCGGACCCAAACCCGACGATCTGAAAATATAGAAGTTCACCGGACCCAAACCCGACCCGCAGTGAAAATATTAGTCCCGACCCGCGCATGAGTTTCGAGTCTCCGAATTTTTAAAATCGCCCCCCCCCCCCCCCCTTGAGGACTCTCCAGATCCGCCCTTGTTGAATGTTATTTTTTCCAAACGAATGTAGAGATGGGGTGTGGGGAGGGCAATGTCTTCAGCAACATGTTTATTTGACTTTATAATTTTGAATAAAAATATTTTCGAACGAACATTATATTGCTAGCAGTGTAAATCTTGAATTTGTATGATTTTTCCTTTTTAAATGAAAATCCATCCAATCGAAGCTCCAGTTGATTTCCCACTGCCTTCAATAGAGTATATCGGCGGTGCTATTCATGTTTCTGTCTGATTTTTCAAGCTAACTGTCAATTTGTATTTATTTTCTGACATTTAGATATAAAACTTTCAATTTTGACCAAAAAAAAATATTCTTGATAAAATAAATAATGGAAATCCGCACAATTCCTCATACATATATTTTTTTTATTTATTAACGCGAAATGATATTCAAATCACATATTTCTTAATTGGAAAACGATATCTTGAGGTAATTTGCACCGAGAGAAAAAAATATGTTTGGCGAATCCTTGAAATGACTTGAAAATTTTTTTTAACAATAAATATTAATATTTTCACACCTGAAAATTATTAGAACCTGAAAAATACCGTGATTGTATCAACAGCAGTTGTTGTTGTTGTTTTTTACGTTTGAAACTTCAGAGAAATGAAAAACATGAGAACTGATGCGAATCGCTACCAAATAAAAAGGTTTTTGAAATAGTAATTAAAAATACCATTGAAATCGGTTTTCTTTATTTATTATTATTTATTTGTAATTTTACCAGGATCTCACTATATCCCAATTTGCTGGAATCCCAAAATGCAGAAAAAATCAAACGTTACGCTTTTGGTCAGTGGGAAGGACTGCTTGGGGAAGGACACAAGCATGATCTCGTTGAGGAATAAAAGATCGCCATTTTGCGATGATCATTAAGGGTTTTTAATTAATATTTCGGATGATTAAAAAAAAAAAAACTGAGTGTCAGGTGTACGATCTACCATCATCAATCCTTATCCAAATTTTTAGATCTTTATATGTGCGGTAGATTTTCTTAGCCATCGTCAATACATGCAAAGTAAAAACAAACATCTTTCTTTTAGATGCAATATATTGTTATTGCATTAAATTACTTTCTCCGGGATAATGAAATTTTACCGTAACGTAGAATTTTGATAGAGAGTACTTTCATTTACACAGGTTTTACTGTGCTACGAATTTTATTTACATAGCTGCCATCCTTCTATATTTTTCAAGTAATTTAAGCATGTTTGGAAACAGAAATTTATTTATTTAATGAAATAAAGTACGAACTGTAAAGAAACAAGACATATTTTATTAAATAAATTTTCTGGTTCAAAAAACTCCAAAAGAATAACAACTATACATTTATAAATAGTCATAGTTTTTTTTTGGGGGGGGGGATAAAGTTTTTTTTTACAGGCGATTGGATTGGGGAGGGGGTGTAGGGCGCCAAATGCAGTTCTGCACACAGGCGCCGAATACTGCTGGCACGCCCCTGATAAAAAGCATTGAACAGTGAAAGCAATACGTTTTAGTTACAAATTTTTCGATGGATAAACGAAAGATTTTGTCTGAGGAAGAAAGAGGTAAAACTGACGTATATTTAGAATATGGAAAGTCTGTCCCGGAAATTAGTTAATTAATTAAAAGATCTGTTGACGTGACATATAACTATAGAAAAGATCCAGCAAATTATGGCAAAAATTTTAACAAAAAAGGTAATTCACGTTTAAGCAAGAGACAGAAAAGGGAGGATTCTTCAACTTCCACCGATAGCTGGTCGCAGTTCAAAGCAGATTTGTGAAGATCTATCCTTGCCTGCTACTTCTAGAAGAGTTAGGCAAATTTTACATTCTTCACGGAGCTTAAGATGGTCGAAAATGAAGCTATGTCCAAAGTTACTTCTGCATCACAAGCAGATGCGTTTGCAGTATTGCGAGAAGTACATGGCAATGGGTGACAACTGGAAGAAAGTCATTTTCTCTGACGAAAAAATATTTAATTTGGATGACCGTGATGGTTTATGGTATTATTGGAGAGATCTCCAAAAAGAACCGAAATCTACATTCAGCGGAAATTTTGGTGGCGGAAGTTTCATGATTTGGGCAGCGGTTGCTTATGATGGCAAAAGCGAAATTGTATTTTTAAACGGTCACCAGAACTCTTTTGATAATAGTTTAGTTTTAGAAAATTCACTTCTTCCATTTGCATGGCAATATTACGGTTTAGATTATATCTTCATGGAAGATAATGCAAGTATTCACATTTCGAATACAATGAAAGATTGGTTTGACACACAGAATATTATTCTTTTAGATCATCTGCCTATTAGTCCTGATCTGAACACCATCGAAAAAGTTTGGGTACAACTTGTTCGAATGGTTTATTTTATGCAAATGGGAAGCAATACACATCACTTGTAGATTTGGAAGCTTCAATCTGTCAAAACTGAAATGTAATTGATCAGAAATGCATCCAAAATCTTGTTTTATCAATGCCATCTAGAATAAAAGAAACTCTAATGAATAAAGGCGGATTTACTAATTATTAATTTCAATTAAATGCGACATTTCATAAATCAATTTCCACGTTTTTATGTTAATAACATCTAATTTTGGATGTTATGTTTTTGTTTATTAATTTGTATGAAATTTTATTTTTCTGAATTATTTGTTGCACATAGCTTGTATAATGTATGAAATTTCATTCATTTTTTGTTAATATTGCCGTATTTTCGGGTGTATAGCCCGCACCCTGTGTATAACCCGCACCTCTAATCGAGCAGTGCACTAAAAAAAATACATGTATAACCCGCGGAGATGCATCGGTGTATAGTCCGCGGGCTATACACCATTTACGAACGTATATTTCGACCAGGATTCGAAATTAGAAGCCATTAGTCATAATTTTTAACACAAATTTACCAAATTTTTTCGTGATGCATAATATCTACAGTAATTGGGCTAAAAAATTAAGATTATCAGTACCGTAATTTTCGGAAGAAACGCCGCGGCGTTTACGGGTTTTAAGATAAAATTTCAAGCGATGCGGCGTTTACGCGCATTTTTTTTTTTTCAAACAAACGTGATATTTTTTTTAAATTTTCCGAAAATTAAAAAAAAAAAAAAAATCGGTGATAAATTCAAAATTTCGGACATAAAATGTATACGGTTGGTCATTGGTTCCCAAAAGGAATCGATCCGAAATGCACCAACTCCGAAAAGGAACGATTCCTCGGACTCTATCTGAAATGAAACGACTCCGGAAAAGTTCGATTCCTAGAACTCATTCCGAAATGAAACAACTCTGTAAAGGAACGATTCCTCGGAATCGTTTCGAAAAAGGCTGACTAGAGATGCAACGGATATCCGGCCAATATCCGATATCCGGCATATCCGGCTGATTTTTCAATATCCGAATCACAATCATCGGATATCCGACTTCTCTATCGGATATCCGGCAGAATGCTACAAACCAAATATATATTAATAACAGTAATCGCTTGATCCCAAACAATGCAAAAAACTTTTGTTTATAATGCAAAAGATGAAATATTATTATAAGTTCCCTATCGATGAATAAAAGGTAATTATCAAAAGTTTAAAGAATTGCCAGCTTTCCAACTATTTATATTTAAACTCTGTAACAAATTTAAAAGTTTACGTTTACATCTTTTAGAAAATTGTATCTACTTTCAGATTGTAAAACAAAATTTGAAGTCAAAATAGCAAATGAAGCTTTTGTGCAAAAATGTATAAAGATAAAAAACCAACATTGAGAAATGCACAAATAATGCATGAAAAGAATAGAAAACAGCCGTTTCGAATCTACTATCGAGATTCTTCATCAGTATAAGACTCAGCATGCTAGAAAAAGCTAAGCTGAGCAAAGCGACAGGGAAGCACAGTCTTATATGCCTATTACGGGAGCGAATAGTAATAGATTCGAAACAGCTGTTTGCTACCTTACATGCATTTCTAAACGTTGGTTTTCTATCTTCATAAAATTTGAAGTTGTTTATTAAACTGTGATTTTACTAATTTTCTTTCTTTCTTTTAATTTAAACAATGGGTTAATTGGTTTTTAAGTTACACAACTAAACAAACCTATTTTTAATTTCTTCTACCTTTCAAAGAAGAAATTATTGTAATAAATTTTTTTTTGACGAATTTGCGTGTTTTAGGGATCAAATATCCCCCAAAACATGTTTATTCAAAACATCTGTCTGTCCCAGTGTCGCCATCATACTATCAAAAAGTGTATGAAGTTATGCATAGAATGATCCAAATATTTTGTGCATATTTTTGACTGTAACCAGCAGGTTCTACTTCAATATGGAAACATTTCACTATAAGGCGGTGCTGTAATTGCAATTTTTGTGCCATTTTCATTGTTCTATCATCAAATACTGTATGCATAGTATTGAATGTATTGTTACTGTATGCAAATACTGTATGCATCAAATACTGTTATGCATAGAATTGAACCAAATTTCTTTGGATACATTTCTGGGAATGACTGTCTGGTCTTCCTTCAATTTGAAAATAGTTTGCCCAAAAATGGTACTGTACTGTTGGTACTGTGTGATGGTACTGTAATAATGATTTTTGTAAAATAATTTTGATTTTTCATAATCCGTTCAGAGAATTGGCGGTTCGTGCAGCGATGCGAACTTCGTATTTTTCTAAAATTGGCTATTCGCAAACAACTGATGTATAGCAGAACAGAAAAGAATATTGATTTTAATAAATATCATGATCGAGATTAACTCATTCTTAATCTAATTAACTGACTGCAGCAAAAATTCTAGATGGAAGTAAAAGTTGGTATAGTACTGAACTAACAATATTGAAGTGGTATTAATACAGTTGACTCTCTCTACAACGAAACTCTGTCCAGTGAATTTTTCTATTTTACGAATTTTTTGTAGGAACGGTCAATTTTTTTCATGATTACATTAAAAATAATCTACATATACGAAATATATATCTCCATTTAACGAATTTTTTCAAAAATGTTCTTTTATATGTTCTGAAAACGCTTCAAATTATTTGTAGAGTAAATTTTTTTCATTGATTTCTCGTTTATAAGTCATAGCTACATAGCATGCTCTACCTTATTCCTTATGTCTAAAAAAAGGCATTCAACCCCCCCCCCCCCCCAAAAAAAAAAAAACATTATTTTTGCATGGTTATACTTGGCTTTGTTTTAGCCAATGTGAGCTTGCGTTCTTGGAAAAGAGTGAGACATTTGCTTGCTATTGGAGCGATTTGCAATAATCACAAAGCATCCTAAAAGATAAAACTATTCCATTATCGTCTTGAAAATAGTGTTTATTTCTTGGTTTGGATAGTAAGTCAGCAATTAAGAAGGGGTGAGGGAGCAATTGCAGAAAAGGTTGTTTTTTTCAGCAGGTTTTCATCTATCTAAATTAACTCTCATTACTTTTAGAGTTTGTGTTTGTTGTTTGTGGCGACTTGGAATATTTTTTGTTGTGAGAGATCATTTGAATGAAGAATTGTTACTAAACGGCATCTATGCTGGTGTTATCTTCTACTGCATCTGCATAAAAACTCCTTTGGGATAAGCATAATGCTTTCTTATAAACTACAAAATTTTTTGCCATTTTCTATTCAACGAATTTTTTGACTGAACGATGGATTTTGTTATATAGAGACTTGACTATATTTGTAAATATTTTTTGAAACATTCAGATATATGGAATAGAAGAGTTTTGGGATTGGTGCATCCAACTAGTTATTTTCATAATTTCATTATAAATATTTAAAATTAAAAGTTTTTTGCTTATAAATTTGAAAGTGTTTTAACTTAAAGTAAAATTAAATGTAGCTTAAGGTAAAACAGTATTAAATAATTAAAACATAAAAAAAATCATTAAGTAAACCCATGTTTGGAAATAACAACTTTTCAACCATTGGTATATTCGTAAGCCTTTTTATGTTTACATTATAAATGGAAGCTATGTATTTCTTTGTGAAATTACTTTACAATTATAAAATAAACATATTGATAAACGTGTAAAATTTGTTCTATAAATTATCTGCATTTCATTGTACAAATTATTAGCAATTATCAGCATTTCATTGTAATTATTAGCCATTATCAGCATTTCATTGACAAATAAGCAGAATATTTAAATGTTTGAAGTACATTTTTTATTCAATATTAGGGATGCACCGAATATTCGGCATCTATTCGGTATTCGGCCATGTTACCGAGTATTCAGTTAGGCCGAATATCAAACTATTTGGTTGAGCCGAATATTCGGCTTTTCCGAATATTAAACTATTCGGCCTGCCGAATATTCGGTTTGGCTGAATACCAAAGTATTCGGCCGAATCCAATACTTAATATAGCCTTTTAAAATACGTTTTTAAAAACTTTTCACAATTTCTACTTTTAACTGTCAATTTATAAATATATTTAATATAATTAGAAAGAAAATCATATTTAAATAAAATAGAATGTTTTTACATTATTTATTTGCTGTTTGTAAAGTATAACTTAAGAAAATTGACCATGAGAAGGCTTAAAATGGTGATTTATTAGGATTCTACTTAAGAATAAATTATGCGAATGCAGATGCAAGTTCCTAAATTTTATTTAGGAAATAATCTGTTTTTTGCTTTTCCCAAATAAAAGTCCTTAAACAAGAAAGAAAAACTTTTGAGATTAGTAATAGCTATCAGGACAGACAATTTTTGTTCACGAAACCATAATCATAATCAACTTATTGAGTCATAAGTACATTGTATTTTATCTCATTCTAGGTCAAACTTGTGTTTTCGTTTCTTGCATTAACAATAAATAAGATATCATAACTACATTTTTAACTCACATGCTTTGATTTCTGTAAAATATGATATGATGGAAAGGATTGAAAATGCCACCATTCATAAAAAAAGAACTATGAGCTAGATATTCCTTTAGTCATAATTAATTTGAAAGTATACATATTTTATATTGAAAAAAAATCTGCCTTGAGTTATTTAAAAAGAACAATTATGAGACTGTACAGTTTTTCTTCGACCATTTTTTCATTATTCTTCTTTGATTTTAAAATGTTTATTTCAATTCGTAGAAGAAATCTTGAAATTTAAAATTTTATTAATTAAAAAAGTCTCATAATTGTGCTTCTTAAATAAATAAAGGCAGAATTTTTTCAATACATAATGTTCTTACAAAAAGCTCTTGTTTATCAAAATATAAGTTTCTCTTATTAAATATTATGTAAAATTGTTTTAAAAAGTAACATTTTAATAACTTTAAACTTCAAAATATAAAAAGTATTTGGAAAGCCGAATATTCGGTATTCGGCCGAATAGCTACTATTCGGCTGGCCGAATATTCGGTATTCAATTCAGCTGTCGGCCGAATATTCGACATTCAGCGACTATTTTTGTGATATTTTCCGCTATCAATTGGCAAATCTCACAGTTTTCTCTTACGGCAATTATACAAAACTCATGATTGGTTTTTTGCATTTGATTGAAAAACTTTGCAATTTTTCTCACAATTTTCTCGCTTGCTCGCCTCGCAAACTTTTGCAACTTTTTTCTCGAGACCGATTTCCAGACAATTTTTTTCTCTCAACTGAATGTGACAAATTTAGCTATTTTATTCTGCGACTGATTGGAAAATTTCCCTTTTTGTTTTAATGACATTCTGCTGAAATTAATAATTATTTTACTGTGTCCAACTGAAAAATTTGTGTTTTTTCTCTGTTACCTGCTGATGATTTTCATGATATTTGCTTGTGACAGGCTGACAAATTTCACAATATTTTACTGTAAATGACTGATGAATTTCGCTATATTTTCCCACTGCCCAAGTTCCCTCAAACTTAAAAATTTTTCAGACCAATTGACTATTTTTAAAAATTTATTTTTGCCATGGTGGACAAAATCAGCGATATTTTTTCTATGGCCGATTTCCGTGTTTTGTGAATTTATTTTTCTAATTTATTTTGTCTCTTTTGCCGAAACAAGAAATTTCTAAAAGGGCAGTAATGGTCACTAGAGTCTGAGCTCTATCTAATTAGCCTGGAATCAGCATTAAATAAAATGAGATTAGATCTTGTGTTGCACACTGGAAAAAAAAAAAAAAAAAAAAAAAAAAAAAAAAAAAAAAAAAAACATGTTTTTTTTTTTTTTTTTTTTTTTTTTTTTTTTTTTTTTACAATTAATGGTTTAGCATTAGATTTTTTTTTCATTTTTCGAAATCATCGCACATTTTGTAATCAATGGGTTTGATAATCATACTTCTTTTTTCAATTAAAAGATAATCTTTCATACGATGTTTCTGTTTGGATTCGTTTTTTTTTCCATGTCTGATAATTTGCATCTGCCCATTTTGTAACTTTTTATTTTCTTCTTTATTAAAAATGACATTTATTTCCTATTCAAATAAAAATTCTTCTAAATTTAAAGAATTTCGTAAAAATAATAATAATAAATAAATAAATAAATAAAATGAAGACATCTATTGTCCAAAGCAAGATGTTTAAATGTTTCCCATTGAGTTAATGAAAATCAGTAAAAACATTATTTTTATGATGATCAAAACATGACTCATGTAATAAGAGTCACATACTACATATGTCATGTATTTCCTGGACCAATAATAAACAAAATAAAATGCAGACACCACAAGGTCCATTCTCAACCGATAACATCAACCGCTTTCCAAATGATTGAAAAAAAAAGGGGAAACTTTAAGGAAACACATTTAGAAACAATAAATAGTTTATGTGCATAGTTCACAGAAATTAGGACGTGACCTTTTTAAATAAACCATTTCTCATGGAATAGAAGAAACCTACTGATTATGCCCTTTTCAGAATTTCATATGGGTTTAAAATTCCATTGCATAGAAGAACATAATTCAATTAGCTAAAATGTCAGAAATTACAGTATTGACGATAATTCCACTAAGTGGTATGCAATCACTGCAGAATATTGACAATACAATCATCTAAATGTATTATTCTTGCAAGTAAATTAAAAATGAATGCCTATCAGATTTTACAAAAAATAAATAAATAAATAAATAAATAAAATAAAAATAAAAAAGTGTAACTTACAAAAGATTCTAAACCACACCAAATCGAATAAAATCTAAATTAAAATATTAATTTAGCAATTCAATTATTAATTGTTCATAACACTGAATGAAAATTGAAAAATAGATATGATATATATAAGGCTTGATTCTTTTCGTTTGTTTTAAATAAAATGGACATTTTGGATAATTATCTTGAGTTGTTGATTTAAATTATTTTAATATAATTTTGTCATGCTGGTATAAATTAAATAATTAAATGGCATGTAAAAAATAATAGTTTTTTTTTCTTCCTTCTCATATAGTTTAACACCCCTGCATTTACAAATGTTATGAGGAAAACTCTCTCTGCCTGGGAAAACCTGAATTTCAAGCCCTGATAGTCAAAGATATATAGTTTCTGTAAATTATATTCCAATACGTTTAAAAGTTGCAATGGTGTGTGAAACATGTTTGCAATTTATTATTTGAGATGGCATTGCATAAAGAAATAAACAAACATTCACCATAACTAAAAACATATTCAGTACCGGATATCCGAATCCGGCAGACAAATCGGATACCGGATATCCGGTATCCGACAAAATCAGTATCCGGTGCATCCCTAAGACTGACTGCTCTGAATCGTTCCGAAATGACATAAATCACGCACTTTTTTGTTATTCTTTGCAACAGGGTAAGGCACCAACTCCGAAAAGGAACGATACCTCGGACTCTATCTGAAATGAAACGACTCCGGAAAAGTTCGATTCCTTGAAAAGAACGACTACTCTGAATCGTTCCGAAATGATATACATCACGCACTTTTTTTTTCTTTGTAACAGGTTCGGTAGATTATTTTTTTGAAAAATAAACTAAAAATGATCTTAAATTCAGATTTGTCGAGATTGGAAGGGTTCCGGATTTTGGATTTTGTACTCTACAAACACAATGGCTATGATACATCTATCAGTGCAATAGTTGGCGATAGTTGCGACTGCGACAATTCTTCCAAATCCAGAAATAACTGTATTTAAGCAGTAAAAAAAAAGCCTTTACAAACATGGGAGAACTCTCTAAATTTCGCGGCATAGCGAAAAAAATTTACAAATTTCGATGTTTTTTTCAAATTTTTTAAGGTTTAAAAATTGTAGAAAAAATATCACGATTTCCAATTTAAAAAAAAAATCTTTGTATAACCCGCACCGTGTATAAGCCGCTGCGGCTTTTTGGAAGGTTTTTTTTCCTTGTATAAGCCGCGGACTATACACCCGAAAATACGGTATAAATGTTTTGATTAAAAAACCGTGTTTTTATAATTCAATTTCCACCAGTGTAGTAGTACATGCAATACTGTGTAGACACTAATCAATGGAATATGGATACAGCCCCTCATTTTTATGTTTTATTTTGGGAATATCGGATTTTGATCTTATTCTTTAGACGATAATTTTCAGAATTTTCGAGCTATGAGTTTGAAACTTTAACAAAAGTTGCTCTATATATTTAGCTAACACAATATGCAAATGAAATTTTTATAAAGTTGACGCATGTGCAGTGATAATTTATTTAGTAAACCTGCTCGTTTTTCATAGAATTATTAATATTTTTTAATTATGATTACAGGACATTATGTACAATGTTATTTCTCATATTTTCTGAAAAAAAACATTTTTCATTAAGAAGTCTGCAAATTATAAGCAAAAAACTTGTCAATATTTGGGACTGTTTTTATTAAAACCTTAATTTCTCTACGAGTATATATACTATCCGCATAAAAATGAAAACCGTTCATTACCATAAGCCACTTAATCATAATCTGCAGTTTGAACGTTTTTACTACATTAGTTTTGCCAGGGTTATTCAAAAGATATTCGTTCTTCTTCAATTTGTTGACGGTCCCCTATTGGATTTTGGAAAAATATCTTCTCGAAAATATATGACCTGTACTATTTTGTTTATACATCTGGAATTTCAGAGTTATTCTTTATGTAAATTTTTACATATTTAACAAAACGTCTGAAATCGGAAAAAAAGTTTTTTTTTGCGATGACTGTACATGTACAATCACCCAAAATGTGGCAGTTTAAGGTTTTGCAATAGCTCTATCTTAAAAACTAATGCATGTATTTTCATAAAACTTTAGATTTAGTTATAAGATGTTGCTGACTAGATTTTGTTTAAATTACCTAACTGATGCTACTGCTATGCTGCATTTTTGAGTAAGTATTAAGATGCATAAGACAGAAGAAAGTTTTCGAATTTCCAAGCCTGATTAGTTCAAATTATTTACTTAAACATAATTTTTAACCTCTAGAGATGAGACAGGCTCAGCCCGAAAGGCAGAGCACGGGTGGATCTGAATCAAATTTGAGAAATTTTGAGATCTAGAGTTGGACACTTTGCCTTTTCAATTTCGGTGCGAACCGATGATTGGGTCCAAAGTTATTTAGAGGCCGAGTTTGGACTTTAACGTTAAAGATGCGTCTGAGCTCTACTATACAGCACTATCGTAGTGTATGATATCACTTATTATAACATGTGTAATAGTTTTGAAAATATCAATTTTCAAAATCCAATCATCATTTTTGTTAACCCTATATATCTCTGAAAAGTGGTGACGAGGACAAATAATTTATGTATAAGCAAATGTATTTCAATTTATCCTTTCGAATGCTGCTTACTTAGATTTTTTTTTTTTTTCACACTATGGAATATTTTTCTTTTGAGGTTTACATAGAAATTATTAATACTTTTCCAAATTTTCACATACGTGGTTATGCTTTAAAATGCGAAGAATGTACAAAATGAAAAAATTTAATAAAATAAAAAATATTGAAGAAAAAGTGGTTCAACAAGCGCCGGTATACCCTACAAAAACCAAGTTGTGTTAAGGGCTGTCCATAAGTGATGTCACATTTCACATCCCTCTCCCCTTTGTCACAAAGTGTCACAACTTCACCGTAATCCCTCCTCCCCGTACCACATGTCACGCTGTATAATATATATATATATTTACTTGCAGTTCAGAAAAAAAGCTCTTGCTATAGGCCATATTTCAAATTTTATTTTTAAACTTTAACTGTGTATTTTAATGACAAACAATATAAAATACGCTTTTAAAAAAAAAAAAATATCAACCGACTTCAAAAAAGCGCTAAAAAGAATTAAATAATTCTTTAAAATTCTCTAATGACAAAACGTTGTCCAATAAGCACACATCGGATATCAGGTACCGGCATAAAAACGGTTAAATTTAATATATATAATTTAATACCCACTAAACATAGATCTTATAAAGAATATTTTTTACAAGAGATAAATTTACATATTTATGATTTAATTTATGAATATATACATATAAAAAGTAATGAATTACTTTTTGAAGTCGGTGCCAAACAGTCACAATTGATAACCATTTGCGTTATGTTACTAGGCACAATATATACACAATTCTTATTATATTTAAGACTATTTGGCACCAACTTCAAAAAGTAATTCATTACTTTTTATGTGTAAATCATAAATATGTAAATTCATCTCTTGTAAAAAATATTCTTTATAAAATCTATGTTTAGTGGATATTAAATTATGTATATTAAATTTAACCGTTTTTATGCCGGTACCTGATATCCGATGTGTGCTTATTGGACAACGTTTTGTCATTAGAGAATTTTAAAGAATTAATTCTTTTTAGCGCTTTTTTGAAGTCTGTTGATATTTTTTTGAAAAAAGCGTATTTTATTTTCTACTTTTTAGTTATTCATACTATAATAGCCAATTATGTGTACTGACATATGATGCGTCTTTGAAATGCGATGACTAATTGATGAACTTTCCTGGACTTTGATGTATTCAATTTTCTGGTCAATTTCCTATTTCATTTTCAGCTCTTCAAGAGCAACTTACAATGTCGGCTGGTATCTTTGTGGATCTTTATGTTTTAAGGATGTGGTAACTTGTTTTGATAAGATCTCGCTCTTCGAAAAGTTGCTGCATTCATCGAACTAAGTCCACATCGATTCTTACAGATCTCGGAAATAGGTTTGGAAAAGCTGACAATCCATCAAGTAAAGTGATTTTACGCATCACAGAGAGGCAATGTGCTGTCTTACATATATAAGCACAGCAAAATGACTCCATATATCAATGTATAGTAAAGTGTTTTTTTAGTATAATCAAAATTATTCAACCTTTGGTGAGAAAAAGTAAAAAGAAATATTTTATAAAATATCGCGCTATTCTTCATCAGACAAACAGTACAATCTAATTCCCATAAAGGCATGGGAAAGGAACAGTGATGATGTATGACGAATCTCAAACTGATAACCGAAACTTAGCTGCCCCTATCTGAGAGTGAAAACATTCGATGCCCAGACACTTCTTCGACAGTCGTTTTTGTCCAAAGTATAGCTAGGCATTTTCTATCACAGATCTTAATTATAATTGCCTGAAAGAATTGGATTGTATGCGTTTTAAAAATTATCAAGATTGACGATTATGGTCAACTCAGTAAGATGCTTAGTGACTCGCTTTTGTCCAGAATCATTTCACTTAAACAATACATCCCGTGTGTCGTCATTTGCATATCAAGGAATCCTACCTGAATAAAATTTAAAATCATTCTAATATCTAATCCGGCAACCATATCTGAATCTGAAGATAATTTCGCATTACATGCCAATGCGCATTATTGCGCGTTGACTTATGGAAATACTTTTTCATCCAGAACAACACGTACAGTAGTGGATTTTTACATTTTAGGCACATGCTTCCAATGTCAGTTGATATCGATGTGGCTTTCCGGTTTATTGGATGTGAGAACTTGTCCAGTTAAGATTTAGAACTTTCGAATGATCTCGCACTTCGGAAATTTACTACATCCAACAAATCTTAAAGTCCACATTGAAATCTACGAACATCAAAAGAGAGCGTCGAAAAGCTGAAAATCCCTCAGTAAAGTGTCCTTACACAATCAGAGTGCGTCAAAGTGCTTCCACGAGTTATAGGCCAGTCAAATTGTCATAAATAGATGCAAAAATTCTGCTAGAATATTTTATGTTTTTAAACTGTTTATGGGGATGCTAGTAACAAGAATTAATGGTTTTCCAACAAAATATCTCGAGGCTAAATTTTGTGGAGCCAAAAAACCGCAAAATTTTCGGACTTTTTTCAGTTTTTTGCCTATAACTCAAAAATTATAAAAATTTTGCGTACTATACTCAATTACAAAAAGGAAAAGCATTAAATTCTCTACAAATTTCACACTAAAACTGTTTTTCCAAAGCCAATATTAAGCGCGCTACAGCTTTCTGAATGTGACTCTTTTTTTCTAACTTTGTAAAAAATTTTCAAAAACGAAAATTTGACACAATTTTTCATAATTTTATTCTTTTTAATGTAACTTATTTAAATTACAGGTATTTGCATGATAACAATCATGATGAATTACAACGGTAACATTGTAAAAAAAATTAAGAACATTATAATTTTTTTTGTATTTAGAGCTTTAGTGGAGAATATTAATATTAGGTATTTAACTGAATTTAAATAAAAAATACTTACGGTGACATTTTTACATCCCTTCCTTCTTGATAAATAATGTCGTCGACATTTTCGTAGTTCACCCCATTACATTTATTTTAAATTTGCCGAGCATTTGAGTCTTACTTTATGAAAAGAACATGCTTTGTTGTACCCTTTTCTACAGCTACATGACACAACATGGAGCAAGGATTCAAGTGCCGGGTCTTGTGGCACATTTGAACTGGCTGAAAGAGAACCTGTGAGCCCACCCACATCTTTCAGGAGGGATGTTGTTTTTGTTTCCTAGTCTAGCTTGTACCTGATGATAACATCGGAGAAAATGATGCTGCACAGTTTCTTGTGTTGGTGGTAGTCAAACGAGACTTGCAAAATGAACTTTGCTTTTTGCGGCAGATTTAGCAAATAACTGGAACCTTAAGGTCTTCAAATTCTGTGTGATAGCTATGCATCCACTGTATAGTGCAATATGGGATTTTTTTTCAACTTTGATGATTTCTTGACGGGTAGAACCTATTTTATTGAATACGCAGGCTATTTCTCTAAGCTGATCATGTTTTTCCAAAGGGTTACAAAACTTTGACTTTCTTTGCCTAAAAAGAGCGTATGTTGTATCGCATCCGCAGTTTGCATGAGTGAAAAGAACATTATTGTAACTGTATTTGAACGACACGGTTGAAAACCACTTGGTTTCGATGTTACTTCTTCCTGGCTTTTAGAAAAACAGATTTTTGTTCTGATAGCCTAAGCTCGTGATTATCACGAGAAGGTCAATGTCTTCTCCGACAATTAAACACTTTCAAAAGATTCGGCTCTTGAAATGGCTGAGGTAACTATCATGACATCAGCTTCTTCCTTTGCCTGCTCAACTTGAATTCGATTATTTTGAAATTCTTGTTTTGAAATTTTTAATTTGTTTTAAGAAATGAAATAAAACGGCTCTTGTTTATGTCATTGGCTTTGTCAACGGATGATGCGGGTCGATGCCCTCTTTTCTCTCCACTATAGTTTTACGCGACAAAAACTATAATACCATGCATATGAAAGTCAGGTTCGCATCTGCAAGTCCGGTTCGTGTTGAATACGCTCAATTACTTTTTTGGACCCTACATCCCCACGTTTTTCAGCAGCTTTCAAAAATGAAATTTTTGCTTCTAATTTCATTAGTTTGTGAATAAATCTCTCTTTGCGAAGAACTTTTTCTGTTGTTTTTCGTTGAAGTCACCGGGATTACCTTCGTCACATAAGAAGCAATTATCTTGAAGCTTGAAAGAAGTGCTTGATCTGAGGGAAAAAACTATAGTCTGTGTAGAATCTTCATTCCGACGAACGTATGCTGCTATCATTCTCTCATTCGCATATGTTTTTCGGCAATCATCCTGTATTCTAACTTCCTTGCTACTTTTCAAAAAACTGATGAAAAATTACTTTGACGCTAAACGCTATGTTCAAAGAGCTTGGCAAGTCCTTTCTGGCTCACAACGCGAGTATCACTACTATTTGCAGCCGTTTGGCAAATGAAACACAATTTTGGGTAGAGCTCACCCATTTTTCATTACTGCACGAGAAGAGATGCAATTAACTTAATAGTAGCATATTAGAAGAGTGTGTATTTAAAAAAGAACACTTGCATCTGAACTTGAACGAAAACGGCTCGGGAACGTCACTGACCACAATCTTCTATCTGCATTCTCTCTTTTTTTTTTTTTATCCCCGGCCCTCCCTTTGTAATTGTTTTTTATAGGATTTCTAGAATTTGTACCTGCCTTTCTTAAGACTTTCATTTTTCATCAATCAATAGGTCTATTTAATTTTCATTGTTAGTGATGAAAAGTTTTTTTGGGATGGGAGGCGAAAAGTAGGTCACTTTCTGTGAAGTTAAAAAAAAAAAAAAAAAGTGCCATTTTCAAAAAAACCATAGCGCGCTTAGTAATGGGTTTAGAAAAACGTTTTTATAACAAAATTATAGAGAATTTAATGTTCTTTCTTTTTGTAAGTATGTTACGCAAAAAGTTTATAATTTTCGAGTTACAGGCAAAATACCGAAAACATTTTTTACTTACATTCAGTTATATAGCTAATATTAATGTTCTTTACTAAAGCTCTAAATACAAAAAAGTTATAATGTTCTTAATTTTTGTACAATGTTATGGTTGTAATTCATCATGATTGTTATCATGCAAATACCTGTAATTTAAATAAGTTACATTAAAGAGTATAAAATAAGGAAAAATTGTGTCAAATTTTCGTTTTTGAAAATTTTCCACAAAGTTAGAAAAAAAGGGTCACTTTCAGAAAGCTGTAGCGCGCTTAATATTGGCTTTAGAAAAACAGTTTTAATATGAAATTTGTAGAGAATTTAATGTTCTTTCTTTTTGTAACTGAGTATGGTACGCAAAAATTTTATAATTTTTGAGTTATAAGCAAAAAACTGAAAAAAGTTCGAAAATGTTGTGGTTTTTTGACTCCACAAAGTTTAGCCTCGAGATATTTTGTTGGAAAACCATCAAGTCTTGTTACTAGCATTCCCATAAACATTTTAAAAACATAAAATCTTCTAGCAGAATTTTTGCATCTATCGGCCCTTTTTTCTGACAATTTGACTGGCCTATTAATGCAGAGTAAACTATTTCCATACGTTAGTACATACTAAAATACTCTTCTTTCAGTCATATAAAATAAAAATTAAGATGCTACCAAAAATGCACTATTAATAAAAAATCTGCAGTCATCTAATTCATCAATAAAGACATCGGAAATGAGCACCGGTTCTTGTATTTTGAGTTCGAATCTAATAACAGGAACTTGACTACCTCCATATGAGAATGGGAACATTCTACACTGTTAAAAATTTTAAACTTTTGCTTCATCGTCATTCTACAGTTTTTATAAAATATACAGGGTGTCCCTAAACAAATGGTATATACGATAGGGGGTGATAGAACACATCAAGACTAGTAATAGTAAATAGGAAACCAAGGGTCCCAAACGTTTTCCAATGGAGATAGCCGCCATTAAAGTTTAGGGTCCAAAATTTCAAATACACATAAAAAACGGAAAAATTGGTCGATTGATTTGCGGTTTTCACCAAAAATTATTCTTTATGTTGTAATTTCATGAAAATGAATTATAAAGATAAATTTCGAAAAATGCCGATAGAGGGCGCTTTAGACTTTGAAGTAATGAAAAACTATTTTTTGCCGTGATGTTTTGCATCTCATTAAATGGTTTCGTAAGATTAGACTTAAACTTAAATTTTGAGCTCAAAATCTGAATAGTTGGAAGCGGTTAAATAGCACAAACTTAACTGTGTTCGGAGGGTTTAAATTTCAAATGATTATAAAAAACAGAAAAATTGGTCGATTGATTTGCGGTTTTCACTAAAACTATTCATTATGTCGGTATTTTATTGAAAATGAATTATAAAGATAAATTTCAAAAAATTCCGATAGAGGGCGCTTTAGACTTTGGATTAACGAAATAATCCATCCTAATACTATTTTTTGCCGTTATTTTTGCATCTCATTAAATGGTTTTCGTAGGCTTAGATTTAAACTTAAATTTTGAGCTCAAAATCTGAATAGTTGGGAATGGTTAAGTAGCACAAACTGAACTGTGTTCAGAGGGTTTAAATTTAGAACGAAACGGAAAACTATAAAAAAAAATGGAAAAATTAGTCGATTCGTTTGCGGTTTTTGCTAAAACTCCTCTTTAAATCCGTGTTTTCTTGAAAATAAATTTTAAAAATAAATTTCACGAAATGCCGTTAGAGGGCGCCTTAGACATTGGAATAGCGTACAACTATTTTTAAGCGTTATTTTTTTAAATCTCATTAAATGCTTTCAGATGCTTAGATTTAAATTTTGAGATCAAATTCTGAGTCGTTGCGAGTGTTTAAGTAGCGCAAAAGTGAACTGTGTTCGAGGGGGGAGTTAAACTCCTGAATACACTTCATTTTGCGTTACTTAACCCCTCCCAACAATTCAGAATTTGAGTTCAAAATTTAAGTTTAAATCTAAGATTTCGAAAACATTTAACAAGTTTTGGAAAGCATTTAATTAGATACAAAAAATAACGGTTAAAATTTGTTGTTGGTTATTTTGAAGTTTAAGGCGCTCTCAAACGGAATTTTTTGAAATTTATCTTTAAAATTCATTTTCAAAAAGATACTGACTTAAAGAATAGTTTTATTTTAAACCGCAAACGAATCGACCAATTTTTCCGTTTTTTATTATGATTTGAAATTTGAACCCTCTGAACACAGTTCAGTTTGTGCTAATTAACCATTCCCAACTATTCAGATTTTGAGATCAAAATTTAAGTTTAAGTCTAAGTTTACGAAAACATTTAATAAGACGCAAAAAATAACATAAAAAGTAGTTGTTCGTTACTCCAAAGTTTAAAGCGCCCTCTATCGGCATTTTTTGAAATTTATCTTTATAATTCATTTTCAATAAAATACCGACATAGAGAATAGTGTTAGTGAACACCGCAAATCAATCGACCATTTTTTCCGTTTTTTATAATCATTTGAAATTTAAACCCTCTGAACACAGTTAAGTTTGTGCTACTTAACCGCTTCCAACTATTCAGATTTTGAGCTCAAAATTTAAGTTTAAGTCTAAGCTTACGAAACCATTTAATGAGATGCAAAAAATCACGGCAAAAAATAGTTTTTCATTACTTCAAAGTCTAAAGCGCCCTCTATCGGCATTTTTCGAAATTTATCTTTACAATTTATTTTCAAGAAAATACCAACATAAAGAATAATTTTAGTGAAAACCGCAAATCAATCGACCAATTTTTCCGTTTTTTATGTGTATTTGAAATTTTGGACCCCAAACTTTAATGGCGGCTATCTCCTTTGGAAAACGTTTGGGACCTTCGGTTTCCTATTTACTGTTAGTCGTCTTGATGTGTTCTACCACCCCCTAGCGTATATACCATTTGTTTAGGGACACCCTGTATATTGACCAATTAGAATGCTCCATAATACAGTGAAGTAATCGTTTTTCATAAAAGTGGAGGAGTGACGATGCAGTAAAAGTTTCATATTTTTAAAAGTGTATGTGTCAGACTGTGATTTGACAGACACGGTTTTTCAAACTACACAAAATGTGGAAATTTACCATTCCAAAACTTGACGATAGTTGCCTGAACGAGTACTATTATAAGAGGGCAAGAAGTTAACTAGCTTCACTTTAATAGCAAGCTCATCAAAATATTTCGCCATTTTCTTTTCTCTAGACTCGACTTAACCTATCAAATATCCCCGTATATTACCACATGGATATCGAGGAATTCCGTCAGAAGAAAATCTGGAAGCATTCCGATATTTAACTCGATAACCGAGTCTGAATCTCAAGACAGTGTCGATATACATAGCAATGCACTTTAATTTCTTTGAACATCCGGCATAGAAATGACCCTGATACACAGGCACTTGCGCTCTGTCATATATAGGTACTTTTAATGTGAATTTTTAGCTTTTTGGCACCTATTTCCGATGTCGATAAGCATCGATGTAGATTTTCTATTTTGGTGTATACGCGAATTGATCCAGTTTAGATTTCGAACTTTGGAAAGAACTGGCATCTCTGCAACAGTGGCTGTGATCCATATTTTTTTCTTTCACTATTTAGCGAAACGAGATTGAGCAATCAGAAGCTTTCGTTTTTGCTAACTTTTCGCTGTTTGAAGTAAACAGCGAAAAGTTCGCAAAAATGAAGGCTACTAATTGGCCAATATCATTTTACTAACAGCGAAAGAGAACTTGGGTGGGATCCAGTAGATTTCGTGCTATTAAAGAAAACAGATTGACCAATTTTTTGCGAAATTGTCGTTGTTTAAAGTAAGTAAATTTTCTCATTGGTCAATCTCATTTCGCAATGGAGCAAAATCTATTTGAATCCAGTCCAGTCAAAATTTCGCAAGATCATGTATCTGCGTAAGAGTAACAGCATGAAATAGGAACACTTCTAATTGGACGACTCTTCGGGAAAAAAATATCTGAATTTTAAAGTTTTATTTTTAAAAAGTTCTAATCAACAGATGGATGGAACATTGTCATTGATCAAAATATAAATCTATACAAAAGGTGGAGTGATTACGTACTCTGTTAAAAATTTGAAACTTTTGCTGCATCGTCACTCCATCGTTTTTATAGAATATATCTATATTGGCCAATGAGAATGCTTTATAATACAGTGAAGTAATATTTTTCTATAAAAGCAGTGGAGTGACGATGCAGCAAAGTTTCAAATTTTTAACAGTGTAGCTACAGCTGCAGATTTCTAACAGTGTAAAATTTCAGATTGATCAATCTCCTTTCTCTAAGAGCCCAAAATCTATCTGGATCCCGATCGTTGTCGCGTCAAAACTTCGCATTTTGAAATAAAAAGATAGCGAATCGGTAAAAGAGCAATAGCCTGAAATATGAACGCTTCTAATTGAACGACTGCTTCAAAAAGAATTTGAATTTTTAATGTTTTTGTTTTTTAAAAAGTTCTAATCACCAGAATTTGATGAAATTGAAATGGGACCACAAGGGCATCTTACACTTTCAAACAAAAAAATAATTTTCAAAATCGGTTCATATTTAGGGAAGTTATGAGTGAACAACAAATACATACAGGCCGAAATCATAACCTCCTCCTTGAAGTCGGTTAAAAAATGATTTGTGTACTTTTTTGCATAAAATAAGATTCAGGTTTACAACAAAAATTATACTTAATATACAATAGTAATACGAAAGAGCAGTTGAAAATAGTTGTACTTTGGAATTTGAAAAGGAATGGCTTTAAATTTTATCTTTATGAACACAAAAATACTTTAATTTCAAAATAACTTAAAAATTTAACTTGCTGTTTTTACTTTAATCAAAATGTGTAATGTCACATTCCTTCTTACCCTCTTACATCCCCTTGTCACAATTTCAAGAACCCTCCTTCCTCACTCCTCCAAGCGTGACATCATTTATGGATGGCCCCCTTAAATAAAATACGTACAAATAGTTAAATCTCTTTTCTAGCATTCAATATTTATCTTTAAAATAATAATGATGATGATAAAATAAATAAATCACGCTTAATTTTACGACAAAAATTAATGTTCCAAAAAACTTTCCATTCGAATACTTCAATATCGCGTACCTTCCGATTATGAAAAATTCAACAACATTTTAAAATTTTGTATCGTTTTTCTGTTAATATATAACACGAAAAATAGTGTTTTCATACCTGAAATTAAAGAAAGATTTCAAACAAAAAATTCAATATTTATTCGAATATAAGTTTTATTACACGTGATTTCAAGGCAATAACACATTTTTTTAAACAAATACATCATTATTTATTTGAATCTGCAAAAATAATAAATTAAACCCAACACAAAATCATTTTTCGGAGCATCCACCGAAATGCAAAACAATGCAGATGAAATGTACATTTTCTTGAAAAAAGAAAATTTGGCAGAGATTAACTTAAGAAAACGAAATTATTTCCGAATTTTCAAGGCATAGGGGGAGACTGGGGCATATATGAACAGTTTACATAAATATAGCTTTTTCTCATTAATGGATTAATTTCTATAAACAAAAACTACTGACAAGGAAGGTCTCCATTGGGGGCATACTCAGAATTTTTTGAAAAAAATACGAATTAAACTACTCATGTAGGTAATAAAGGATCAGTGAAAATTAGCGGCGGAATTACATTATTAGATATGTAAAAAAATAAAATAGTTTGGAATAATTGGCGTGAAAAGCTGAAAGCGACGCGGGATTTGGCGAGCAGTGCATTTCCTCGCCAAAAGCAGACGATTAAAACGAATCTGAAAATTGATTTTAATTGACTTCACTGTTAAAAATCTGCAGCATCTACTGCAACGTCACTCCACTACTTTTATAGAATATCTCTCTTCTGACCAATGAGAGCACGGAGAATTGACCGTGTCATACACTGTTAAAATTCTGCATTTTGTTGCAACGCACTCCACCGCTTGTATATAATATCTCTATTCCAACCAATGAGAAAGCTCCATTTCACGGCCAAGTAACCGTTTTCTATACAAGAAGGGGAGTGCGTTGCAACAAAATGCAGCAGATTTTTAACAGTGTATTTTTAAATTTGGAACAATTTTAATCAATTTAAATTGTGTTTTAAATGATAAAATATATTAATTTCATTTTGTTATAAGTACATATAAACGTATATGACAAAATTACACTTAAAGTAAAGTAAAAATGCAAAACTAAAATTACTTAAACTAAACTTATTTAAATAAATTGTACATAGAAAGTTTTTTCTTTAAAAAGTATTCGAAGCGTAAAAGCGTATTTTTAAAATTTCGTTTTTTCGCCAACCGGAGATAAATCGCCAAATAAACGAATTTTTTATTTTTTTACGGACGTTATAAGGAGGTTCCGCCGAAATTTTTTTTATAAACATATATAACTATATAAGAAGAACATTCTGTAATTTTTTCAGATTTTTCTGAGTATGCCCGTATGGAGACCTTCCTTGTGAGTGTAGTAAACAGAAAATCTTTTACACATGATAATTTTTGAAAAATCACCTTTATAGTTTACCTTTTTTTTTTTTTTTTTTTTTTTTTTAATTCAAAAAATTGTTCACATGTGCCCCAGTACTGGGGCAGTTACATAACGAATAAGTAACAAGTTATCTTTTTAGCAAGAAAATCTTTTTGTTGGCATCTTTTTAGAAACCTGAAATCATCAGAACGTCTATTTTGTAGGTAGGAGTTTCCTTTATCCATACTTATTCCAAAGATCGAATAAGTTGTCTCTTTAGCAAGACCGTCTTGTTAGCATCCTTTCGAAACCTGAAATCCTCGGATGGCCAGACGGCTTCTTCTAAGCACTTTATTCACACTTATTCCAAAGAATGAGTAAATATCAAGTTGCTCTTTATCAAGACTTATCTTGTTGGAATCTTTTCAAAATCTGAAATATATTTAGTAGGCTAGAATCTCTTCTATACACTTGACTCTATTCCAAGGAGCAAGTAAGTATCCAGTTGTCTTTTCAGCAAGATCATCTTGTTAAAAACCTTTCCATACTTGAAATCATTAGAACGTCTATTTAGTAAGTTAGATCCTCTTTTAAGCATTTTACTCACATTTATTCCAAAGAGCGAACAAGTAATCAAGTTGTCTCTTTAGCAAAATCATCTTGTTGGCATTCTTTTGAAACCCGAAATCATCGGAACGTCCATTTAGTAGTCTAGAGTCTCTTCTAAACACTTTATTCACATCTACTCCAAGAAAAAACGAATAAGTATCAAGTTATCTCTGTCTTTAGCAAAACCATCTTGTTGGCATTCTTTTGAAAGCCGAAATCACAGGAACGTCTATTTAGAATGCTAGAGTCTCTTCTAAGCACTTTATTAACATCTACTCCAAGAAAAAAAGAATAAGTATCAAGTTGTCTCCTTAGCAAATCATCTTATTGGGATTCTTTTGAAACCCAAAATCATCGGTACATCTATTTAGTAGGCTAGAGTCTCTTCTAAGCACTTTATTCACATCTATTCCAAGAAAAAGCGAAGTATCAAGTTGTTTTTTTATCAAGACCATTTTGTTGGCATCCTTTCAAAACCAGAAAACATCGGAGCTTTGAAAGTTCGAGCATTAGTCCAAATACTGAATATCATATATAATAGGATATAATAAATTTCTGAAAATCAGATATAATCGTAACGTCTACTTACTAGGTTAGGAATCTCGTGCGAACACGTTACAGTCATCGTGCAATATTCAAAAGTTGTCCATTTGCTAAATCATCGTTCTCTTCAACATTATAGATTCAAAGAGACGTGTGGCAAAATGTTAACATTAGAAGCGGTACTTTATCGCTCTTCTCAATTTCAACTCTAATACTTCAGAATAGCTCGGACTCACTTAAGCATCTTCAACCCAAATGCTTCAGAATAGGTCAGATTCGCTAAACCGATTCCAATTAGAATGCTTCAGAATAGCTTTATTATTATCCCTGTGCTCGTCATTTTTAGTTATAACTAATAAATTAGAAAACTAAAATATGTACTAAGTTTTTTTTTTCGCAATTCGCGTTATTATCCATATCTATATATACAAAAGTCACAACAAAAATATTAGTTCATATTTTTTTTGAATAATAATAAAAGTCTTGTTGATAAAAACCAATGAGAAACTTAAAAAACACATGTATATTTAACGGTTTTAAGTGGTAAATTTCAAATTTACTTTCTCGAGTAGAAACAGAGTTGGGAACTTTTGGGAAAATATTCCTATATCTTAAAATTGAGAAAATTTCAGAACATTTCGTCCTTTAGAAAATTAGTTTAGAAACAAGGGCTAACAGGTAACTTTCATAAAGTTTTATTTTTCAACGTGATTTTACGTCTACACCATTTTATGGAATGAACGATTTAGAAAAATCCAAGAAGTTCATCTGTCACAAGCATGATTTTCATTTAATTACGAATTCCTCTCGAAAGTTCGAGAAAACATACTATATTAAAACGTAAAACACGCTACTTTTGTGTTTCAATTAAAAAAAATAATAAAAGAATAACCAACCGTAATTTCACTTAGTTCAAAAATTTTACACGAATTATGGATCAGATAATTTGTAGGAAATTTCCTTTTATGTAAAGGATTTAATGTGGATTTATATACCATTTTTGTTAAGGATATTTTACGATTTTGAAAAATTAATGCATATTTTAAGTATTACTATGAATATATTTAACGTCTTCACAAGCATTATCAAATAAAAAATTAATAAAATTAGTACTTGATATCATTATGAAAAAAGGGCAAATAATACGAAAATGAACATATCACCTGCTTATAAATGATATCGCAAAGCTATTTAAGCTTTGAATTTAAAACGAAAAAATTAAAAATGTCAAATTACAAGATCAATACAAGTTTGGAACATTTCAAAATGTCAAACATAAACTACATTAAATATCTAAATAACTAACAAATATCTTGAAGGAAATACACAGTCTAAAAATAAACAAAACAAGATCACTCAGTGCTAATAATCTGGCATGAGACAATTTACCACAATTTTTTTTTAAATTGCACTTGCATACAGGGATGAAAATGCACAACCCACAGAAATGAAAATGCATTTCAGTACAGTGTGAGGAAACTACCTCTAATTTATATATTTTTATGTCATGAAATGATTACCGGAGTTCAGTAGTAGCATGAATAGCAATATTGACCAGCATAATTTAAATTTCGCGTCAGAGAGCACAGACGACTGGAAGAGGAACCATTTCAATATGGACACTATTTGTTAAAAAATAAAGAAAAGTCGCCGAAAAATTCATTTTTTTTTTAAATTATTATTCATTCAAATACTTATCTGAGAGATTTTCCAACACTAAGCAGTCGATGAGAAGTTCCAAGATTTCATTACATTTTTCAAGAAACATTCTTGGGAAAAATGCTCCACTTCATTTCTAACATAATCTAAGTTTTGAAATAGTTGAGAATATCATACTATCCAAGTATATCTCTTTTAACACCACCAACTTCGCAAACTTAAAAACTGCAAGGTCAATCCAAATTCTGCAGGTCTTCTCTAAAAACATTTTATCGAATGAAAAAACGAATATTCTGACAATGTTTTTTTATCTTATTTGCGTCCGACTACCATACGATACTATCTCATTCCACGATTCTGGCCGGAGCAACTATATTTAACCTTTTTAGCGCAATAATACAATTAAAAAGGTCTGCTGACCATATTTGTCCAATCAGAATCGCAAAAATAGGGATTATTCCATAATTTCCGAATTCCGATGCATCAATTTTTATTTCAAACAGCTTCCTGGCGCGAAAACCTTTCAAGAATCTTCGATAGCCTCAAAACCAGATGTCTAACATGTAAATAGAATTTAATATCTGACGTCGAGAAGGCAGATAAAATTGAAAGTATTTCGCAAACGATAATTTTATTAAGATGACGGGAAAAAATGAATTTATTGAGATGTAATAAATCTAAGACGCTAAATATTATAACTATATATTGGAGTAAAAAGAGTGATTTTTGAATAAGTACGTTTTTAGAACGGAATACATTATACATTAATATAGGTATAAATTAAAAGATTTAAAAGAGGCTGATAAACATGGGTAAAATGTAGTGAATTTTATTAGGGATTTAAAATAATAAAAGGTTTTATTTAAGAAATATTTCATTAGAACCATTTAGATTCAAGCGTACTGAAATATTTTTAAAGAGGATTAAGAATTTATATCTTTCATATAAAAATTAATAGATTAGTTTTAAAAATAGTGTTTTAATTTAATAAGCCTGAATAATGCATGGAATATTATTAAAACAAAATCTTTTTTATAGAAAAATGTGGAGAATTTCTCAAAATAAAACAAAAAATTACGCATCCGTGAAGAATTTTCATCCCTGTATATAACACTACCAATATACTTCTATAAACAAAAGCAGAATATATATAAACAGCAAAACAAATAATTTAATAAATGGCAAACAATACATTTAATAAAACAACGGTTCTCACAGGAAAAGAATACGAAATTATTTTTACAAACTTCAGTTTTTCACATAATTGAAAAAAGCATTGAGCCTCGCATGTAGGGATTACAATACCGAGACTAATTTCCGATCCCGGGATTTCGGGATTGTTTAGATTCAATCTCGGGATCCCGGGGTAATCCCGGGATTACGAAAATTAAAATTTCTCCAATATTATCAATTCTCACAATAGCTAAATTTCACAATATTGAAAAAAATAATTAAAGCAAAAATACAGCTTAATTTATGAAAATATGCCAAGTTCAAAATCTATTACTTTAATAATAAAAAAAAGTATAATATAAATTATAAGAATTGGAAATTAAAACAAATATGTTGTTGACGTTTAACAATGTAACAAAAAAAGTCTGTATTTTATCTTCCAAATAATTTCTTTCATTTGATGCTAAAAATGTCTTTGAATGGGTAAATATTTACAATATGAAAAGATAATTAATAAATTATTATTACTAATTAAATTTTGAGTTATTCTTATAACCAAATAACTAAAGATTACAAATTTAGGATATCGAAAACACAAGATTTTCCCCTACAGAATGCTTGTTTTTCTTAATAAAAGTACTTAACACATACTCACATATATCAATAAAAAATTAACTAAATGTATTATTTAAATTTGTAATTACTGATAGTTTTTAAAATTTGAAAATATTGCATAACGTAAAAAATTATAACATACCAAGATAAAAAAGAAGATTAGTTTGAATAGCTCAGTGTTTCTTAACTAATCTGTTTTCCTTTGAAAATATGATCTAAGAAATAACTAAACATATAAAGTACCATATCCAAGTCGACTTCTAATTTTGTTTGCTATAAATCCTGCTGCTAAAAAGGTTCGTTCTGCTTCTATACACTCGCGGGGGGGAATTGTCAGCAAATATTGATAAGCTAATTTTAAATGATAACCGTGTAACTCCTCCATTTTCAAAGAGAGACATCTCATTTCTAATTTGTATTGATAAATCCTTTTGTTTTTGTATTTCAGGTTCAGCAGTTCGCATGGTTTTTTTTTCTATTTCTTGTGATAATTTTTCCTTATGTTCGGTAATCCGTTTGCCGTTTCGCAGTGGCCTCAATATGCGTTATTTCTGTAACTTCAAAATTGCCATTGTCAACACTGTTTACTCTTCCAATTATTGCTTTCACTTGCTTCTTAATAACAGTTTTGTTAGGAATAGAAAACGTACTGCTAGTTTTCACTCAGGTCATTTCGTTTAGGATTATGCAAATAATTTGAAACACCCGATAATTCCATACGTCGTCGCTCTCTAATGCATAATTTTAGCACGTCTGCCATTTTGCAAGCAAATTTTGATTTTTTTTCCAACAATTCGATTAAAATAATTTTTAAAGCTAATGTCTGTGGTTAATAAATTAGAATCCCTGCGACAGATTACTTCTACTGTGATTTGTATCGGTTTGAGAACTTCAAAAATTTTGTTTATAAGTTGAAAATCGGAATCGTCAATTCAGATCTTATGCCTTAAATCAATTAAAGCTTTCTGTATGCTATTTTTCAAAAAATAAAATTGTTCAAGTACAGTTACTTGGATATTCTATCTAGTCTTGCAATCTAAAACAAGGGGAAGTTCTTTCTCTTTTTCAGATTTAACATATTTTTGAAGAATTTCATTCCTTGTTGCAGATCGTTTAAAATAAATTACTAATTTTCGAACTGTTTTGATAAGTTCATTGATATACTCATCAGAGTATGAAAAGCCGTTTTCGTCTTCAAAAATTAAAACAAAACCCGATTCTAAATTTTCGGAAGGTTCAATATCTTCATCTTTATCATTTTCTTCTAAGGCTAAATTTTAACTTCCGCAGCAAGTTTCAGCTACTGTTTTACTGGAGGAAGTTTCTGGTTCTATATTTCGTTGGTTACAACAATATAAATCATCACAAACTGTTAAATGAATGCCATGAGCGAAACAAAGCTGTTCATCAGCTACAATTTCTTTTCCGACTTTCAGCATTACATTTGGTCCATCAGTTACGATTAGCAACAACGTCTTTTTTTATTGAAATGTCATACTGTTTTAGACGCACGTTGTCAGCATTTCAATACATCTTTTTTCAGTGAAAGATCCATGTATGCGCATAAGCCCTAAATTACAGAATTTGTTTAAATTTACACTTCTTGAATGAACATTAATATTCATAAATCGTTTGTTTGCAATATATGTTCATTCGTCAAAAGTCAAACTATTTTTCCCAGAAGTTTAAAAAATTTCTACAACTCTTGTAATTAACACCTTTATTATGAAACTGTAATTCACTACACGATTTCTAACTGATACTACAGATTTTGGCAAATCATTATAAGTCTTCTATTTTCAATTTTTAGAAGGCAATTTATCTTCTGTGTAATCTTGACTTTTGGAAGGAAAAGAGGATGTAATAAATTCTTTCTGAAATTTAGTGTCGTATAAATGTTATATGCAATCTCTTAGTCGATCCATCTAATGTTTCAAGCACTGCGCTACACTTTTACATTTAGCGCTTTTTCAATCTTTTGACGTACCATAATAATGGTACGTCAGAATGACGTACCATACTACCATATAATAGTAATACCATACTGAAGATGTATCATTGTCTTTCCGATGAACTACGGAATCCTTTTCATTTGACATCTTTAAAGCAAAGTAAATATGAATACACGAAAAGCTAAGAAGTTAGCACATAATGACAATCATACACAAATGGGACGCTTATCAGTAAAATCTAATTCAAAAATGACCTACGAAGTGAATAAAATTTCTACATACGCAGTGAAATCGAAATAAACAAACGATTTCATTTTTTCTGCCTAATAACTGTGTGTGTTGCATCAATTTGCAAGTCAAAAGATTTCCACTGTAAATGATTTAATCGCTTAGAAATGTATGAAAAATGTTTAAGGTATATAATCTTTTTCAATCATGCATAAACTTCATGAAAATTGATTTTTTCCCAACCAAAAGCGAAATTTTTTAAATATCTATTTAATTTCAGCTGAATATTATTCCAGTAAAAAAACCGGACAATCCCGTAAATCCCGGGATTTTTTTCTGACAAATCCCGGGATTTTCGGTATTAAAAATACCCCGGGATCCCGGAATCCCGGGATGCGGTATCCCGGGATTGTAATCCCTACTCGCATGTCTGTGTATTTAAACCTATCATGCATCAATTATTTTTCATCATCCCCCCCCTTTTTTTGTGAAGGATGAAAATCCTTTAAAAAATAATTTTATTATTGTTCTGCATGCTAGCTATTATCTGTCCACAAATCAGATCTCCATAAATTATTATTGAAATTTTTTGTGTTTTACAGGGCAATACTTATCTGTCCTCATATGAGACCCATGTGAATGAGAGGGTTAAGACAGCAAGAGATTGCAAAATATAGATTCCCCCCCCCCCCCCGCTCTTTTACAAAATAAAAGTTTTTTCAAAACAATTATACCATCCTTACGTTATAGTACTTACGACGTAAGATAGTTAAATTTTTACAAGCACGAGTTTTATCAATTTGCAAAAATTTATCATTATAAATTTTTATACATGATTATTAGAGAATTTTCAAGCATACCCCAGAATAGAGAACCTTTGTTTTAGCGAAAAATATCAATGCAACATAAAACAAAAATTTATTTAAAAACAGTTTTTTTTTTCTTTATATTTTCTACTTTTTAAATGTTTAAAATTGTTGCAGTTCAATATCCAATTGGCACATTTTAATGAACATAGTTCGATGTATAATTGAACCGATCAATGATATAACTCTTATACAACTCTAATTAGAAGCAATATTTAGCTATAGATTTACACTATATATTAATGACATGTTCTTTTTAAAAAAGCATTAGTTTACTTTAAAATTAATTTTACTTTTCATCCAAAATTTGAACTGGTGAGCGATGATACCCTTATGTATTAAAGCAGCATACATTTTTTAAAGGTTTACTCCAATTTTCACCTTAAATACAATAATAGTGTATGGAAGAACAATTGTAGATACAGCAAAATTGTAAAAAATGGCGATACTGCTTTCGATAAATAACACGAAAAAAGCAATAAGTCTTTGTCACCGGGATTAAAAATAGAAAATCCTTAGGAGAAATCTACTAGAAAACTATGAAAAACTGCACTCTGATATAAGAAATGGACAGTTTCGATTTGCAATGCAATGCATAATAAAAACGAAAATTCATTCGGAGGTTACAAGAGTGACAAAACCACTGTCATCTAGTCTGAAAACGTCGCTGTTTCGAATCAGAAAATCTTGGAACTCATCCCCGAGGAAGTTTTTGTTGATGTATGCTTGAACATGAGGGTCTGCTTGACCAATATGACCCCTGAATTTTAAGAAATACTGCTTTTGAGCTTTCAGTTTTCTCCTATAAAATTCAACACTGTCTATTTCAACAAGGAACACAGTGTGGTCTTTATGCACGACAAATACGTCTAGTCTCCGCTTCAAGAAACACTTAATGTCTTTGCCAGGATAGAACCTGGTGATAAAATGCTGCACATTTCTTGGGGCATACTCTGAAAAGAGAAATTAAAAATAGTTTAATTAACACACTGCATAAATTATAATTCAACAAGGATGCAGAAAATGTTTCTGCTCCCAACATATCCCTTAAATCAACATGAAAAATTTCCCAGAATGTTATGATACGTTACAGGTAAATGATGCATTATTGTAGGTATAGAAAATTTTTTTCCAATATTTCTCAACTTTTGTGCAAGTATATATGGCAGAGTAATTCTAAGTGAAAAAAATCCAATCCTATTGGATTTTATTTTATTTTTTAAGCGATCCTCTCTCAAAATTTGGGTTTTTCATTCGATCCTCAGTCAAAATTCGCGTTCTTTCAAGCGATCTTTTACAAAACTTTCGTTTTCTCAAGCGATTATTTGACAAAACTCGTGTTTTGTCCCGCTGTATTTAACAGATGTTCGTAATGCCGTATTTTTTATTGCATACAGTTGGCAAAAAAAGTATTTGTACACTTCATTTTTTTAAATTATAATGAAATTAAACAAACGATTTAAGCAAAAAATACTGTAATACATTAATTTAATGCATTATATTATTATAGAAGCAAAAACAAAATTAAACGAATCGATTTTTTACATTATAATAAACAAATATACAAAAATATAATGCAAAAAAAGTATTTGTACACTATATTAATGTAATATAATTAATGAAAAATTAGTAAAATGGTGCAAATTAATATTTTGTGTGAATTTATTTAGTGTTTTTGACTACTTCTAGATGGTGTGACATAGATTCCACCAACTTTTTTGTAGCGGTCTGGTTAATGTTATTCCATGACACAATAAGAGCTTCTTTAAAACTGTTTTTTACTGATACATATTTTTTTCTCGGATTTTTGCATCCAATAGCATCCACAAATTTTCTATTGGATTCAAGTCTAGAGATTTTAGAGAAATTACCAGTCGTCTTCGAGTATTGTAGTAACCATGAGCTGGTGATCACAGCAGTATGCTTTGGTCGTTATCCTGCAGAAAGTTAAAAGCTTCCTCTATGCATAATTTCTTAGCACGGTTTAATAAATTATGCCGCGACACATCAATGTATGTTAAACCTGTCCTTCCATTGTCAATAAATTTTAAATGTCCTGCTCCATTAGAAGCTATACACCCCAAAACTATAATATTTCCCCCAACATGCTTGATAGTTTGAAGTATACGTTTTGGATCTAGAACAGTTTTATTTTTACGCCAATTTTTTCGAATGCTTGGTGGTAAGAAAATTCCGAATTTTCCCTCATCAGAAAAAATTACTGTTTTCCAAAAATCCAATGATTTACTTCTGTATGCGAAAGCGAATACTATGCATTTTCGCCTATTTGTTTCGCTGATGAATGGATTTTTCCTTGAGGTTCTTCCTTTTAAATCTGCATTGAGAAGAATATTTTTTATTGTTTGAGGTATTACTCTGATGCGAGAAGATGTCGCAAGGTCTCCAGCAAATTTTTGAACCGAACGCATAGGATTTTTTAAAGCTTTTTTAACAACACTCCCTTTTTCCCTCATTGTTAGTTTGCTGAGAAGTCTTGGTTTTCATTGAATTTCGATGCTTTTAATTTATTCATAGTGTCCCACTATATATCCAATAGTTGTAAATGGTAATTTAATAGCTTTTACTAATTCTTGTTGCGAATTTAAATTTTTATTATGCTCAATCATAGGATTTCATCTATCTAGAGGTGCCTCTCTAGTTTTAGGTTCTATACTTAATTACTTCAAGAGCAAATTATATTAAATGTCAGACAAATATAATATGAAGTTAAAAATTATTAACAGCTTCTGTAAAAGTAGTCCTTTGAACCATAAACACTAAAAAACACAGTATATATCAGGATGGAGAAATGTACAAATACTTTTTTTGCAAGAAATTTTTAAACTTTTCCTATTAGAAAATTATTTTACACCTTTATCGAAATTTTCTGTTATGTAATTTAAAATGCACGGTAAACAGACTGTATTAAAACTATTTTTGACAAAATATCTGCTTTTATTTAGTTAAAAATTAAAAATTTTAGAGTGTACAAATACTTTTTTTGCCAACTGTATTTGTACTAATTACGGAAAATCGTACTACTTAAGGCCTCTAAATATTTATTTGCTATTCCGATTTTTTTTCCGCCAAATTTTAAAACATTTTGAATTTTTTTAAATACAATTAAAACAAGTATTTACACATTAATATTTGTGTGTAAAAAAAAACTTTGGCGAAACTTACGTCAAATTTAAAGCGATACATTTAAAATGCAACGAGCGCAATTGTTTAATCGCTTTGCCGATTTTTAAATGTTTATCATATCATAAAATGTTTATCATAATATCATAATGATATAAAATTTAAATCATTTAATCAATCGCAAAAAGAGCAGTTAGCTGTTGTGAGAGCAAGTGATTCGGTCTTTAAAGCCCCTAATTAAAAGAAAATGAACGGCAACCCGATTACAGAAAATCGCCAATAGACGTTCAATTATAATTCAATCTTCCAATTAAAACAGATAAATTTAGTATGTTTTTAGAACCTGCTGTCTCTGAGCGGTGTTAGCGAGCCCACTGGATATGGGAAAGAGCCCCTTTGTAATAAATACATTGCGCAATAAAGGGTGGATTTCGTTCTGACGCACATTGAGACCAGTGTTGGGTATGAACGCGCTCACTGAACGAAAACTCACGAGTTTCGTTCACTATTTGTGAACTTTGAACTGAACTTCGCTCACTATTTTATTAACGAGTTTGAACTGAACGGAAACTCAAAAAATAGACGAGTTTGAACGAAATTTACGTTCAATTATTTTCATAATTTATTTAAAAATTTTCCAGACCTTAGGGACCGTTCAAGTATTACGTAAGCACTAAAGGGGAAGGGGGGAGTCCAGAGTCTGCTTATTTTTTCTGACAAGGGGGAGGGGGGAGTCACGACAATTCTTACGTAAGCATTAAACAACGAAGCAACTGCAGTTCAAATTCAACAAGCAAACAAGGACCGGAAACCTGCAATACCCCAGGCCACTGTTCCAGTGAAAACCTTATAACAGACAATGTTGAAACATGGGTTCAAGGATCCTGGACATCAGATTAAAATATGAACACCAAATTGAACTCCAACATTTGTATGATTTATGGCAAAAATTTTAGTTATGATGCCTAAGTAAGTTAAGACTTCTTGTATATCTTGTTTTATTGTTCAAAGTGATAAATAACAATATATTTAAACCATTTTGTATTCTGTGGTTTGTTTAATGCAACTCGCAACAATATATTAAAATGATTTTATATATTTTTATATCATAATCCCTATATGCCTATATAAATTTGTAGGATTAATAATGTAATTGATTGGTAACTTTTTATAAGTCAAGAAGTATTGATGTATAAACTGTCATAAAATCTTACGTAAGCAAAGGGGGGGGGGTCTAGCATTTGCTTATATTTTCTTACAAGGGGGGGGAGGGGGTACGAAATGACGAAAAATATGCTTACGTAATACTTGAACGGTCCCTTAGTACACATTTTCCCTCTTTCAAATGCCATTTAGAGGCTTACACGAGCCTCGGGACGGGTTAAGTCTGGATATCACTTCTCTGGGTGGTATCCTAGTCTTACTTCTGCAGACTCGGGTCGCGCCGAACCGGACCTGGGCTGTATACAATTTCGCCGCAAATACATATATACATTAAACTCTCTATACAAGGTGGACTGTGTAAGGCAAAAATATGTCTAAATCGGAAAGATTTTAAAAGAAAGCATAAACATCGCAGCCTACGGCACTTCTGCATAAATGGAGATTATAAACAGGTAAGTTTTTTTGGACAGAACTCTTCCGTAAAGGTAAATATCAATGTCCTGTAGAAATGTACTCGGGGTCGGGCCGGGTTCGGTGCGAAATTTCAACTTTTTTTGCCGGGCCGGGCCAAGCTCTGGCATTGTTTTTAGCTATTATATCGAGCCGGGTCGGGCCGGATAAGGCCTTGTTTTTAGCTATTATATCGGGTCGGGTCGAGCCTTGATTTTAGCTATTATATCGGGCCGGGTCGAGCCTTAATTTCAGCTATTATATCGGGCCGGGTCGGGCCGCTAAATTTTCTCTACGAGCCTGGGCTCGTACTGGGCTCGGGCCGAAATTTTTATTTTAATATCGGGCCGGCCATTTTTTTAAAGGATAGGGCCTGGAAATTTCCGTCCGTGCATACCTCTATCTTACATATCGAATAATCAAATGATTAGTTCAAATTTTTTTTAATTTGGACAATAATATCCAAACATAAAAAAAAAGTGAACTTTGTTCATTTTTACAAATGAGTTTGATTTGAACGAGTTCGTTTGAAAATTTTTGAATTTGAACGTGAACTTAAATCACTTTTCAGAAATTGAACGAGAGTTTGAGTTAGTTCGTTTATTTTGTGAACGTGCCCAACACTGATTGAGACCAGGAATGGTTCATGATTTTAGCGTATACGCCCCCCCCCCCCCGCTTTTACGACTACAACACTAACATTGACTATAATAATTTTTCATTTATCGAAAAACTTAATTAAGAGTCCCCGAACATCATTTTGATTTACTACGCCAAGAAAAAGTCTTACCCAAAAATCTCATTTTCAGCTGCATGTAGTCCACTGGTCGACCACATTGTTTAAGCTTTTCTTTGAAAAACTCTACAGTTTTTTCAGCGGTTTTGAGAAGTTGCTCGTCCGCTAATGCTACTCTTTTATTTTCCAAGTGGAATAAATAATCGTTATCTTTAAAGAATTCTTCCAGCTCCCGGGCATCTCTGCAGTGTTTCTCCAGGTACCTTTTGGCAGGAGGCGGTGCCCGGGATATCCGATTCAGTAAAACTTCCACGGGAACGACGTCCTCGGGAGTGATGATACTGGCGAAGAAATCTGCTGCAGATGAATAACCGTCGTCGGGCATGATTGTACTTGAAACCTAAAAAGTCAAAAGGATCATATTAATCCAAATGAAAAATAAAAGAAGATACTCTTTTAAAAATATTAAACAGCCATAACTATTTTCATATTTTAAAAGTTTTTTTTTTTTCAATGAAGTTTCTTCAAAATGGTGGCAACTGTATTACTTACATTGTTTCAAAGACAATGAAACGTATTTAGACACCTGGCTTTTATGGACGTATTTTTTCACCTGCGAGTTATTTTCCGATAAAAGAATATATATATATATATGTACTTAAATGTTATAACCGAATAAAAATTCGTGTTTATTGCGACATCACGTGAATATTGTCGATTGTGTTTATTTAATCTACAGTCACCGCAAAAAAAATCTTGACATTTGAGATTTTAGACGTTTTGTTGAATATCTAGAAATATACATGAGGAATTATTCTGAAACTTCAGGTGTGTAAACAATATAGCACAGGTCATATATTTTCGTGAAATTTTTTTGCCGAAGTCCCATAGGGGACCGTCAAAAAATTGAAAAAGAATGAATATCTTTTGGATGACCCTGTCAAAACTAATGTAGCAAAAGCATTCCAACTGCAGATTATCATTAAGTGACTTATTGTAATTATGTGTGTTCATTTTTATGCGGATAGCATGTATACCCGTAGAGAAATTAAGGTTTTTATAAAAACAGTCCCAATTTTTTTCAAGATTTTTGCTTATTATTGGCAGAGTTCTTAATATAAAATAAAGTTTTTTCCTGAACTTATGACAAACAATATTATAAATAATACCCTGCAACCAGAATTTAAAAAAAATAATAATTGTATGAATAATGAACAGGTTTACTAAATAAATTTTCATTGCGCATGCGTAAAAGTTATGCAAATTTTGATTGCATATTGTGTTAGCTAAAGGTATGGAGCAACTTTTGTAAAAGTCTCAGAATCGCAGCTTAAAAATGCTGAAAATTATCGCGGATGGAATCTGATGAAAATCCGTTGTTTCGAAAAAGACGCAAAAAGATAAGGGGTTGTATCCAAATATAGTAGTGAGCGCGATAGTATATATCCGCGATAATTTTCAGCATTTTTAAGCTGCGATTCTGAGACTTTTACAAAAGTTGCTCCATACCTTTAGCTAACACAATATGCAATCAAAATTTGCATAACTTTTACGCATGCGCAATGAAAATTTATTTAGTAAACCTGTTCATTATTCATACAATTATTATTTTTTTTAAATTCTGGTTGCAGGGTATTATTTATAATATTGTTTGTCATAAGTTCAGGAAAAAACTTTATTTTATATTAAGAACTCTGCAAATAATAAGCAAAAATCTTGAAAAAAATTGGGACTGTTTTTATAAAAACCTTAATTTCTCTACGGGTATACATGCTATCCGCATAAAAATGAACACACATAATTACAATAAGTCACTTAATGATAATCTGCAGTTGGAATGCTTTTGTTACATTAGTTTTGACAGGGTCATCCAAAAGATATTCTTTTTCAATTTTTTGACGGTCCCCTATGGGACTTCGGCAAAAAAATTTAACGAAAATATATGACCTGTGCTATATTGTTTACACACCTGAAGTTTCAGAATAATTCCTCATGTATATTTCTAGATATTCAACAAAACGTCTAAAATCTCAAATGTCAAGATTTTTTTTGCGGTGACTGTATATGCATTATGACTTTATTAATTTTTATTATTATTATTATAATAAAATAGAAAAACTATTTTGCTTAAGCATAAAAGAATGTATATTAAAAGTACGTTCGAAAATTTGCACCGGTGAAGTTATGCTCAGCTTGAAATGTACTTTTACATTAATAAAACTATAGAAAAAAAATTTATATAATTGTGTCAACAGAACAATTTTCACTGATTTTTCATTTCTAATTCTGATGATTAAAATCGGGGGGGGGGGGGTTTACAGAACCTTGAACTATTTCAGAAATTGAATATTAAGTAAAATAAATACCCTGATCATTGGAGTTTGTAGAAATCATTTGTCACTTTTAAAATGTACTTTTCTACTACACATACATTTCAATAATATACAATATTTATGCTGTTTGTTTGTATGAAGTTTTATAAAAATGAAACTTAGATCAACATTCCCTCACTTCTTAGCTATAATTTCTCAAGTCAGGGCTGTACCTAGAAGTGAACAATAATTGGGGGGGGGGGGGGGGGGCTCTCATAATTTTTTTTTTCTCTCTGACGTAGAAAGATAAATGAGTGTATATTCATACTGTACTGTAGGTACTATGTTTCGTATTAAACTGTTGTGATAACTTCATTTTATGCTAAGAAAAGAATAGGATGATGAAAAATTCGAGAGTATAACGAGTGCAATATTAAACATCATGTTAGCTTCCTATGTACAAATAAGATGACGGAGTGTTGAAACACTTATTTTAGAAACAATCCTGCAAAGCAGTGAAAGGGGTCTCTAAAATAAATTAGATTTTTGAACAGAATTTCCTTTGAATTTTCGGAACAGAAATTCATTTAGTGACCTTGGAATCTTTTCCAGGAGGGGGGTGCTATGCTGTATTTGGGGAATGACGATCTCAGCAATACTTAGCAGCAGAACTCAAAATTTCGAGTTAGCTCAAAAATTATATTTCCGGAAAGTGCATTCTCCAAACACAGCCAGCAGCACGCGTCGTATACAGTAGTACATTACGTAGTGAAGAGCCAAGAGATCCTAAAAATAAAAAGTAAAATAAAGAGGACTCACCCGTGATGTTTGTACACAAAGAGAAGGCAAAATATCACAAGAAACTACCTTTTTTATTTTTCACAACATATTCAACTATTAAATTCTGTGGCCACAGTTGTAACTGTTAATTAAGGTATTAATATTTTTTAGAACAGGTGATGTATTAGCATCTTAGGACAGTTCACGGTAGACGAAAGTCTATTCACTGCTACAGTTCCTATTATTAGTTCTTCTTATTTTTTTTAAGTACTTGTACTAATATCTTCCAGTTAGCAGGTGCATTTCGACGATGTTGCGATCAATCTTATTAGATGACTCCTTACATCTTTGCATGGCCGATGATAGCAAGGTTTTCAATGTTGTTTCAGAGAAGAATCCACCGAGCCGGAGCAGATTTGTTGACAAAAAATCACGGCGACGATCTAGACGCTCTCCCAGGAGAGGATCAACCGAGCCGGAGAAAATAAGAAGACAAAATCACGGCGACGATTATGATGTTTCAAGCAGAAATCCACCAAGCCGGAGCAGATATGATGAGTATTCACTGCGATGATGACCTCCCTAACGTACAACAAATTATCTTGAAGACAGGGTTGTAGACATAGTGATTCTATCTAAGATGACAACATATTAAATTGCCGGGGCTGAGGAAAATAATAGGATGCCTATGATTATTTACGATGATTTATACATGAGGGAAAAATATGAAAATTCAGGAGTTTTTCTTGCAAAAAAAAAAAAAAAAGAAAAAGAAAGGAATAAAAATTAGCTGCAGTCGCTGCTTCTGCCAATTTCACACTCTCGATCAACGCCAAATCCTATCTCTCGACACCGGCCTAAGGCCGGCGTCCATACGTGTTCGTAGTACGCGCTCTCTCGTGAATCTGTCAAATAAATCAGAGTTTTCTCCGGCCCTCTCCTCAAGATGCGCACTCACAGCCAATCAGAGAGCAGCTTCTCTTGGCTTCACAAAAAATCTCGAAGATCATTCGTCATCCAGAGGAGCGAATACTGAGTTTTGGCGGGCAATTTGTACCAAATAGAATGTTGTAGAACAATCTAGAACGCTTTCATGAATGATGAGTCATGCTTAGCTAGTAAGAGACATTGAAAAAAAAGATGGCGATACGCCATTTTGAAAAGTCAGCCAGCGTCATTTAAAAAATACTGAAACAGTGATTAATTTTAAAATCGCATAAATTGTGAATTATTTGATCAAACAGTTAAACGATTATGTTAAAATAATTTATACTTAAAAATAAGACTGATTAATATAATTTTAAGCGTGAATAACTGATACTAAAAATAATTTAGAAAAATATTATTACCTGATAGATTGCAATTACTATTTTGTAATATAGGAAAGCTACGATGTTTAGACTGAAAATATTAGATTTAATAGATTTATTAATGGAATTATAAAACTTTAAGATTACGTTTTTTGAATAGACAATTAATTTTTTTCTTAACCCTTTAACGATCATAGCATTTTAATTGCTAAGATGTCGAAATAAATGAATGACACCGGTAATTAAGAACAAATATATTTCTAAATAAGAAAACGTGATTTTTCACATACAAAATAAAAGTGATATTTTTAGATAAAAATACCGGTGTCAGTGTTGCGTATCGGAATTAAAATTTTGTGGTTTCGTGGCGAAACCAATGAACGTAAAAGGGTTAAAATAATGATCGGAATTTTGAAAATAAAAGACTGCCTGACACACATCCTAACAGGGGGGAGGGCTCAAATATTTTAGGGGGCCTGAGCCGCCAATAGCGCCCCCTACAGCCCTATCTCAAGTTGATAATACAAAACTTTTGTTTACGGTGTCCTTAAATGCTCGTTTGGATTACTGCGCAATACCGCGGGATTAAGTAACTGCAATCTGCTTTCTTTTTTCAGCTAACATTTTCTTTAAGCATCCAAATAGTCTACTTTTTAGTCTTACCTATTTATGAAATTACAAAATTATTATTAAAATTATTAAATAACTATTAAATCAATTTATTCCAAAATATACTAGAACATCCCAGACTTCCGCATTTCTATTCTTCTACCGCACAGAGTAAGAAACAGGAGGGGAAACTTAATGCGCTTAACTCTTCGAAAATACAATGTGAAATTTTAGTAAATCATGAGAACGCTGCGATACGTGGTAGGCTGGTTTTTTTTAGCAGACTTTCAATATGACTGTATGTCTAAGATACATATGGTCTAATTAAAAGATATTTTATTTTATTTGTTTCATATTGATATTTCATAAAATAAATTAAGATGGGATATAAGTGCTGTGTTCCTGGCTGTAAAACAGGCTATAATAGTGTACAAAAAAGGAAAAAAAAAACATTAAGTTTATTCCGTGCTCCACAAGTGAGTGATGTTCTATCTTCAATAAGAAGAAAGTATTGTAATCGAAATTTTTTTTCGACTTCCGGTTTTTTACGGATTTACACGTTTTAAGGGTCAGAGATTCCAAAAGACATGTTTTTACAAAATGTCTGTCTGTATGTCTGTGTGTGTGTCCGTATGTCGCCATTCTACCATCAGAAAGTGTATGAAGTTATGCATAGAATTGAACCAATTTTTTTGTGGGTGTTTTTGGCTGTGGCAAGCAGGTCCTCCTTCAGTTTTGAAATATTCCACCGGAAGAGGGCGCTGCAATCGCGATGTTTATGCCATTTTCAATATTGTACCGAACAAAAGTATATGAAGTTATGCATCGAATTGAACCAAATTTTTTCTGTAAGTGCATGACTATGGCTAGTTGGTCCTTCCTGAATAAAAAAGAAAAAAAAAAAAAAAATACGCCGGAAGGGGGAACTGCAATCGCGATTTTTGTGCCATTTTCAATATTGTACCGACCAAAAGTATATGAAGTTATGCATCGAAATGAACCAATTTTTTTTTTGTGTAAGTATGACTATGGCTAGTTGGCCCTCCCTGAATTTGAAAAAAATCCGCCGGAAGGGGGCGCTGCAATAGCGAATTTTATGCCATTTTTAATATTGCACCACCTAAAAGTGTATGTAGTTAGTTCTAGAACTGAACTAATTTTTTTGTATATGATTATTTTTTGGTAAGGCAAGTAGGTCCTCCCTGAATTTGAAAAAAAAAATCTGCCTATCATTCTATTGTCCATCGGCTCATGCAGAGACGGAAATTCTTTTTTACTCCGATTAATTGACTGAAGCAGAAATTTAAGATGAAAATCAAAGTTGGTATGGTATTGAATTAAAATTATTAAAGCATTAAAATGGGTAACTATTTTTTTTAAATATTAAAATATACGTATGAGATAGAAAAAAGTTATGGGATTGGCACATCCAACCAGTTAGGCTTTAATATAAAGCTATTTACTTGTAATTATATTTAAATTGAGAATTTTTTTATTGCGTATAGATCTTAGTTTATATGTTTTTTAAATGTTATGTGGAATAATAAAGTACAGACTTTGTTTTGTGTCTAAATACAAAGTTATTTAATTTGTCAAAAACGTGTACATGTACATTTTACAAAACATTAATTAGCCAATGATTTTTATACATTTTTATAGCATTTATAAGCAGTATTTATTACTCCTTTATCCACTGCCTATGGATTAATTAATATTATACAAATTTATTGGTCCATAAAATCAGTGTTGAATTCAGACACTTTTCTCCGGGAGGGACTTCAGTGGCTCCAGGGGGGGAGACATTATAGAGTTCCGGGGGGTGGGGGAAATTGTACTTTTGGACCATTGAAAACACAAAATTTCAAATTTTCCGGGGGGACGGGCATTTCATTGCTCAGGGGGGGGAGGGGGGGAATATCCCCCCGGGCCACTCCCTTAATTTAACACTGCATAAAATATAAAACTGTTTCGATTTCCCCCCCAGGGGGATACCTACTTTAGGTATTCACGGGTTTCACAACCCCGGGGCACCTGAGTGATCTTTCTCCTTTCCTTTTCCTCTACTCCTCTCATCTTCCTTTCCTCTTTGTTTCACTCTCGTTGTGGTTTCCTCTTCGGAGGTGAGGGCAATTCTGTATGAACCGATATCATCCTGCATATCGATTCATGGAGAATTGTAAACCACCCACGTGTTGGCCGTGCGTGGCGACCCGTGTCACTGGAAAGGGGGATCCTGGTAGTTGAGGGAAACCAACACACTACTTTGGCCTCTGCTTCAGGTAGACGGGAGGTGCATTTGGTCCCGTATGCATCAATCGGCTGGTCAGCTGACTTTCGTCACTGGCTCTAGGGATCAAGTGATCGAGCAACTACTAGTCATCTCGTTAAGGGTGGAGACTGACATAGGGTTGTCTTGTGACCGTATGGGCCCTGGTTAGCACTGGTGCACGAATGTGCATCCCCTTGTAGGGCTCGGGAGAGGGTGGTGCGGCCGGTGTCTGAATTTTATTTTTCCTAAATATGGATGGAATCACTTCTTTTCCTTCTACTTCTCTCCCTAGTGGAGAGCAACAAACTGCACAGAGTCTATCATTTACTCGCTTTTTCATCATTAAACGTACTGATAGCCTATCTGATAATTCATTTAAAAAGACTTCACCATTTCTCATTGCAAAAACATTCCAGTCAGTGCTGGGGGATGGCCATTCTATCAAAAAACTGCAATCTGGTGATCTACTAGTTGAGGTTTCTACAGCTAAACAGTCACAAATTCTTTCTAATTGCTCTACAATAGGCACCTTTTCCGTTTCTGTACAAGTACATAAAACTCTAAATACAAGTCGTGGTGTTATATCTGAACCTGATCTGTTATTTTCTACTAAAACTGAACTTCTAGAAAATTTAAAAGACCAAAATGTCGTAGATGTACGCCGTATCACTATCCGTCGCAATGAAGAAATACTACCCACTAAACATATTATTTTAACCTTCAATAGTCCCAATTTACCAGCTAGAATTAAAGCTGGCTATCTAAGCTGTCCAGTTCGACCATACATACCAAACCCTATCAGATGTTTCAAATGCCAGCGTTATGGCCATACTAATACTAATGGCCAATGTCGTGGATCTCTTACCTGCGCACGTTGCGCGGAAGTCGGTCACGACAATAAAACATGTGAAAATTCCGTACGCTGTGCAAACTGTAAAGGCGATCATACAGCATATTCCCGCAAGTGCCCTAACTGGAACCGTGAAAAGGAAATAATTACTATAAAAGTTACTCAAAATTTGTCTTATCCTGATGCCCGTAAACTAGTTGAAAATAGAACCCCATCTGTCGGAATTACCTACTCTAGCTTACTCAAGAAGCAATCAACAGCCGTAAGACACATAAGTACACAAACTGATTCCCAATTTCCATCCAGTAAATCAACTGTAACACAATCAACCAGTACTCATGTTAAAGAATCGACCAACACCCCATCCTCTGAACCGGTAAAAGTTGACATAGAGAAGAAACAACAGAAACCGACAGCTCTATCCAATAAGTCATCTCAACTCCAAACTAAGACAAAACCTGCCATTAATACCAATATTCCACAGAAACCTGATGCTCCCAGAAAACATAATTTAAAAAAACCGCCTATGCAAACCTTTAAAAAGAAAACCTCAACTCCAGCCTCTCCACAATGGAAGACTGCTGGAAAGGGGAAGCGAATTTCTGGCATCAGCTCAATCATAAGAAACATTAAAGATCCGAAACAGCTCCAGCAGTACGCGGACGAGGCTATGGAATCCGAGCCTTATAGCAATGACTCGGATGTTGACGAAAATACTGTATTTGAAGAATTTGTACCTGATAACTTAGAAAAAACTAAATCTACTATATCTGCAATACCCCCACCAAAAAAGAACAAAATCTCAAAAAGTCAGACAAATTCACAGAAAAAAGACAAAAAAAATCAAAGAATGGAGGATGACGATGCTATGGACCTTCATCCCGAACCGGATGAAATACTGGACGACGGAGACAGTAGCATATCTACTGTTTCTGATCAAAATGACATAAATACTCATATTTAACTCTCATACTTATGAATAATATCATCTCTTGGAACTGCCGTGGTTATCTTAATAAACATGATGAAATCCGGGACATTCTCTCTGACCATCAACCACTCTGCTTAGCTCTGCAGGAAACCCATCTAAAACCAAATGACAAAGCAAAATTACGTAATTACGCAGCTTACAGGAAAGACTTCACTGGTAGTGATAGGGCCACTGGAGGAGTGGCCCTTTTCATCTCTCGCAATTTACCCCATTCCTATATCAGTTTAAATACTAATTTACAAGCAGTTGCAACCTGTGTACATATTAACAGGCTAATAACTATTTGTACAATATACCTACCACCAAATCAGTCTATACAATCAGCACATCTAGATAATCTTATTCTCCAACTCCCGACTCCATTCATCATCGTTGGAGATTTTAATGCTCATAGCCAACTCTGGGGTAACTCTGACAATAATGCACGTGGTGATGTTATGGAAAAACTTATTTCTGACAATGGCTTATGCCTGCTCAATAATGGTGATCATACATATTTTCATGAACCAACTCGTACTTTTCATGCTATAGATCTCGCTATTTGCTCCCCTTCTATATATCCATATTGGAACTTCTGGGTCTCTAATGATTTGCACGGCAGTGACCATTTTCCTACCTTTATCACACAGACCACTTCTAGCAGGGATTCTAAAAATTATTTTAAACGTTATATTTATGACAGAGCCAATTGGCCAACTTTCACTATTGAAGCTAACATTACTAATGACATGCTTGACTGTGATATTGACGATGCACTTGATAATATCACCCAGTGTATTATCAATGCTGCAGATAATAGCATTCCTATCTCCACTGCTTCTCCTAGGCACAAGAAGCCATGGTGGAACAGTCAATGTCAGACTGCTAAGAAAAATCAACAGAAGGCCTGGAACATCTTCCGGAGGTATCCCAGTAATACGAACTATATCGCCTTCAAAAAAGCAAAGGCAGAAGCTAGAAGAGTGCGTCGCAAAAGCCAACGTGACTCCTGGAAGCAATATGTATCAAACATCAGTTCTAATATTTCAAGCAAAGTTCTCTGGAAAAAAGTAAAAAATTGTATGGGTCTGTACTCTGAAAATCATATCTCAATCTTAAATCACAATGGCCAAACTATAGCTTCACCCAAAAATATTGCTGAAACAATAGCAAATACACTTGCATCTAATTCTAGCTCTAACTCATACCACGAACCTTTTTTATCATATAAACGACAAATGGAAACTATTCACATTAATTTTAATTCACGCCAGTCTCATGCTTATAATATTCCTTTTACTATTGCAGAACTAGAAAAATGTCTTCAAAGCAGTCGTTTATCTGCTCCTGGTCACGATGGGATTACATACACTATGCTTAAACATCTCTCCGCAGTTTCACTCAATAATTTACTTGCTTTCTATAATAGAATTTGGATTGAACATGTTTTTCCTCAGGCCTGGTATAAAGCTATCATCATTCCTTTCCCTAAACCGGGAAAAGATCCCACAGACCCTAATAATTATAGACCTATTGCACTCTCTAGCAGCCTTTGCAAACTTTTAGAAAAAATGGTCAACCTTCGCCTTGTGTACATTTTAGAATCAAATAATTACCTAGCTCCTTTTCAGAGTGGTTTTCGACGTGGTAGGTCTACTATTGATAATCTCATGCATCTTGAAAATTACATACGGACTGCTTTTCTTAAACGCAACCATTTGGTGTCTGTATTTTTTGACATGGCGAAAGCCTATGATACAACATGGCGGTATGGGATACTGCGTGACCTGTTTAACCTTAACATTCGAGGGAACCTCCCCATTTTTATTAAAAATTTTCTCGCCATTCGTCTCTTTCAAGTTCGAATTGGAGGCATTTTATCAACTTTCATGTACAAGAAGAGGGTGTGCCTCAGGGTAGTGTCCTGAGTGTCACTCTCTTTGCTATCAAAATAAATAACATCCTTGGCCAGCTACCTCCTTCTGTCAAAGGAGACCTGTATGTTGATGACTTTCGCATTATGTGTATGGGACAGGATATGCGCTTTATTGAGAGACAGTTGCAAATTGCAATCACCCGCATTCTTAATTGGACTAACAAAAATGGTTTTACTATTTCTCATGACAAAACCTCTTGTGTGCATTTCTGTAGACGAAGGGATCTGCATTCAGATCCTGATATTTTTATTGGTTCAACCCAAATACCTGTTGTGGATAGTGTTCGTTACCTCGGCCTCTATTTTGACAAAAAACTAACCTTTTTACCACACAACTTACATTTACGAACAAAATGTGAAAAGTCACTAAATCTATTAAAAGTTTTATCAAACACTTCTTGGGGAGCAGACCGTACTTCTCTTCTTAAAATTTATCGTTCTGTGATCCGATCTAAAATTGACTATGCCTGCCAGGTCTATGGTTCAGCCCGGATTTCTGTACTCAAAAAACTCGACACTGTGCACCATAGTGCACTCCGTGTGTGCTCTGGTGCTTTTCGTACCTCTCCAGTCCTAAGCCTTTATGTTGATTGTAATGAGCCCTCATTGCACTATATCCGTGAAAAGAGTTCATTGGAATTGTATTATCGTATCCTGTCACATCCTGATCATCCCCTTCATGCTTTTATTTTAAATACTGAGAATGATACTCATTATCAGCATCGCCCATCTTGTATTCCTTCTTTTGGTCTCAGAGTAAGGAACATTATTGACAATGGCCCCTTGAGTAATATCGAGGTGAGACCATGCCAATTGCACATGTTTCCTCCCTGGAAACCTCCTTCTATTACCACCCTGCATCCCTTTAAAGGGTATGATAAAAAGAACTTGGCTCCTGCTGTTTTTCAACAGCTGTTTGCTGCACACCGCTCAAATTTTAATGACTATACCGACATCTATACAGATGGATCCAAGAATGGAAACACTGTTGGTTGTGGGGTATTCTGTGAAAACACTTCATTAAGTTATCGTCTTCACTCCTCTATTTCTGTTTTTTCAGCTGAACTGATTGCAATAGAAAGAGCCATGTTCCACATCTCTAATCATCACAATTCATCTTTCATCATTTACACTGACTCAAATAGTTCTATTGACGCAATTAAATCATTAAAAAAACATCCCTATGTCATGTCCATCTTAGACTTTTATAATAAATTGACAAGACGTGGTTACAATATTTTATTTTGCTGGGTACCTGGACACATGGGTATTCCTGGTAACGATAAAGCCGATGAGGCAGCCAAACATGCTCTTCTTCCTTTACGAGTAAAAATTCCATTCTCAGATATAAAACTACTCATTAACTATTTTATTCATGATAAATGGCAAAAAAGTTGGGATATAGAACACAATAATAAATTACATCATGTTAAACCAATTATCAAGAGCTGGTTATCTTCATATCCTAGAAAGTCTGATGTTATATTGACTCGTCTGAGAATTGGACACTCGAGGATCACGCATAAACATCTATTACTGAGGGAGGATGCACCCATGTGTCCACATTGTCATTTTGATCAACTTACCATACACCATCTTTTAACTGACTGTCCGGGCCTCCGGCACCTTTATAGAACTTATTTTAATTCATCGTCACCACTTTTGACAAACCTCATTGGGGAAACACCTAATGGGGCACTCTTTACCTTTCTTAAACATGCTGGATTTTACTTTGAAATATAATTTTTACTTTCTATGACTTTGAAACCCTGAACAACCTCTGGATGGGACTCCATTCAGAGTGCACTTTCTATCTGCTTACTTCCGTATCTAATGATTTAGCAATGTAAATGCTACTATTATATTTTTTGCTTGACTATATCTGGATGGGAAACCCCCATCCAGATATTTTGGTGCTTTCTCTTTTTTTACTCTTGCTTTTTTGTCTTTGGCTTGGCGCAGCATGTCCCACAAGGGATTTTGCGCCATTAAAACTTATACAACCAACCAACCAACCTGTTTCGATTTCATCTCGCCAAATGAAGTTGCCGACTCTTTTTTCTAGAAATTTTGCACAAGCTTTAATACATATCTTGAGATACAGCTGTTGTGTAAACCATAAAAAAATGCAGCATAACAGCACCACCGGTTGAATGATTTACACCAAAAACTGATCAGCATCAGTTTAAATAAGGAACTACCTAAATATAAACTTTTATTACAATTCGTGCGTATTTCTTGAGGTACAATTGTTGCGTAAACCATAAAACATTCAACATAACAGCGCCATCTGTTGCGCGATTTACACCAAAAACTGATCAGAATCAGTTTAATAAGGGACTACCTAAATATAAACTTTTATTACAATCCGTGTGTAGTTTTTGAGGTACAATTATTGCGTAAACCATAAAAAATGCAGCATAACAGCGCCACCTGTTGAGCGATTTACAAAAAAACTGATCAGCATCAATTTATATCAGGGACTACCTAAATCTAAATTTTCATTAGAATCCGTGCGCTGGTTCTTGAGATACAGCTGTTGCGTAAATCGTAAAAAATGCAACATAGCAGCGCCACCTGTTGAAGGACTTACGCTAAAACTAATTAACAACAATTTTTATTAAACTACGTGTATTTTTTCTTGAGATAGAGCACCTACAAAATATATTTCACAGACAGATATTTTAAAAGAACATGTTTTTTGGAATCTCTGAGCCCTAAAATATGTAAAATCCGTCGAAAACCGGAATTTGAAAATTTATACAAATCCAACACTTTCTTCTTGTAAAGATAGAAGGAAATAAAAAAAAGAAATTGGTTTTGATAGAATAAATTTGGTACTCCCTCAATCTCTTCGGACGGGACGGCCCCCCCGTCCCCCTGTTTCACATGGGCCTGAATGTCCGGATGGGGAAGATGGGGATTTAAAAGCAAAAATTCCTGAATGAGCTAAGAATAATTTTCATTAATAGATTTATTTTTACTGCACAGTCACAAATAAAAGAAGAAACTAGTTGGATGTGCCAATCCCAAAACTTTCTTCTATCTCATACGTACATTCTAATATTTAAAAAAAAATAGTTACTCAATTTAATGCTATAATAATTTTAATTCAATACCATACCAACTTTGATTTTCATCTTAAATTTCTGCTTCAGTCAATTAATTGGAGTAAAAATGAATTTCAGTCTCTGCACGAGCCGATTGACAATAGAATGTTAGGCAGATTTTTTTTTTTCAAATTCAGGGAGGACCTACTTGCCTTACCAAAAAATAATCTTACACAAAAAATTTAGTTCAGTTTAGTTTAGTTCAGTTCGCGAAATTTTGTTTCAAAATTTCCCATTTTATCTCGATTTTTGGCCGAAATTTGCCGTTTTTTTCGCAATCTTTTGAAGAAATCTACCGTTTTTTCAGGTTTTAGGATGAAATTAGCCATTTTTTCGAGATTTTTTGACAATATTTGCCGGAAATTAGTCGTTATTTAGCGCTTTTTTAACAAAATTTGTCGTTTTTTGAGATTTTTTTTGGCAAATTTTGCCGATTGATAGCGATTTTCGGACAAAATTTGTCGTATTTTCACGATTGTTTGAAGAAATCTGCCTTCTTTTGCAATTTTTTGAAGGAATCTGCCCTTATTTCGCTATTTTTTGAAAAAATCTGCCGTTTTTCGCGATTTTTTTGAGCGGAATTTGCCGTTTTTTCGCAGTTTTTTGAAAGAATCTGCTTTATGTTTCGGGTTTGGAATGAAATTAGCCATTTTTTTCGAGAATTGTTTAACAAAATTTGCCTGAAATTAGTCGTTATTTCGCGATTTTTTAACGAAATTTGCCGTTTTTTCGCGATCCTTTAACGAAATTACGCGTCTCGTGGGACGCATAAGAACTATTTTTTTTGCGTCCCATCTCCATTTTTTTGCGTATTTTACGCGCTATAGCGTGTCCGCGGCATGTGCGATCGGTTGCGGTTTTTTCAGGGCCTGAAAAAAGGCACTGGTCCTGTGGACCACTAAATTTTTCAGATTAGTGGTCCGATTGAATTATCGGTGGTCTCGGACCAGCGGACCAGCAAGGATTTCGAACGCTGTCATATGTCACTCCATTACAGGGTCATAAACGTAACTGTCCTCTGTATAAAATACTACAAACACATAATAGTGTATATATATATATATATATATATATATATATTTATACACACATATGTATATATGTGTGTGTATGTTAATTACCAAGAAAAAACAAAAATATCAATATCTTAACATATTCCAAGGAACATAAATTTTAACTTTTATATATTGATTCAAAATATGCAAACCTTTTACCTACAAATCTGATCTAAAATATGTGTTATTGAAAACTCTTGGAAAGTTAAACATTATAAATCATTAAAATGAAACAAGAAAATGTATATAAGACAACAAATAGACATTAAATTAATCTCTATAATGATCTTTTACTTTTTCGATTTTGTTTACAGATTTTTTTTCTAGAATGCTTTTACTTTCGAAACCGGTTCCAAAATTGAAAGTATTCCAATAAAGGAAAAAAAAAACTTGAAAACAAATATTAAAAAACGGCTTTTGTTGAAAGAGACCGACCTCAGATGTGCAATGCAAAAACAAAAAAATAAATAAACAAAAATATGGAAATGCAAACGAGGTATAAAAAAAATCCTCATTCTTTTATGAGAGATAAACTGTTCGATTATTTTTATCTATTTATTTATTTACTTTTTTTTTTACTTATAAAAAGGGTTTTCTGAAAGTATCAACTAGTTTCAGTTGTTTAAGTGCGCGAAAAACACATTCAATGGCACATACAACCAAAAACGGGGGAGGAAGAAAAACAAAACCTTTTATTCTTTACCATTAAGAGGAAAAAAATAACTCCTAAGTTAATTTACCGATTTTTTTCAAATTTTCAGCAATTTGCATAGTAAATTAGGCTGTGTGACAAATTTTTATTAAAATATAATAAGTTATTACAAAATCTGAGCGTCTTTTGCAAATGTCCAGTACAGAAGAACCTCAAAGAAAACGTAGGAAACTATCCATCGTTTGTTTTTGTTTATCGAACTCAGTGAAATCGAAACTTGAATGTTTATATAATCATATTATCATCTGCTGTGGATGGGTAATATGTTTTGCTAAGCAGAAAGACACCATCCATAGAGTTTTAGCGATCTTTCGAAATGAAAAATATTTTCCTTCCTAATTTGAGAAAGATTTTTTTTTTTTTTTTTTTCGTGATTTTTCCAAATACCCGTACGCAAAACGGATAAAAAACCATGACGCAAAAGTTTAGACAATGACGTCATTCAGCTTTAAAATGTAGAATTATGACGTCAGAATTACAAAAACCTGTAAATATATTCAAAAACTGATTTAAAATGCTATGTACAAAAGACAGTCGTTTTATTTGCTATAATACTAATTTTTTTCATAAAAATTCAAATGTGCTTGTCGCAAAAGTTTAGACACTATTCTAAATTTCTTTGAATATTCGCTGGCATATGCAAATTTAGAATCGATGATGTCACAAATTTGGAGTACTTAAGTTCTGCAAACGATTGCGCTTCATAGTCGACATGCCGAGAGCTAAAGAAATTCAAGTGAATGAGGTTTCAAGGATTTGGCAGTTGAAAGGTGAAGGGAAGAGCGTTTCTGAAATTTCTGCTATTCTTAATAGGTCAAAAAAATCTATTTATCGAGTTTTATTGAGTGGTTCCGAATATAAAGCAAAATGTCGGTCTGGGAGGCCACGTGTGACAAATGTACGAGAGGATCGCCTGATACAAAGACTAGCGAGTACTCAACAAATGAGCTTACGAGGAGTTCAAAGCTCATCGGGACTCTGTATCAAAGGATACGATTCGTAGACGAATTTTGGAAAAAGGAACAATCGTTTATAGCAAAATGCAGAAGAAACCAGTTCTGAAACCACATCATAATTTACAAAGAATGATGTGGGCTAGAAAGCATATGTCATATGGAGAGAAATGGCAGTCAGTCATATTTAGCGATTAAAAAAAATGGAATCTGGATGGTCCAGATGGTTGTTTATCGTATTGGCATGACTTGCGGAAGGAACCTCGACGTTTTTTTAGTCGCAGACAAGGAGGGGGCTCGGTGATGGTTTGGGCATCCTTTTGCTATAATGGACAAGTATCTCTGACCTTCACCAGTGGTCGTCAAACTTCACAGCATTATACACAGACATTAGAAGAAAACCTACTGCCATTTGCTGAGTTTCTAGGGGGTCCTCAGTGGGAATTTCAGCAAGACAATGCTTCAATTCACAGTGCAAAACATTCAAAATCTTGGTTTAATTCCCATAATATAAGAGTTCTCGACTGGCCAGCATGTAGCCCAGATCTTAACCCTATAGAAAACCTTTGGAGCATCATGTGTCGCAAAGTTTATAGCAACACTAGACAATACTCTTCTTGTACAGGAACTTAAGACATCTATCAGTGTTTCCCCCAGGAGAAGGGCGCACAGGCCTTCGGGGAAACGTCCACCGGTAAATGTTAGCAGAAGGTTTTTTTCTTATTTAAATTCTTAAAGATACAGAATTAATGCCAAAAATAAGGGGAACATTTCTTTTCAAAAATTTACTGGTGGAAGATCAAAAATTTACTGGTCGAAGGCCTGTGCGCCCTTGTCCTGGGGGAAACACTGCATCTATTGAGGATGCATGGTACGATATCGATCCACAAACTATGCAAGATTTAGTTTCTTCGATGCAATCTCGTATATTTGACGTAATACAGAAGCATGGGACCGTTCAAGTATTACGTAAGCATATTTTTAGTCATTTTGTACCCCCTCCCCCCCTTGTAAGAAAATATAAGCTAATACTAGACCCCCCCCCCCTTTGCTTACGTAAGATTTTATGACAGTTTATACATCAATACTTCTTGATTTATAAAAAGTTACCAATCAGTTACATTATTAATCCTACAAATTTATATAGGCATATAGGGATTGTGATATCAAAATATATAAAATGGTTTTTATATATTGTTGCTTATTGCATTAAACAAACCACAGAATACAAAATGGTTTAAATATATTGTTATTTATCACACTGAACAATAAAACAAGATATACAAGAAGTCTTAATTTACTTAGGCATCATAACTAAAATTTTTGACATGAATCATACAAATGTTGGAATTCAGTTTGGTGTTCATATTTTAATCTGATGTCCAGGATCCTTGAACCCATGTTTCAACATTGTCTATTATAAAGTTTTCACTGGAACAGTGGCCTAGGGTATTGCAGGTTTCTGGTCCTTGTTCTTCCACTTCTTCTTTCTCCAGCCTCTCAACGTTTTCATCACCATTGAAGGGCTTGAAGAATGCACATCAGTTCAAGCCTTTCAAGATCTTTGTCGCACTTTGCTTCATTTTTGTACCGTCGCCAAACATCATTCGCGATTTTTTGCACGACTTGGGCAGGAGTATCATTTCGAGATGTTTTAAAGCTCTGATAAAGTTTCTGATATAATAAGGATTTCTCAATGTTAGTATCCATAATTAAATCAGACTAAATTCACTATGCAACTAAAAGCAATACTCTTTCACTAAAAATTCACTATGTAAATTCACAATGCAACTGAACTAAAACAATAAATATCTGTGCTGTCTATCCGAGACAAGAAAAATCCCAAGTAGGTTTTCTGCTTTCTAAAGTTCCAAAACCTGTAGAGAAGGAAGTTCGACAATAGGAGCGGAAAGACAAAAATTTCCAGAAATTCTACAAAAATTCCCGGAATTCCATGACCGATTGAACGGGAAAAAAGAAAATATCTGACTTACCTAAAATAAAGTCAACTGACCAGTTACCCTGGCAAGAGAACCCAGCCACACCTGTGTTTTTCTAGTCTTGCAATGTGCTTGGAACACAACTTAACAGACAACAATGAAGACAAAGGGCGAGTGGGTGATGCGGGTCACGCGACTGCCGATGGATAAGCAAAGTATAAAATCGAAAATTAACGGCGAATTTCGAACGGACTGTAGAACGCTCTTTCCCCATCATACTTTGTTTGCTTGTTGAATTTGAACTGCAGTTGCTTCGTTGTTTAATGCTTACGTAAGAATTGTCGTGACCCCCCCTCCCCCTTGTCAGAAAAAATAAGCAGACTCTGGACTCCCCCCTCCCCCTTTAGTGCTTACGTAATACTTGAACGGTCCCCATGGATGCGCAACCGGGTTTTAAAAATTGTTTATTTCGATTTTATTTGATTTGTGTCTAAACTTTTGAGACAGCAGTTTATTTTTGTTACCATTTAATTTATTGCAATATGCACAATTCCACTTTTCTTTGTTATAAATATTGTTTATATGTACAGCACATTAATTTCAAGCAGTGATTTGAAAATTGAATAAATATTTTTCAAAGTATGTAAGAATTTCTTCATTGTCTAAACTTTTGCGTCAGGGTGTACTAGTATCCAATAAACTCTAAAACTAAGAACTTCGGCTTTAAGTAAAACTTCTGCTTAAAATAAATGACATAATAGAATTATCATACATGTAAATTATTAATGTTATTAATAAAAAATGTAAAATAATACGTGATTTAATATAATTATTTATTAATGCTATTAATAAATGAAAAAGCAACATACAAGAAATATCGATTAATTGTGCTCACATTCTTGAAAATATGTCAATCTATTCTGTATTCCATTAGCAATAACTGTACACAAGCTCACAAGAAAACAATAATCAGCCACCGATATGGAGTCAACAAGTGATTGTATCGGAAATGCCCGATCCTCGAACGAGTGTTTCAACTTCGATTCTCGAACGAACACCGATAAATAAAGCGGTACATCAGAATAGTAGACTATTCGCCCATATTCCGTATGTGCGCGACACCACAGCAAAAAGTAGACTGTTCGCCCATATTCCGGTATGTGCGCAACACCAGCGCAAAAAGTAGACTGTTCGCCCATATTCCGCTGAGTGCGCGACACCGGCTCAAAACTGGAAGTATCACGCAAGTGCCGATTACGACGCGAACATTTGCAAAAGTAAACAACTTTTGCGCCGATAGAGGTAGATTCGAAATTCCATAACTCTGTAACTAATTCCGAAAGTAGGATGAAATACCGTTTGAAATGATATATCGGAAGGATTGAAATCTCAATATCGTTACCGCGGTCTTAAACAAATATCGATATATAACGAAATTACGGTATATCGCCCAGCCCTAATCAATACTTAATTTCTAAAAATCATAAGTCTATTTCTTTGCGATATTCAACTTACTTACAACAGCCATTTAATTCGCGATATTCAATGTTTTTAAATGGCTTGCCCTTCGGTTTTTTCTCAGAAAGATCTCGTATTTTAAATGGATTAAAAAAGAAAATGAAGCGACAAATACCTTTAAAAAAATATGTATGTAGTGAAGAAAACTTCAATTAACCAGATTTTCATTTCTACAACTTTCTAAAAATTCAATTTTTTTTTTTTTTTTTTTTTTTTTTATGCACATTTTCTTCATTGAAAAGCATTGCAGAAGCATCGATCGACAGCCCACCATCTATGGTGTCGCCCCCTTTCGTTGAAAAAATCACATGGCAAAATTTTAACATTACTTGCCCCTCCTGTTTCTTACTCCGTGTTCTAACGTATGAGCATGTAATGCGTTGGTATAGAAACCAGGTTCGAAATATTTGTTATGTTTACTATTAAATTTTAGTTTGGCTCAGGTCTGCAACTAAAAAAAAAACAGCTTAGGATTTTAGAATTTTACTACCAGGAAAATATATATTTTTTAAGTTTAATTAAACGTAAAATTTCTCTTTTTATCATGAAATCTGGTACATTCTTGAATAAGAAACCATATTCAATGTTTCCATATGGTAATTTTATATTCCTAAGAGTGGAATTCGAAAGTTATGAAAACAGAACACTACAAATAGAAAATGAGAGAATTTTGAGGAATGAATAATAGCAGTTACACACAGAGATAAACTTCTACACTATGCTTCAGACAACTACTAAAATTCAAAGTTTAATAAAGAAGGAAAGTCTAATTTGGAACATAGTTTACATAGCTGCCAACCTATGCGCATTTTTTCTACCAGAAAAAAATTATAATAAATATTGTCTTTTAATCGTCAAAATCTTATGATTAAATAAATAGAAAATTTCTGTATAATTTTAGTTAGAGGAAAAATGCGTAAAAGTTGGCAGCTATGTAGTTACAGTAAAACCCCGATAATTCGGATTAATTGGGACCAGACCCAATCCGGATTATCCGGAGAATTATAAAATAATGAAGTAAAAAAAAAAAAAAAAAAAAACTTCCAGAAAATCACCTATATATTAAACTTATTGAATATTTACAGACAGTAAAAATTTTTACTTTGTAATACAAAAAACTGTAATTTTCTGCTGTGCCAGTTTTCCTTTTTCGAGCCTTTTCGAGCCGTACGGTCACGCATTCGTTTGAACATGTACTGTGGGTTGACAAAGATCGGAAAGCGATCCTTATCAGATAATGGATCGTATAAGGACTATTTTACCTCGTTTTCTTCCAAAGTTCTAAGTAAAAGTTTATTGTGCAATGATTTTTATGACATTTCTAAGTGGTTTAAATTGAAAATTTGGAAAATTGGAATTGCCAAACTTAGTGATCATTGTTTTTTCTTTGAAAGATAAAATCAAAGTGTTTAAATAAAAAAGCTTAAGGTATTCTTCCGAAAATATTTTCAGAAAAAGTTTTTTTTATTCAGAATACGACGGTGGAATAAGTTAATATTATGGAAATTAGGCAATCGCTTCTCAAACTTGAAAAAAAAATGACCAAACCGATCCGGGATTATACGGAGATCCGGATTAACGGGGTCCGAATTAGCGGGGTTCTACTGTACTTGTAATAAAATATCGATTTTTTTTCCAGCACAGTTGTACTTATCTAAAGCAAACTGCCCATGTTTTGCAATATTACTGTATGTTATGGAGGGAAATGGAAGTCAGTTTTAGATTCAACATCCTGGAAAAACATTCAATTAATCAGCTACAGTGAAGTCATGAAAAATGCAGCATAGTAGCATCACCCAAACGGCAATTTACACCAAAAACTAAACAACATTGATATATATAAGGATCTGACTGAATCTGCATTTTAATAAAAAATCGTCCTAATTTTTCAGATTGATTTTGCGATAATCATGAATAATGCAGCATAGCAGAGTCATCTTTTGAGCGATTTACACCAAAAAGTAATCAACACCAAATTACATCAAGGATTAACTGAATCTGAAGTTTTATGAAAATCTGTACGTTCTTGAGATAGAGCTATTGTAGAAATCATGTATAATGCAGCATAGCAGCGCCATCTGTTGGATGATATACACCAATAACTAACACCTCGAGTTTGTATCAATGCGACTAAAACTAAAGTTTTGTGAAATTAAGTGCCACAGTTCTTGAGATCGAGCACCCATAAAAATTTTGTCACATACAGACTCACAGAATGACAGATATTTAAAAAACCTACCAAATCGTATTCAGGACCTTCTGAAACAAATCCACCAAAAACTAGAAGTGAAATTTTTAACGAATTTAATACTTCTTGTAAAAATAGAAGAAAGTAATAAATGCATGCTTCAAATTTTATGTTAAATTTTGAATTTCACCATTTCTATTAATCGGCCATATTATTGAAATAGTTTTGCATATTAATTCATTTTGAACAAGAGAAGTTGCATTTAATTATATATCTAGATTTTTTTCATGCAATCTTGCTTTGTGAAATTGTGAACTTTTTTATATACTTGCATAAAATAAAATCGGAATTTGGGAATTAGAAATTATTACTATATTTAGATTCCATTTTTAATAAGGTTATTTATACATACGAGGTGGAACCCGTCGAATTTCGACGAAAGAAAATGTTTAGGAAGGAACTGTTTCATTGATTTATAATAAACCCACAAAATTAGCTAGAGTAAAACATGCATCTTAGATTGGTCAGTCTAACTCTCAAATAGGGATGGGACGAATAGTGATTTGGCCGAATAGCCGAATACCGAATATTCGGCCAAATTTTAGGCCGAATACCGAATATTCGGCCGGCCGAATAGTAAATTTTTTTTCCAATAAAGAAAATAAATTTTGATTATATATAATTTGAAAAATAGGAGCTCATTAATAATTATTACTCTTAAATGTGCTTTTAAATGTATTTTTAAATTTGAAAAACTTATTTTAACACAAAAAAATTATGAAATTGCATTATATAACCTTTATTCTAATGTACATCAAATTGATTTTCAGTATGTCAAGATGGAAAAATATTTCCATTAAAATATGAAGAATGTGCTTCACTTTTACTATCAATTGATACTTCTTGCATCCACAATCAATAATATTCTTAATCTCTCTCTCTCTCAGAACTCACAAGGACATATTTTCTGAAATAACCTTTAATGAAGTAAATTTGATCATTTAGAGTTTGTGTCCCTAGTGATAAGCAAATTTGTAAGAATGAGACTGTTCTGAAATCAGATGCCAAGCTTTAAATTACAAATTATGTTAAAGCAAAAGGTTATGCTTAAAGTAGAATGCATATGTTAACAAAATCTTTGACATTTGAATCGGTGCATACAATATTCAACTTCAATAGTCTACTTATTCAACAAGTATTAAAAGGATAAACAGAAATTGATAACAATATGAAGGAAGGAAGATTAAATAAAAAATATATACATAATAATGTTACATATTTAAGTCAGTAATTATGCAAATAATTATTTAAAAGTGAAAATTATAGAATGAAAAAATTATTTTGTTGAGTATTTAGAATTTATATTAAAATATTTATAAAACCATCTTCATAAAGCAAGTTGTGTCATCTAATGTGTATCGAGTTTGACACCAGTTGTGCTTTCAGATGTACCGTTGTATTTGGAATGGTGATATATTATATTTAATTTTGAAAATGAATCTTCGTTAACACACCTACTGAATAAATTTTTTCATTTCTTACTTTATAGAAAATAAGTTATGAATTTCATAAGAGCCTTTTTTATATGTGCAAGGCAGTGTTTTTATATCTTGAATTGTAATATATCATTCTCAAATGATGATATTTCCCGTACAATTAAATCTCCAACTTGGGCAACATTTTCTAGAATATCACTAACTTTTATAGGAAATACAGAAAGGCTGTATATCCAAGGGCGTGCCAGTAGTATTCGGCGCCTGTGTGCAGAACTGCATTTGGCGCCCTACACCTCCCCCCATCCAATCACCTGTAAAAATAAAACTTTATCTCCCTCCCCCCCCCCCAAAAAAAACTATAAATATTTATAAATGTATAGTTGCTATTTTTTTGGAGTTTTTTGAACCAGAAAATGTATTTAATAAAATATGTCTTGTTTCTTTACAGTTCGTACTTTATTTCATTAAAAAAATTAATTTCTGTTTCCGAACATGCTTAAATTAGTTGAAAAATAAAGAAGGGTGACAGCTATGTAAATAAAATTCGTAACACAGTAAAACATGTGTAAATGAAAGCACTCTCTATCACAATCCTGCGCTACGGTAAAATTCCATTATCCCGGAGAAAATAATTTAATGCTATAGCAATAGATTGCATCTAAAAGAAAGATATTTGTTTTTACTTTGCATGTATTGGCGATGGCTAAGAAAATCTACCGCACATAGAGATCTCAAAATTTGGATAAGGATCGATGATGGTAGATGCACCTGACACTCAATTTCTTTTATTTTTTGTTAATTACCCGAATATTAATTAAAAACCCTTAATGATCATCGCAAAATGGCGATCTTTTATTCCTCAACGAGATCATGCTTGTGTGCTTCCCCAAACAGTCCTTCCCACTGACCAGAAGCGTAACGTTTGATTTTTTTTCTGCATTTTCAAATTGGGATATAGTGAGATCCAAGTAGAATTATAAATAAATAAATAAATAAATAATAACAAAGAAAGAAAAATGGTATTTTTAATTACTATTTCAAAAACCCTTTTTATTTGGCAGCGATTCGCATCAGTTTTCAAGTTTTCCATTTCTCTAAAGTTTCAAACATTAAAAAAAGAAAAGAAAAAAAAAGTTGTTGATACATTTATAGTATTTTTCACGTTCTGGTTCTAATAATATATCTGGTTTAAAGATAGAAAACCAACGATTATAAATGCACAAATAAAGTATGAAAAGGTAGCAAACAGCCGTTTCGAACAGGGTTGGCATGATTTAAATCAACTGATTTAAATCAAGATTTAAATCTAGATTTAAATCAACTGATTTTTTTAAAAAAATCATTTGATTTAAATCAATTTTTTGCAATTTCACATGAATGCACATATCAAAGGAAAATTTTGGGTAAAAAGTTAGAAAATGTATTAGATAACGACAGAATTACAAAATTTAAAGCAAAATATGAACAAACTATTAATGGCTGTCATTTTACTGGAGTTTTATTAAGGTTCTTTCTTTTAAATCAAAATGAAATGAAACTTAATGTAAAGAAAAATAATGACGATTTGGCATTCATTAAAGAAGACTGTCTAAATCTTTTCACCACTGTAGCACATTTTCAAGCAAAAAAAGGCCCATTCCAAAAATTACCATTGCTTGAGAAAAAAGTTTCTGATATTATGACACATTATGATTGGCGGAAATCCTTTTACATAATGGGAGGTAAAGAGAGAATCAGCGAAATTAAAATTGAATTTATTTAACAAATAACAACCGTGGCTTCATCTACTGGAATAAAAAGACAATTTTCTTCTTTTGGAGTAGTTCATTCAAGCCTTCATAATAAATTAGGAGTAGACAAAGCTTCTAAATTAGTGTTTTTGTTCAAACAATTAAATCCCTGATTTTTTCCTATTTGCTTAAGAAATATAGAATTAATTGTGATTTTTATCCTTTAATAAATAGCTTGCATTAAATGAATACAGTAGACTTCCTCAAATCCGCACAGCTTGGGACCCGAGGTTGTGTGGATTTTAGAATTTTGTGGATTTCTGGTCATGAGTTTGTTTACATTTTTAAACAGTAATTTGATTGTAATTAATAAGGCAACTGAAGTTAATGAATGTTTATAATATAGTAAAACATTAAAACAATTACGTAAGTTAATAAACTATAATAATAAAAATTTAGATAATTAAAAATGATTAAAATATTGAAAGCAACAAAGATGAAGTAAATAATCAATAATGTATAACTAAATATTTATTATAAAGATGAGATGCATTTTTTCCTAAATTATTCAATGGAACTTGCTCCATAAAGGTGCACTCAGGGATGCCGCGGACGCGCTATAGCGCGTAAAATACGCAAAAAATCGGCGACGGGACGCAAAAAAAAAAATGAAGCTTACGCGTCCCACGGGACGCGTAATTTTCGTCACATATTCGCAAAAAAGGCAAATTTCGTTAAAAAATCGCGAAAAAACGAATAATTTTCAGCAAATTCCGTCAAAAATTTCGCGAGAAAAATGCCTAATTTTGTTACAAAATCCCGAAAAAAGGCAGATTTCCTCAAAAAATCGCGAAAAAACGGCAAATTTTGTCAAAAGATTACCGAAAAACGGCAATTTTCATCAAAAGATCGTGATAAAATGGCACATTTCGTCAAAAGATCGCAAAAAAGCGGCACATTTCGTCAAAAGATCGCGAAAAAACGGCACATTTCTTAAAAAATGGCAAAAAAAGACAAATTTCGTTTTAAAAAAATCGCAAAATGAATAATTTTCGGTGAATTCCGTCAAAAGATTCGCAAAAATGGCTAATTTTGTTACAAAATCTCTAACAAAAAGCAGATTTCATCCAAAAAAATCGCAAAAAAACGACAAATTTCATCCAAAAATCGCGATAAAACGGCTAATTTTGTCAAAAAATTCGTTAAAACAGCAATTTTCATCAAAAAATCTTAATAAAATAGCACATTTTGCAAAAAGATCTTGAAAAACCGGCTCATTTCGTTGAAAAATCGCGAAAAAACGGCAAATTTCGTCAAAAGATCACGTAAAAACGACAAATTTCGTGAAAAAATAGCTTCAAAACTCAATTTTCATCAAAGGGGTACGAAAAAAAAGTTAATGACATGATAGAATTTTTCTTTTCCAAAAACTAACTTCCCTTTCCTAACAGATTTTCTTGCTTCACAATCTGTTTTTGATTCTTCTGATTATTTTGAAAAGTATTCTTTTTTAGAAAAAAATGTCTTTTTCAGTAAATCAGTTTTACCCCTTTTTAAAAGAAATGTGAACAATAGTGATACTTGTTATCTTCTACACTCAAATAAGCATTATTTTATAATTTGTATCTCGCACATTTATTTATTTTTTTTAAAGTAAAGAAAATATCTCTTAATATTTTAAAAAATATAATATTGGCTTTAATTATTTATACATTAATCAAAACAATAATTATTGCATTTAACTTTTCTTTTGCAAATGAACAAGTTCAATTTTTGCGTCTAAAAATATGACTTATTATTAGTGGGGACCTGCTTTTTTGAAAAAGGGACCCAGAATTTTAAAATTCCTGGGTTCCCGGGACCCAGGATTTTTCAAGTCCGGCGGCATCACTGTGCACTACTAATTCACGTTAATATCATAAAATATAGACATTTTATTTCAGGTTTAACCAAACTCAACAATAAAAAAAAGCTTGATGAATGTATAAATGCATTTTGCAAAAAGATTGTGATCACCACTGATGTTAGCAATACCTTGAATTTTTTTCAGAAATAAATTTATTCTTCCTTCATGAAAAAGCATGAATTTAGCAATATTAATGAAAGTTACAGATTAAAATATACATAGAATTGATATAAAAATAAAAAAGTCAAATTTTGTCCCTATACCTGACCTGAGAGCTTCATTGTTTGCATCTGTAAATTATGTGTGGATTTTAGAGAGTTGTGGATATTAGGGCAGCGGATTTGAGGGAGTCTACTCTATTTAATTTGTCTTTTAAATTTTGCCAGTTTCTATTCATTTACAAAATATTTAAACTTATTATTTATTTGTTATTTAGTATGCACAATTCAATTACAAAATAATAGAATGGCTTTAGATTAAAGCCTAGATGTTTAATTTTTAGTACCAATCAGTAACTAGAATATAATATTTTCTTAACTATATAATTATTTCTTATATTATTTTTATAAATTATAAATATTACTTATTCTTTTTTAGTTATTTATTATAAAAAACTGCTTCATGTATTGTAGAAACATAAAAACATATTAATTAAATATAGGATTCTAAAAAAGTCAAATAAATCCGATTCAAATCAAAAAAATCTGATTTAAATCAAATAAATCCGATTTTTTTGATTTTTTAAAAAAAATCATGATTTTTTTCCAACCCTGGTTTCGAATCTACTATGGAGATTCTTCATCAGTGAAAAACTCAGCAAGCTAGTATGTGATATAGCAAAGAGAAGAAAAATAAAAACAGCAATAATGGATTCAAGGCCCGTTGGCGCCAAATACATTAAAATAGCAAATAAAGCCTTTGTGCAAAAATGTTTAATGTTTAAACATTGTTGCACAAAGGCTTTATTTGCTATTTTAATGTATTTGGCGTCAACGGGCCTTGATTCCATTATTGTTGTTTTTATTTTTCTTCTCTTTGCTATGTCATAATTAAACATTTTTGCACAAAGGCTTTATTTGCTATTTTAATGTATTTTGCGTCAACGGGCCTTGATTCCATTATTGTTGTTTTTATTTTTCTGCTCTTTTCTATGTCACAAACTAGCTCACTGAGTTTTGCACTCATGAAGAATCCATAGTACATTCGAAACGGCTGTTTGCTACCTTTTCATACTTTATTTGTGCATTTATACTCGTTGGTTTTCTATCTTTAAACATTTTTGCACAAAGGCTTTATTTGCTATTTTAATGTATTTGGCGTCAACGGGCCTTGATTCCATTATTGTTGTTTTTATTTTTCTTCTGTCTGCTATGTCACAAACTAGCTCGCTGAGTTTTGCACTGATGAAGAATCTCCATAGTAGATTCGAAACGGCTGTTTGCTACCTTTTCATACTTTATTTGTGGATTTATAATCGTTGGTTTTCTATCTTTAAACATTTTTGCACAAAGGCTTTATTTGCTATTTTAATATATCTGGTGTGAAAATATTAATATTTACTTTTCAAAAACTTTTTTGAAGTCATTTCAGGTATTTGCCAAGGATTCGATTTTATCTCTCTGTGCAAATTATCTCAAGATATCGTTTCCCCAATTAAGAAATATGTGATTTGAATATCATTTCGCGTTAATAAATAAAAAATATGTATGTGGGATTGTGTGCATTTCTATTATTTATTTTATTATTATTTTTTGGTCAATATTGAACGTTTTAGCCCAAATGTCAGAAAATAAATACAAATTGACGGTTAGCTTGAAAAATCAGACCGGAACATGAATAGCACCGCCGGTATACTCTACTGAAGGCAGTGGAAAATTAACTCGAGCTTCGATTGGATGGATTTTCATTTAAAAAGGAAAAATCATACAAATTCAAAATTATACACTGCTAACAATATAATGTTTGTTCGAAAATATTTTTATTCAAATTTATAAAGTCAAATCAACATGCTGCTGAAGACATTGTCTTCCCCACACCCCATCTCTACATTCTTTTGGAAAAAATAACATTCAATATTTGATTTTAGAATATTTATGGTTATTGTAATTGGCCTAGGTGATCCAAAGCGGTTAGTTAGTAGAACATAAAGTGCAAGGGATTTTAAAACACTCTTTTCATAAATCTATATTTTTCCATTCATATTAACAGTCATCTTTGTAGTTTCTAATTTATTTATGTCTAGATTGAACTTTTTTTATTTTGGGCCATTTTAGACTCTGTAATGTCTACGGTTATGTGTAATGCTAATAGGTGCTCATATTTCAAAAATTCAATTTCATGTTCGAAAATGAAAGGTACAAATCTTACAATCATTACAATAATTTATGCAGTATTTGAATAGACACGAGTGTACGCAAGGAAGTGCAGAAAAAAGCTCCGTCTTCAACCTTCCAAAAAATTAGAAAATTTGGACATCTATGGCCAAATTTAGTCTATCTTCATTAACTCTCCCCCTTTTTCGCTATCATGGTAATTCCAGTGTACTAGATAGGTAAAAGATAGATAAAAAATATTTATTTCGCTTAGAAATCTATGGTGTGAAAAACAATATATAATGTTGCGGCCAATACCCGGAGCCTAGCCAATTCTAGAACTGGCCGGCCAATACCCGAACTGGCCAAGCTTCCTGGCCAAAACCCGAAATACATGAAATAATAGCGTATTTCGGGTTTTGGCCGGCCAATTCGCGAATTGGCCGGCAAGCCTTGGCCAACATCCGAACTATAATGCATAGGTACCAATTTTTTTGTAATTAAGATAATGTAACATTAAAATGTACAGTAAAAATGATTCCCATTGATTATATTGAAACGAAATATTTTTGTGTGCCCAACTAAATTAACCAAAAATAGTACACAATTCCCTTTCAGTATCGAAATTAATTGATGAACCAAATACGATGACAATTACAAGTTAACCGGAAACTTTACTCGAGTTAGATCACGGACAGGCTGACGTCTAGACTATTTGAATTCATAGACACTTTCAACTATGTTAGAAAGAATTAAGCCGAGTACTTATATCTATTTCGCGAATTGGCCAATCGCTACTGGCCAGTTCGCGAATTGACCAATTGCATCTGGCCAAATCTAGAATTGGCCAGTCATTTTTTAACGTTGCTGGCCAAATTCGGGAATTGGCCGGCCAGTTCTAGAATTGGCCAATTTCGGGTATTGGCTGCAACATATACAATAACAATTTTGTTCAATACATAATAGGCTAACATCCAAAGTAATTGGCACATTAAGGATTTGTCTTTAAACTTACCTCTATTTTCATTACCAAGAAATAAAATATTTACTTGCAAATATTTTTAAATCAAAGAGTGCATATCTGTGCATCTATTTTACCCACTAAGAGCAAAAATATTTGAAAAAGTATTTTTATAAAAATTATATTTATAAAAAGTTGCTGTAATAACCAGTAATTGGCACTTTGACTTTTAAGTAACCCTTTTCAACTAAACAAAACTGTTGTCAATTAAAATTTAAAATATACTGTAAGTCAGATAATAATGACTTTAAATGCATGCCTTTCTTAAGCCAGAGAAGAAGCATTTGCAACAAAAATGGCTAATCTGATACAAGCCATAATTATTTCTCTTTCCTAGGCACTATTATCAACTAGTAGCATAAATCAAAGTTATAATCTGTAATATAAATGAGCATATAACTGGTATATGGTCTTGCATTTTTAAAAGACTGGATATAAATCTTATTTTAGGACGTCTTTGTAGGATGTGCCAATCACTGGTGCCTGCCAATTACTAAGGATGTTACATTAGTTTCCATTTCCACAGAAATGATCATTAGTAGAAGTTTAAAATTCATACAACAAAATTATTGTTTTAGTCGCTTAAAGTAAACTTTCCTCTTTAAGTGCGAAACCCCCCCCCCCCCATTATTAAGTGACTCCACCCAATATTTATGTATTTGTTCAAAAAAATTTTGAGTCCATCCAATATTTTTCAAAAGTTGGCGCCCCTGTTTAAACCTACGGCACGGAATGTCAACAGCTTAACGGCTGATGCTCCATTTTTACCAGTTAAAATTTGTCCCACAGCTGACGCCAGTATCTCCAATGAAAAATCTGTTGTCAGTTATCGATGACCTTAAATAAGTTTTAATTATATTTAATGCTATTAAGTTGTTATTCAGTGATTAATGTTTCTATAGCTTCTTCATCTACAAAACTTTTGAAGATAGATTGCCCTCTGAAAATCTAATTTTAAATTTATTCTGAATTAAATTATAGCTGCAAATTATTTTAAAATAGTTTCTGAATCATAGGGGACTTACAGCTATCAGCGTGAGATAGACGCGCATCATATAAAACGTTTCCATAGCTGCCAACTTTTGCGCATTTTTGCTACCACTAAAATTGTACAAAGATTTTCCATTTGTTTAATCATAAGATTTCGACGATTGAATAAGACAATATTTACTATAACATTTTTGTGGTAGGAAAAATGCGTAAAAGTTGGCAGCTATGAGTTTCTAACATATAAGTCTACCTCTATTCATGGACTGATATTGTAGGAGAAACTTTTACCAGTATTTCCGAATAATAATTTTCTTCTTATTTATGATAAATTCTGAAGTAAAGTGACAATTGTTTCTTATAAATAATAATAAAAAAACAAGTGAAATTTAGCTTCTATGGTAATAAAACTGTATATTATGCTTTTCCACCGCAGTGAGATAATCGTGTTGCATATTTTCAGCTATGTAAATTACGGCGCCTTGTATTATTTATAACTATATGAGGTGCGCCTCTGTTTATAAAGGTTGGACAGGTCTTGTCCAAATGGATTCATTAGAGGATTCATACGTAGAATAAAATAAAATTTTAAAGAAAGAAATTAATATTTATAAATAATTTGTATAAGGTAAATCTACAAAAGTTAAATCAGATGCCAAGAAAATATAATACAATTTAGTATGAATAAATTAAGGATATTTTATTTTTAATATTTGCTTCTCAACTGAACTTTTTTGGCGCCTTTACTGCATTGGCGCCTGTGTGTGCCGCACACTTTGCACACTGGGTCGGAACGCCCCTGTGTATATCTTTTAGTATCTGAATAACTCTATATTTTGTAAGTAAGAGTGAGAATGATTTCATAATGAAGTAGTCAATTTGGATTAGAGAAAAAAAATTGCAAGAATGAAATTTTTTAAATCTGAAATTTATTTGGCAAGATATCTTTCACTATTCGGCGAGATTTTAGCAATATTCGGCAAGATATCTCTAAATATTCGGCTACAGGTATTCGGCCGAAGTATTCGGTCAACAAGCCTTCAATATTCGGTCAACCGAATATTCGGCAAAAGGACCGAATAGGCCGAATACCGAATAGTGACCGAATATTCGTCCCATCTCTACTCTCAAACAAATATTATTTTAAGCTAAACAAACAAAAAGAAAAAAAAAACTTTCTGTAAAACTCACTTTAAAAACTAAATTAAAATTTAATTATATGTAATCAGTAAAGTATAACAAAGGTCAGTTATTATTATGAAATTATCAGTTGAGGCTCTTATGTTTGGTATAAAGCGAAGGGAAAAAAAAATTAATGGACATAATCAGGGGTGCAAAAATCTAGGCGCCAGCGGGCAGTTTCTCACCACTAAAATATAAAAGTTTTCTTCGGTTAAAATTTAATAGCATTCTTGCAAGAATTTTACGCGCAATATTAAACGAAAAACAACAAAATAAATTTAGTGGTGAGAGACTGCTTGCTGGCGCCCAGATTTTTGCACCCCTGGACATAATCATAGAATTTCCATGTGAAATCCGTCATTACTTTAATCTTCTCAAAATTTACATACGCACTTCTCATAATACAGTCGAGCCTCTATATAACGAAATCCATCGTTCCAGTAAAAAATTCGTTATATAGAGAAATTCGATGTATAGAGTATGATGTTAAAAATAGTATTTAATGTGTAAATTTTGAACAAATATTATTTTTGATCTTTTTAATTAAGAATTTGAAATGTTTAAAAGTATATATTAACCTAACATTTTATTTCTTACTTATTTAAGCAGTTTCAAAAAAGAGAAAAGGCATTTATTTGAAAGCTTAATGAAAATCAAATAAGGAAGACTTACATAAATTTCAGAGGAAGAAATCTGTAATTTTTTGTTGTTTTGATTTTAAAATTACAATTGTTACGCTCTCAAAAAAAATTCTCAAATTTTAGCAAGGAATGAAAAATTGTAGTTTATATTTTCCTCCATTTGAAGGTCTCTCTTATGTGCTCTCATTGATTCCTCTCTTATATGTGTAACAATTCAATTGACTGTGTTTTGAGAAGGATGTTGAAAGGTGTGTGGGAGGTGGGATGAACTTGTTAGATTTAAAGAATAAGGAGAGAAGTAATATTTATATTAAAAAAAAAAAAACCTCTCCACTGAACGATAAATCAAAAATAAGTGATGGAAAATTGATTCCATATGATTTCGAAGCTTTTTTAAAACTGAATAAATTAAGATCAATTTATGAAAAAATTCGTTATATGGAGATAGATATTTCGCTATATAGAGTCTGTTTTTAATGTAATCATGCGAAAAGGGGACCGTTCTTACTAAAAATTCGTTATATGGAGAAATTCGATGTATGGAGTTTCGTTATATAGAGGTTCGACTGTATTTTAATTTGATCATTTTAAAATCACTTGCCTTTTTTATATAAAAAAACGTTATTTGCATTCGCTAAAAGCATTCCATTTTTACGGATCGAGTCTTAAACAACATTTATACAAAAAGTGTGCATATGACGTCATTAGGACGGAATATTACACAAACGCAGCTAAAACAATATTCAAGGCAATCGGCAAAACAAATCAGATATCTGATGATTCACGAATTTTCACTTCTTTATTTATAATAGCTCCATGTTTAGTCAGAAATCATTCAGTTTTTTTTTTTTTTTTTTTTTTTTTTTTTTTTTTTTGAAAATTTGGAAAATGTTGTTACATAAACACGGATAAATAAAATTACTCTCATTTAGCTTTCCGATACGAATTGAGCAAATGTGGCGAAGTCACTCGAATAATATTTAAAATACATTTTTGTAAAAAGAGTGTTGTATCCTTTGTAAATTAAGTTTGCAATAAACTAAAAACAGGGATTAGGAGGGATATCCATTACTGGAACACAGGGTGTCCATTACTGGGATTTTGGATGTTTTGACGTATTTCTATTAAATTAAAATTAATTGTTTATTTCTATTGGGCAAGGTTGGCAAGTTTCTTCTGCAGTGGAAAAAAACCGGCTGGAAGAAATAGGTTTCGTCCGCAGTGGAAGAAACTGTTATTTATAAATTTATCGTATAACTTAAAACTTTGTAATGTACAGTAAATGTCTTCTTGATATAACCTTAAGTAAATTAATTCCATCAGACCTATACAAATTTAATTAATTATATGCTAAATTAATAATTTCATAAGTTTTTAAGCCAAGATCACATGACACGTCTAAAGATCTTCAACCATTGGCTAAATGAAGAAAAGGGATTTTATCTAAAATGCACAGAATCAATTAAGAGCAAGAATCTGAGAGAGTGTCACACCCGTGATTCATGACATCTCAGATTTTCTCCAAAAAATTACCAGTTGTTACTTATCTTGTTAAAAGACCAAATCCAGAATTTTTTGCTCCAAAGTTGAGTTGTTCATTTTTTATGGCCCCCCAAAGGTCATCATGTCGTGAAAAAAAATAAGCGTTTTTTTAAGACATGGATATTGCTATGACTCACAGCTCTTTGCGCATACAACTTGCCACCAATTTCTTTTTATATCTGGAATGTAAGAGGGTTGAACTTTATATAATAGATGAAAAACCCGTGGCAACTTTGTGCCGCAGGGTCACAAAAAGATACATTTTTGCTGTTTTTTTCCATTTTTAAGACCCTATAACAGCTTGCGCGTTCCACTTGCCATGAAAAAAGAGGTGGCATTTGAAAGCCATGCATTAGCACTTTTAAAAAATGTATATATAATTGAGGCAAGTTGGATGCGCTTTTAGTTACAGAGTGCCAAAGTCTGAAAAATGTCATTTTTGACCAATATTCAAACTGTCATAATTTCTTGCGGCAACAACATTTTGAAATAATTCTTTTGCCATTGTTTTATTCTATTATTGTCCTTTTCAAAAAAGTAAACTCCATTGAGGCAAGTTGCTTTAAAAAAATTAAATGTTTTTTTAAAATATGGCCTTTTTTCAATAGTCAGGACTATTTTATTATTTGAAACAACTTGACTGAATAACAATATTTTATGCATTTGTTTGTCTATATAAATTGATGTTCTAATATATTGTGAGATATATATAATATTGATGGCATTTATTTAATTTTAACCCTTTCGAGACCGATTTTTTTTTTCAATTTTAGAAAAAATTACTTTTACTTTAATAAATATTGACACTAGCTATCCTAATAGATTAATTAGAGTTTAACGAATATTTCATTGTCTGAAACATAACGAATGCTGTTGTTTTCTGCATTATTAAATTCATATTCATGCAACAATAGGCTAAGGAAGAGGGTGCGAATGCAGTTTACTCTCCTTCTTGGCGCGATTTTCAAAAATCGCCAAATTGGCACGTTTTTGTGTCTTGTCTCCCGGAACACGCTGTTTTGCTCCAGTTTAAATGAAAATGCAGGGTTGCCATATTGAAACATTTATCGCTAAAAAAAAAAAAAAAAAAAAAAAAAAAAAGTCGCCTTGGCGAAGGAGAGTAAACGGCATTTCACCCAGGAAGAGTTTTCAGAGAGGGTTTAAAGATATTATATTGCAACAAGTTAGTGACATTACAATTTTCTAATACTTTTAGCACTTTATTACACATAATTCTTTCAGGAAAGTAACTTTTATTTTAAATTAAGAGAGAAATACATTTAAAATAAAATAATCGCAAACAATACAAAGAAAATTAAGCAAATATTTATTATTATTACTAAATGCCTTAACATTAATGAAGTCATATAATAAATGCACAGACACATTGCTACATATAATTAATAACAAAAGTATTTCTTAAAAAAAATAGTACTCTAAAGACATGTATTATTAATAGTACACCAGCTCCGAAAGGGTTAAAACAAAAACATTTGATATTTACAAATTACAACTTGTAATTAAAATGCAAATATAAATACAATCAGCCAACATTGTTAATATTTTTACATTGATTTATCAGAGAAAAGAAAATCAAAAACATAAATGTTTCTTGTAACATATCTGAAGTTGTCTTTTAACAGTTATAGGATTCTTTCTTCAACTTTATACAATTGTCTGGTGCCAATCATTTTACAGTTATATGCTTAACGCGTTCGTGGCTGCTGTACTATGAATAATACGTTGTTTTTATTGAGTATTATTTTATCTTAACTATTACTTTTCTTATTATCTGCATGCAGTAAAAGTAGTACATTTCTACGTATTTTTTATAATGAATTTGTTTTAGAATTTAGTAATAAGTAATAATAATTTTAAAAAAATTATTTTTTTTCTTTGTTGGCAATTTTTAAAAATTTTTAACTTGTTTTTCATTTTTTAATTTAAAATGTAAGTTTCTTTTCTGAGCAAGTGATGTATGATAAACAAAATAAATATATATATTAAATTGAAATATGATGTTTTCCAAATGCTCAAAAACTCATCCTAGTCTATTTTCATATGAATATAAACAGTATGTAAAATAACTACTTTTAATAATAGATTTCAGAGGAGGTCATATTCATTAGTAATCTATTCATGTATTTCAGTTAATATATTTGGATAGCTATTAATGTTAAAAAAAATTTATTTTTCGCATAAGTGGAAAAAAAAAAACCCTATAAAGGATAAAAGACGTCTTAATATCTTAAAAGAAATGGTTATATTTTTGATTTTCTTTTCCCGTACTGATAAATAAATGTAAAAATATTAACAGTGTTGGCTGATTGTATTTATATTTGCATTTTAATTACAAGTTGTAATTTGTAAATGTCAAATGTTTTCATTTTAACCCTTTCGGAGCTGGTATACTATTAATAATACATGTCTTTTGAGTATTATTTTTTTTAAGAAATACTTTTGTTACTAATTACATGTAGCAATGTTAGTATGTGTCTGTGCATTTATTATATGACTTCATTAATGTTAAGGCATTTAGTAATAATAATAAATATTTGCTTAATTTTCTTTGTATTGTTTGCGATTATTTTATTTTAAATGTATTTCCCTCTTAATTTAAAATAAAAGTTACTTTCCTGAAAGAATTATGTGTAATAAAGTGCTAAAAGTATTAGAAAATTGTAATGTCACTAACTTGCTGCAATATAATATCTTTAACCCCTCTCTGAAAACTCTTCCTGGGTGAAATGCAGTTTACTCTCCTTCGCCAAGGCGACTTTTTTTTTTAGCGATAAATGTTTCAATATGGCAACCCTGCATTTTCATTTAAACTGGAGCAAAACAACGTGTTCCGGGAGACAAGACGCAAAAACGTGCCAATTTGGCGATTTTTGAAAATCGCGCCAAGAAGGAGAGTAAACTGCATTCGCACCCTCTTCCTTAGCCTATTGTTGCATGAATATGAATTTAATAATGCAGAAAACAACAGCATTCGTTATGTTTCAGACAATGAAATATTCGTTAAACTCTAATTAATCTATTAGGATAGCTAGTGTCAATATTTATTAAAGTAAAAGTAATTTTTTCTAAAATTGAAAAAAAAAATCGGTCTCGAAAGGGTTAAAATTAAATAAATGCCATCAATATTATATATATCTCACAATATATTAGAACATCAATTTATATAGACAAACAAATGCATAAAATATTGTTATTCAGTCAAGTTGTTTCAAATAATAAAATAGCCCTGACTATTGAAAAAAGGCCATATTTTAAAAAAACATTTAATTTTTTTAAAGCAACTTGCCTCAATGGAGTTTACTTTTTTGAAAAGGACAATAATAGAATAAAACAATGGCAAAAGAATTATTTCAAAATGTTGTTGCCGCAAGAAATTATGACAGTTTGAATATTGGTCAAAAATGACATTTTTCAGACTTTGGCACTCTGTAACTAAAAGCGCATCCAACTTGCCTCAATTATATATACATTTTTTAAAAGTGCTAATGCATGGCTTTCAAATGCCACCTCTTTTTTCATGGCAAGTGGAACGCGCAAGCTGTTATAGGGTCTTAAAAATGGAAAAAAACAGCAAAAATGTATCTTTTTGTGACCCTGCGGCACAAAGTTGCCACGGGTTTTTCATCTATTATATAAAGTTCAACCCTCTTACATTCCAGATATAAAAAGAAATTGGTGGCAAGTTGTATGCGCAAAGAGCTGTGAGTCATAGCAATATCCATGTCTTAAAAAAACGCTTATTTTTTTTCACGACATGATGACCTTTGGGGGGCCATAAAAAATGAACAACTCAACTTTGGAGCAAAAAATTCTGGATTTGGTCTTTTAACAATATAAGTAACAACTGGTAATTTTTTTGAGAAAATCTGAGATGGCATGAATCACCCCATAATGCTAGGTGTGACACTTTCTCAGATTCTTGCTCTTAAATGTTATCCATTTTAATTTAACCAGTGTATTTTTCAGTTATTAAAACTTTTGAAACTAGTTGTAAATAGCACAGATCATTTACCAACAGCAGAATGAAACTTATTTAAATGAAAGACAGGGCTCTGAATTTACACCAATTTTACTACGATACGCAATATAGCACAATAATTATTGTATTAAATAAATTTATTAAAATCCTCATTATCCTTACTGCAGCGGTATTAATCAAAAGATATATTTTAAAGAGCAAAAAATAAATAAATAAACAAAATAAAATAAAATAATAAAAATTTAATAAAATAAAAAAATTAAATAAAATAATAATAAAATTATTTTTTTTTCAAATTTATTGCCAAAGTATATATGTCACTTAAATTTAAAAAAAAAATTCATTTAGCTGTAGTTTTTCATATATTATTAGCATCCGATGCTATTTCTTTCAGACAAGCTAAAAATGTCGTGTCATCAGCCCTGAATTTTCTAGTCAACCGATTTTGATAATTATTTTTTTAAATGAAAGCTATTTATTTGTAGTTGTGCCCTATTTAATTATTTTTTAATTTATTTCCATTTTTATATTTTATTTTTAATTTTAAAAACTTTTTCATGACATTTCTTCAAAATGGTGGCAACACAGTTTAGCTTTTCTCTCGATAATAAAAATTTATTTTCTAAAATGATTGCGTATAATTATGCACTAATTGAGTTAAAAAAATATATATTTACTGAGAAATAATATTAATAATGTAAATAAAATGACAGAAAATAATTTATGATAGAAATTAATGTCTAAATCAAAATAAGAGAAATTTCAAATGAGGAAAATTATGTCATTCAGCAACCAGATAAAAGGGAATTACAATATTATTATGGATGCCTTTTTCATAAATAGTAACTTTTAAAGAACATTTGAAGAGAAAATGACGTCACTATTTAAAACATCGTATTTTTACTCATAACGATATTAGGTACTACTCTGTTATCCCGTCGACCAATTTCGCCAAATTATACAAATCGCCACATTAATAGCCAAATTATACATATTGACATAATTTTTATTTTAAATAACGAAAACATAAATAATTAGTAGAATATTAATAAAAATATTAATAAGAAGTCGAAATAAAAAACACTTAATGACATTTTAAACACGTGAATCGTATTTAATGTCATTGAATGTGACATTCACGATCATCCATTATTGGAATCTAATCTTATAGTTTGGCGATAATTTTTTGGTCGATGGGATAAACCTAGTAGTACCCAATATTACTTTTTTTTTCTTTTCTTTTTTTTTTTTTAAATAAAGCTATTTTTCTGTGAGTGCATATAAAATAAAATTTCTGGATTTCGCCGGCACTCATATTACAATTTTAACTGTAGATCTGCGAATATTTGAATACAAAATTGTAACTGGCAAATTTGACATTTACTTTGTAAATATATTTATTATATATTGATTCAATAATGTAATTTCTTTTGCTTTTTTTTTAAACCAAATCGATCGGGTCTTTTAAACATTTCATTCGTCGAATTCGACGGGATTCCATTCGTTTTATTGTTCAATTGCATTTCCTTTTACTCAGAGTCTATAAAAAAGCGTTTAAACTAAAGAAAAAACCCGTTTTTGATGAATCTAGTCAATGAAGAAGTAGCACGTCAAATTGTATCTCTTTATTATTCCGCAATTCCAATGTCTCAGAGAGAAATTGCTATTCAATTGGGTATTTCACGCCGTTCTGTTTGCTATTATATTGATAAACACAAGAAAAATGAAGTTAGTTCATTGCAATCTAAACGGGGTCGCCCTTCTAAAAAACTATCGATTTTTTTTTCTAATCGGAGGCGAAACTGAATTCTGCAATGGTAGAATCTACATTCATCTTGTTTTATTTATTTTTAATTACTATAATATAAGTTTAAAAGCATTTCGGCATTCACTCACAGACATGGGTGTAAAAATCTAGGCAGTGGGCAGTCTTTTATCAATAAATTTTATTTGTTTTCTTCAAGTAAATTTTATTAGAATTCTTGCAAAAATTTAGATGAAAAATAGGGAATAAAATTTAGTGGTGGAAAAACTGCTCACTGGCGCATAGATTTTTATACTCCAGCCTTTAGATATTTTGAGAAAAATAGTCTTTTTAAATCAGCATTCAGATATGCATGCTAGATGCTATTATAACTAATTGCAAATTTGCATATTTACTGTGTTGTGCAGTTTTTAATAATGCATTTTTATATGAAAAATAAACATTTTGCAGGTAGGTTTTTTTTTTTCAATCTTTTTACATAAATGGCATATTGATAAATAAAAAAAAAACCTCCTTTACCTCTAAAGTTATAAAATCCACCACCCATAAATGTCTGCTGAGCCTGAAGTTTGTCATTAAAAAAATTAGCTTATTTTTCTAAAAATATTTTTTAACATTAACTAGCTAACCCGCCCGGCGTTGCCCGGGTCCGTATTAACAATATTAAACGAACTTGAAATTTGTATTATTTTATCATTAACTCGAAACTTGCAGAAATGCATTGTCAGAAATACGTGGCCACTGACTGTTGTTTTTTAAAAAGAACTAATCTATCGCTTCACCGGTAAAAAATATTAATTATTTTATCATATGTGTTTTAAATATCAATATAGAAAATTATTTTAACGTTTTGCTTGAAAATATAACATTCTTTTGTTAATATCTTAAAATCGTCTGCAGTCAGAAATCTATATTTTAGATTAATATTTACGAGTTGGCGCATTGCCAAGATTTGCTTCCTCTGGACCGAGTTGGCGCATTGCCAAGATTTGCTCCCCTGTGCCTCAATTAATTATCCTCGGAATTCCTTTTATTTATAGAGATTAAATTTTCCAATTTAGATTTCATATAATTACACTTTTAGTTTAATTATTTTACATAGTTAATGTACTTTAATTTTGAGAATGTTTTGTTTTCTATTGGTTTCTTCTATTTCTTCCGGTTTCTTCCACTGTCTTGGAAGAAATGGGTTTCTTCCGGAAGTAACCCAACCCTGCTATTGGGAAATGTAACTATGGAATTAGTTAAATATCGTTAAAAAATTAATATGTAAAAAACTGGAAAGGTAATAACTATTAATAAAAATATTTTTTTAAGAAATTCCTTAAGGGGGGTCCCTTACTAGCACATCTACCCCATATATTTTTTATCAGAAAAATACTAGTATCTTCAAAATAAAAATTAAAAAAAAAACCTCAACAAAATATCTTGCACCGTTCTAGAAATACTTTTAAATTTACTTATTTAAAATTTTTACACTTAAAAATTTTTAAACTTAAATTTTTTATTGAAAATCGCGAAATTGAAATGGTGCCCAGGATACCAGTTTTGGCACCTTGTATCTCAGACCAGGAATTTTTTGAAGGCAAAACAAAAGTAGTACACAAGTATCTTATTTTTTCCTGAATTTTAACATATGTTCAATTCACATGGATTTGACTGAATATAAATCTAATTTTTTATTTATACTGAGAAATGAGGCCATAAGAATGGTTAAATATTGTCGATTGATCAATATAATAATAATAATAATAATAATAATAATAATAATAAACCTAGAATATAACAATTATAACAACTAATAAAAAAATAATAAAAAAAATTGTTAAGGGTGTCCATTACTGGCACATCTATCCTATAATCAGTATTTTCAATAAGCGTAAAACGTACTAATAAATCAAATACGCAGATATATAAAATAAGAAAATGTGTTGGAGCAGCCTTAGCTAGTGCAGTCAACAAGATAGTTATTTTTTACAACACTTATATTTTAACCCTTTCCGGCACGGACAAAATCTGTTAGTAAAATGAGAAATTATCGACTAACACGGGAATTCACAAACGAATTTTTTAAATATTTTGAATCCCCGAATTTAAGCTTTTATTATAAAAAGTAAAATTTTACTAAAATAATACTGGTGCCGATTGTAAGTTTTGAATTAAAATTAGGTACCCCAGAAGGGGCACAGTGTGCCGGAAAGGGTTGACGAATAGCGGAAGCATAAAATAATATGCATATTATTTGCATAGTTAAAAAATATCTTGTATATTAAATAGTTTTAAAATATATATAGTTGAAACTAAATTGTAAATACTTAACTGTATAGAAAAGCTGAATAATAAGAGCAGTTTAATAGAAAATTTAATTAAATAGAACTGGGATCAAAATAAGCAACATTCATATTACAAATTAAAATATAATTTTTAATTTAACAGAATTTTAGAAGTTGCCAAAAATAAAATTAAAATAAATATTCAATACAATATACGGCAAATACAGACGATAAAAAAAAGGCAGATTAAAAACCATACTGAAGGTATATAATGGCCTGACAGATGTAAAAAAAATAAATCAGACTTCCGCTAAAAGGAAAAAATGTCTTTTTAAAATTTTAAATATTCATTGCAAATTAAATTTCAAGTAATGTTTAATTAGTGTTAATGCTTAAAAAATATATACAGCATTTCAAATATGTATACGTGTAAAAAGAACATTTGTTTATCCAAATGAAATTAATGTTTTAACATTAATTTTAAATTATCTATGAGTAACAATCTGATTTTATCTTCCAATAAAATTAAATGAAAAACAAACAATCGGAAAACAGCAAATGCGTTAAATATATGTTTTTAAAATTTTTATAAATATGAATGAATCTTTCTGCGTTCCGGGCAGAATATAAAAATTTCGAGAGCCACATAGTTGAGTATGGCTGTCCTCATACAGACAAATTTACTACATTTCAGTTTACTAACATTCATAAGTTTTTGTATTGTTTAAAGAAGCACAATAGTTTCAATAGCTCAGCAAACATGGATGGGAAAATTAGGGGAATACCCTTCCCAGAACATTGAAAAGAAGACATTAAATTTAAAAAAAACTATTAAAAGTGTTTACTTTTAAATTGTTAGGGCTTAATTTTAAGAAAACTCTTCTCGAATCAAAAGTTTGGCTGTGCTATAAACAATAATAAAATTTATATATTAGACGTGCATAAAATGCATTTACGATTAATTTAAAAAAGATAAAAACTTAGGAATAACTTACCAAAGTCCAAAATTTATAAAAATATCAGCGACTTAAACTTTTTTTGTTTTTGTTGCCAAGTTCTTTTTAAAAACGATAAGAAATTAGCATTCGAATTTACACTGATCATAACACGAGCTACAGCACAGCCATGAGCTACAGTGCTTAATGCCCCTCAAAACGCAAACTGGAACTTTTTCAACGTGAATTTATGACGCAATCGATAAACAACTCTACAGAAGTTTAAAATATAGCGCCATCTATTGCTATAAAATTGAAGCAATGCAATAAAGAAAAGAAACTTTCGTTTAAGAAAAAAGAAAGAAAGAAAGAAAGAAAAGCAAATTGAAAAGTGCTTTCATGCTCATAGCCAAGGGGGATGCTTCTTTTCTATTTAAAAAAAAGGCTTTTAATTTTCTTTCAAAACTCTTAACGTTCTCAAAGCTTTTTTTTTTTTCGGTACTTGTTCAAAAGATGTCACCACTATGCATACGGCCACTGCCACTACAAAATGAGTGGAATTTTCAATCTTTTATTAAACATAAGTCCTTATACAATGGTTTTAATTAAAACGAATTACAATGTTTGTTTGGTGTATTTATTTATTTATTCTTTAAAGGAAGAAAAAGCTTCGTCTGAGGTCGAATGCGGAGAATGAAGTGGCATTTGATATGAATAAAATGTCAATAGATAAATATATGAAATGTAAGTGCAATGACCCGCTGAATTCAGGAGGGGTCTGCTCTAGGAAAAACAAGCCCTCAAGTTTTTTCTCTTCAATTTCGCATTATAATTAGATAAATTGCTTAGTTTTAAAGCCGTCTTCGTTGCTTGAGCTTGCTTCATATCGCGCAAATGCTTGGAGCTGTAATTTCTAAAGCAGGATAAATTGATTTTTAAGGGTGGCAATTCCAATGTGTTATTAACCCATTTTCTGCCCCTTATTTATTTATTTATTATTTTTTGGGGGGAGGGGCAGGTAAATAAAGTAATATTGTAGGCAAAAATAAAAATAGTACATGCAGATTTTTAGACTAAAATATAAATAAATAATAAATTTTTAAAACGTTCTCATACAATAACAGCCGGAAAAATTAGACTGAAAATAATATGAGTATTCAGTCAATAGATAAATATATGAAAGTTATAACGTGTACCGGCGGAGTTGATAGCAAAACGAAGCTCCCAAGTTTTTGCTCTTCTATTACGCATTAATTGGAACAATTGCTTAGTTTTCTGGCTGGCTGCGTTCACAATCTGCGTTGCTCGCCTACGTTGCTCCATTGAAAAATTGAAATTCAAAAGTTTTTCCCAGAGTCGTTTTTAAGGGTGTGCGACAGGTGCAGCCGCACAGGACTTCGCGCCTATAGAGAGGCCTCGCACCTGGACACAAAATATTTTTTCTTTAATAAAAAAAAAGATGTTTTAATAGAAAATCTTTAATATAAATTTATGATTTTAATTAAGAAAAGATAGTGGTCTTGACATAAAATATAGCCTATGTTGGAAGAAAGACTTACACCATTAATTTGCCATCATTACTTTTGAAATTGATTCAGTAGTTGCAGATTGCAGAAATTACCCCCACAAACAAGTACTACTCATTTATAATAGTTAGGGGATCAAACCTTTGCTGCCCGGGTTACAATATATAGGTGAAAACCTTTTTTTTTTTTTTTGAAATATAGTATATAAGATTATGTTAAGAGTCTGAAAAGAAAGGGCCTGATAAAATCCTTGCACTTGGTCTCGCTTTAATCCGTCCTGGACGGGTCTGGTTTTTCCTGTGATTGCTAATATAGGGATAGTTTGATTTTTATGGTTGACAATTCCAAATCTAATATTAACCCATTTTCCACCATTTTTTTTTTTTTTTTTTTTTGACGTGACAACGTCTTGTAAATTGGTTTGCCGGGAGACACTTCAAGAAACTGCGTTACGTTACGTTACGCTCCGCTCACGATACGCGCTCACTTTTCTCTTAACTTTTTTTGTCACTTGTGGGACCATTTTCTGAACGTGAATGTGAATTCGCTGCAAGGAAGGGGCGGTGCTTAATAGGAATTTTAGATAGTATCAAACTAAGACGAAATACGTTATGTATTAGTTATTAGTATAAAGTACAAAGAAAATAAGTGTAGTTTATTTCGTAATTCGGTGGTATATTATGGAAAACTAATGATATGTGATTAGTGAAAGCCATTTTACTTTAGTTATATTCTGCTCATTGAAAAATTCTTTAATATGCTGTTTAGAAAATTCAACATTTGACATCAATAAACATGAAGTAAAATGTGTTTAACAAACACAGTGTATTGCAAGTTATTGTATGTATATTTGTATATAAATACGTATGTATGTGTAAAGGTAAAAATAAAATTTTGTTAATATCACCGCCCCTTCCTTGCAGCGAATTCACATTCACGTTCAGAAAATGGTCCCACAAGTGACCGGAAAAAGTTAAGAGAAAAGTGAATCGATAATGACGGTTTTCTGTGTCTAAATATAAACACATTTCTTCGTAATAGAGAATGGCTGCTGCGCTATAAGGAGTGTATCAATGTATGGGTTTTAAGGTAAACCAACCAAATTGTGATCTTTTCTATGTTATAGAGAGTTTATCGTTATAAAGAATGATGTTATAAAGAGTTTACACTGTATTTGAAAACATTTAAAAATATGAGAAACAAAAATTTTGTTAATATGAAATTCAGTGCGAGATTCTTTGTATAAATTAATGTTTTAAATATAATTCTTTGTATAAATAAATGTTTTAAATTGTTACTATTATTTCATCCTTCTTCCTACTATACGAATGAATATTCACATTAAAATTATTTTACAACTCAAAGTCGTTGTCACGTAAAACTTTCGCCCGTATACCGACTTTACAGGCAACCAATTTTTTTTTTTTTTTTTTTTTTTTTTTTTAATGGAAAAAAATTATATGTAATGTTTAAAACGTCATTATACAATAACAGCAGGACACTATGGTAACCCAGGGATTTGAAAATATGAAGGGAATGTAGAAGAAAAACACAATGTTAAATCTAACCGTCAACCGTTAAAATCGATTTTTCTGGTGTTTTCCACCAAGATATGACTTGGCAGATCGATTGTATTTTAATATACAAATCCAGTTTTGACTAATTCTTGAATATCATCGCGAACTCGATAAGGTGATTGTCTGTGTTTGGTGCTGAATCCAGACACTTTTCTCCGGGAGGGACATATGTTGCTCTGGGGGGGGGGATTATGGAGTCCCGGGGGGATTGCTCTTTTTGACCATTATAAACACAAAATCTCAAAATTTCCGGGGGGGGGGACATTTCGTTGCTCCGTGGGGGGATTCCCCCCAGGCCCATCCTCTGAATTCAACACTGCGTGCTTCCACCTCCTAATGTAAGTTTTCCTAATAGCAATAAGTACAGTAGAGCGCCGATTATCCGAACACGTCGGGACCGACCCTAGTTCGGATAAGCAAAAGTTCGGATAATTGGACAGACAATTTAAAGGATATCCCTATCTATACAAAAACCTTCATACTTTATCCAGGCTTAGGACTGGCAACACTGTTAGTGCTGGCGTGTTTAAAAATGTTTTTTTTTTTTTTTTTTTTTTTTTTTTTGCCTTTTTTTCATTTTTTAAACTTTTTTTTTTTTTTTTTCATTTTTTAAACTTTTTTTTTTTTTTTTTTTTTTAAGATTATAATTTAAGTAAAAAAGCTTTTGATTTTTTCTTGCTTCAAAGAAGACATTCTTTTCAATGCTGCCATATCTCTAATGCTTCTTAAATGCATTGCTTGAATAGGATCAGCGTCTTTCTGCCTTTCGAGCCATTTCATAGCTGTTTCCAAGCATTCAAAGGCTTCGCTATGTGATGGACCTGGGTCATTTTCAGAGCATTCATTTTCAATTTCATTTTCATTTTCTTCATTTTCGCCTTCAATCTCAGCCACAATCTCATTGTCATTTAAAATCTGATATCCAGGGTCTTTCATGTCACAATTTATCCACTCATCAATTTCTTTTTCCCGATAATTTAATATTCTTCCCATCTTTTTTATAGTTTTACACTCCTCATTTTCCTTATCAGATGCTTCTGCTCCAGTATCACTTTTTTCTCTGTTTAAAATTTTATTCCAGGCATTTTTTAACGTTGATGATTTTACAAGCTTCAGGAATCGGCAGCCATAATGCAACAATCTTTTAAATTAATTTTTATGGCATTCTGGGAATCAGGCTCTTCAGTGTCTTCTGATAGAAGCATCTTTCTCAACATTTGCTTTCTATAAAAGCGCTTAAATGCCTCTATTACACTCTGATCCATGGGCTGTATCAGCGATGTAACGTTAGGTGGCAAGAACTTTACTCGGAACTTCCCATTTTCCCGTTCAAGGGTATCTTCACACGGATGTGAAGGTGCTGTAAAGAACTTAATTTTAGAGAACTAAATACCTAAGCCTACGATAGATGGCGCTACTCGTCCTAAAAGAAAGGAAAGAACATTCCAAAACAGAACAATTTTTCAGTTGACTGTGTGTCCGCTCGGAGTTATTGTGTAGTGAGATGGTGCAGCATTGTTTCTGGTATTTTGTGGAATATGTGATCTAAAAATGTTATTCTATTTTTTGTTAATTTGTGTCGTACTCGTCCACGTGTGTGTTTATGTGAGAAATAAATTTTAAAAAGACAAAAATGAGTTCTCACTCGACTCGACGTCTGCAGTTCTTCATCAATTTTACTTTGTGTTCTTTACATACGTGAATTGGTTGGCAGCTTATGGGATATGAATCCTGGTGGAACAAAGCAAGTAAGCTAAAACTAGTTCCAAATTCTTTTATTCTTAGTGCCTTGAAATTTATTATCGATTAAAATTTTTAAATCTGGATTAATAATTTTTTGTTTTACTTTCGTAAATTAATTTCAATCTTTAGTAAAAGTGCGAATTAATTGGAGTAAAAAAATTCAGGCTTGAAGAATATTAGAATTACTTACTGACTTATTCCCATCAAATAGTAAAAAAGAGTATAAAATTACTTTTGTTATTATTTTATTTCTTGCTAAAGTGTTACTTAATTCGTATGCTATGATATTTTAGAATGTTGATAATTGTTCTTTAGTAAAGAAAAAGTATTTCTTAAATAAAGAAAAAAAAAAGAAAGTAATACGGTTATATTTAATTTTTTGTAAGAATTATGATGGTAAAATTCTTTTGAATCAAAGTGATTTTATTTGTGAAAATGGTATAAATTTTATTCCAAAAAAGGAATAACTTCGAAAAATAAAGATTGTCATTACACTATTTCGATTATTGGATGAATGCCAATTTACAGAAGAAAGGTTCTTTCTGTGTTAGTTTATTCTAAAAGTAGAATAAATTATTTTTTGTTTTTTGTTTCCTAATTCGGAAATAAATGCAGTGATATTTTTGTTTTGTTATTTTTTGAATGAAAAAGTATGACAAAATAAAAGTGTTATCGGAAAAAGATTAATTCTGATTTCTTTGTTAGGTTTTTATAAAACAATAAAAACTTTTTAAAAGATTTAGATAAAAGATTTATTATCGTTTGAAAAAGAAAATTGAGTTGAATATTTTAAAGTTTATTCTTTTCATGTAAAGAATAAAATTGTTGCGAGAATTATATAAAATATATTTTTGCAAATAAATTGTTACATTTGCATAAAACGTTGAGAATTAAGAAAAATTCTTGTGTTTACGTAATGCTGTTTGGTTTAATTTTCATTGCGTAATATATTGATTAAAAATAATTTTGTCTGTTACACATGAAATACAACTGTGAATTTCGAAAAAATATATCTATTTTAATTGTATTTTTATGGTATTACATATGCTTATTTAATTTGTTTTAAAAAATTTGCATTGTGTTTAATTTGCTAAGAATTTTAGTAAATTGGTATATTGTGTTATTGTATATTGGTCAATTTTTCGTATGTGATTGGCATTTCAATTTGGTTGAAATAATAGATCTAAGTAGGGGATTTAATTGAAGTATGTTTTAGAATTGAATTATTAATTAAATTTGTAACTTGCTTGAAATATTGTTGTTAGTAAGTTAAGTAAAGAAAAATTGGGAATTATATAAATTTTAAAATCAGCATTCTGATTTTGTTTCGATTTCTCTTAAACGAAGATGTCTTATTTAACAAAGGGTGCGAAAAGGGAGGACCTACAATTTTTAGCTAGTGTGCTTGGCATTAAGGATGTAGGGAATTTAAAAATCGCGGATCTGAAGAAAGCTATCCTAGGAATAGACGATTATGATGAAGATTTTGTTAAAGGAATATTAAATACAGTAATTGACGATAGGAAAAAGAGAGAAGCGAGGGAAGAAGAAATACGACAGGAAGAAAAAGAAGAAAAAAGACGTCAAGAAGAAAGAGAAGAAAAAATACGTGAAGAAGAAAGACAAGAACGTTTGGCTAAAGAAGCTCGTGAACATGAACTAGAATTAAAGAAATTAGAGCAAAGAACTCTAGAACAGAACAATTTGCCAGAGAGAAAGGTGGATCTTGGACCCAAGATACAGTTAGCACAAATTGTTCCGAAATTCGACGAAAAATCTGATGAGATGGGTCTGTTTTTGATAAATTTTGAGCGAAGAGCAGAGATGGCTAAAGTGTCGAAAACTGATTGGGTTGCATATTTGTTAGCTGTTTTACCCACAGAAGTCACAAACATGTTAGCCAGGGAATCACCCGAAGACGCGATTAACTATGATTTCGTTAAAAGTCTCATATTAGAAAGATACAAGTTGAATAGTGAGAAACTGAAACAATGTTTTTATCGTCATCATAAAACACCCGACAAATCTTGGAGGAACTACGCGCAAGAACTCACTAGTTATTTTACCGCTTGGATTAAGGAATTAGGTGTTGACAATTTTGATCAACTTAAAGATCTAATTATTACAGAACAATTAAAGTTTCGAGTGCCTGCGGAAACAAAGGAACATTTTCTAGATAATTGGTTAAATTTTATGACCCCTTTAGATTTGGCAAAAAAATTAGATGACTATGAAAGTATCAAAGAAAGTTTAAAAAAGAAAGAACTTCCTAAAAAGAATTTCTCTAATTTTCGACCCCAGTTTAAAAATTCAAATAATTTTGACTCCAGAAAAGAAGGTAAAGATAATAAGCCAAAAATGCATATTAAATCAGAATCGTTTTCAGGAAATCATAGAGAGAGAGAATTCGAGAAGAGGAAAACGTTGCGTTGTTACGAGTGCGGATCGAGCAATCATCTTCGTCCTCAATGTGATAAAATTAAGAAATCCACAGAAATGATTTCGCATGTTGATGTTGAAAATGAACAAGATTCTTCAATAACGCCTTACCTTAGTGTGGGGAAAGTAAATGGTGTATAAATGGAAATTTTGAGAGATACAGGTGCGACAATAGATTTAATTGCAAAAAAATATGTGAAGCCACATATGTATTTGAATGAAAAAGTGTGGGTTAGGGTGCCCTTACACGATGGTTTATTTTGTTTACCTCTCGCAGAAGTTGAATTGGACTGTGAAATGGGACATGTGATAACTAAAGCTGCTGTCTCTAGAGACTCTGTAGATTTAGGAAGATATTTGCTGGGAAATAAAACAGCCGAATTATTCGAAGATTGTAAAAAAGAAAAGGCATTGAGAGAGCACATGATAAATGCTGTGCAAACCAGAGCTCAGAAGAAAATTCTGGTGGCAGATGTTCCTCTGGAGGAACCTGAAATGCACGAATTTCCTGATGTAACTTTAGAGAAAGATCACAGCAATAACATATCGAGTGAAGATAAGAAAATGGATGAGAAAAAAAGTGATAAATCTGAAGACAAGAAGATAGAAAACGAAGAAGGCTCAATTTTACCAGTTTGCGAAACTGTCTCATTGCAAGAACTTATCAAAATTTCTCCGAAGGAATTTTCTGAAGAGCAAAGGAAAAGCAAAGAGCTCAAACCTCTTATGGAAGATGCCAAAACGGAAAATATTAAGGATAGGAAATTTATTTTGGAGAAAGATATGCTTTTTTATAGAAGAAAAGATAAAAATGGTACTGAAAGGAAATTATTAGTTGTTCCTGAAAGATTTCGTGAACAATTAAAAAAATTTTGTCATGAAACTGTTGCATCTCATTTGGGCGTGGCTAAAACTAAAGATGCATTGTTTAAGACCTTTTATTGGCCAAATTGCTTCAAAGATATCGAAGAATATGTTCGAACTTGTGATTATTGTCAACGGGTTGGGAAGCCTCAGGACAAAAAGAAAGCACCTTTACAGATTGTTCCAGTTATTTCAGAAATATTTACAAAATTAAATGTTGATGCTTGTGGACCTTTACCTATTAGTACATTAGGGAACAAATACATAATAACTGTAATTTGCTTAGCTTCGAAATATCCTGATGCAGTTCCTACACCTAATTTGTATTCTACGACGGTTATTGATGCTTTGTTACAAATTTTCAGTAGGCTTGGATTTCCTCGTATACTACAAACTGATCAAGGAAGGTCATTCATGAGTGCACTTACATCGGAATTTTTAGAGAAATTTGGCGTCAGAGTTGTGCGAAGCTCAGTTTATCATCCACAAAGTAACCCAGTTGAAAGAATGCACAGGACTTTGAAACGGATACTCAGAGTACTTTGTTTAGAATCGGGATCTGATTGGGAGAAGGTACTTCCACCTGCTCTTTTTGCATTAAGAACTGTAACTCATACTAGTACTGGATTCAGTCCAGCAGAATTAGTCCATGGACAGAACTTAAGAACTCCAATGATGTTACTCTATGAAAATTTAACTGAGCAAGAGATGGAAGAAGATAGTGTGATATCCTATGTATTTGACTTAATGAACAGAATGAAGAAATGCCAAGAACTTGCTGCAGAAAATATGGAAAAGGAGAAACAAACACAAAAATATTGGTATGATATCAAAGCCAGAAAACGAGAGTTTAAGGAAGGTGATCAAGTTTTAATTGAGGCCCCATCCAAACCAAATAAACTGTCAGTTAGTTGGATAGGACCTGGAAGAGTACTAAAGAGATTATCAGAAACTAACTACGTTATATACAATCCAGAAGGGAAGAAGTCCCAAGTGTATCATGTAAATATGCTAAAACCTTACCATCAAAGAAGTGTGGAAAACGTAAATTTACTTACTACAAAAGCCACCTCTAATGATGAAGAAGAAGATGAAATTCCTAAATTGGATGAAGAAAATACAGACAATGCGTTGTTAGAGGTATGGCAAGAAATCCAAAAAAATAAAAGATTAAATGAAAGTCAACGAGAAGAATTAGGACAACTTATTGGAAAATATGCTGACTCTTTTTCGACTGAACCAGGATGCACAAATTTAGTTGAACATGATATTGAACTGGAATCAGAAAACCCAGTCTGTGCCCGGCCTTATAAAATGTCGCCTAGACAGACGGAAATTCTAAAGGCTGAAGTCGAGAAAATGTTGAAACTGAAAGTTATTGAGCCAGGTGAATCTGACTTTGCCTCTCCATTAATTTTAGTTGAAGTTCCCGGTAGAGAAGCAAGGCCCTGCATAGATTATCGCCGTTTAAATAAAGTGACTCGAACAAAATTTTATCCTTTGCCCGACACTGAACAGTTAGTAGAAAAAGTGTCTTCAGCCAGGTACATTTCAGTTTTAGATCTGACCAGAGGTTACTGGCAAATACCGTTAACCAAGCGTGCTCAAAGATATGCAGCTTTTGTGACAAATTTTGGGACGTACATACCGTTGCGCCTCCCTTTTGGTTTAAAAAATGCTCCATATGAATTTAGCCGACTTATGGCCGGATTGCTGAAAAACTGTGAAGAATATGCGGTGCCTTATCTGGATGATGTGGCGGTTTTCTCGCAAACTTGGGAAGATCATTTAAAACACCTAGAAGAAGTTTTTAAAAGACTGAGTGAAGCAAAACTGCATATTAAACCATCCAAATGTCAATTCGCCCAAGCTTATGTCAAATATCTTGGACACTTAGTGGGTCAAGGTCTTAGAACTCCAGGAGAATTGAAAGTTCAAGCCATAAAAGAGTTTCCAGTTCCTACTACTAAAACTCAAATCCGATCATTCTTGGGTTTAGCTGGATATTATCGAAATTATATCCCGGACTTTTCTGTAATTGCAACGCCTCTCACTAATTTATTAAAAGGAAAGATTCGCAAGTCAACTATAGACTGGAATGAGGACTGTCAAAAGGCATTTGACGAACTGAAAGTTAAACTCTCTGAAAATCCTGTCTTATATAGTCCAGACTTTACAAAACCTTTCATCCTTCAATGTGATGCTTCAAATTTGGAAATTGGTGTAGTCTTATCCCAGTTGAATGAAAATAATGAAGAACATCCTATAATGTACTTGAGCAAAAAGTTTTCAGACAGAGAACGAAAGTTTAGTACCACCGAAAAAGAATGCGCAGCTATTGTGTTTGCAGTGCGAAAACTACGATGCTACTTAGATGGCCATCAAAAATTTCAAATCCAGACAGACCATAACCCTTTAGTATGGTTAGAAAAGAACAGCGGAACTAATCCAAGACTTTTAAGATGGGCTGTGATTTTACAGTCTTTTAATTATGAAATTGTACATAAAAAGGGAAAACAACATCGGAATGCTGATAGTTTGAGTCGAGCTATAAAAGTTAATTGATTAGAATGCTAATATGTATATATGTTTATTTGTATAACAGTTAATTTTGAATTTGTTATATTATATGTGTGTAAACTATTTTGTTTTAAAAAGAAAGGTATCACTTGTATTTGTAAATTTATTTTGTATAGATTATTTTTTATTTCTTTTTACGGTGGGAATAAGTCTGGTTCAAGGTACTAAAATATTTTTGGAACTAGTGCTACCAGAACTATGTTTTAAAAAGAAACTTTTCCTCGACAAGGCCCGGAAAAGTTTTCCCCCGGTGGGGAGGAGTCTGTAAAGAACTTAATTTTAGAGAACTAAATACCTAAGCCTACGATAGATGGCGCTACTCGTCCTAAAAGAAAGGAAAGAACATTCCAAAACAGAACAATTTTTCAGTTGACTGTGTGTCCGCTCGGAGTTATTGTGTAGTGAGATGGTGCAGCATTGTTTCTGGTATTTTGTGGAATATGTGATCTAAAAATGTTATTCTATTTTTTGTTAATTTGTGTCGTACTCGTCCACGTGTGTGTTTATGTGAGAAATAAATTTTAAAAAGACAAAAATGAGTTCTCACTCGACTCGACGTCTGCAGTTCTTCATCAATTTTACTTTGTGTTCATTACAGTGCATTATCAAGAAGTAGGAGTACTCTGCCCTCTTTCTTCATACCTTCTTGATGTGTCTTAACTTTAGGAATGAATGTGTGATCATACCAATCAATGAAAACTTCTGATGTCATCCAAGCCTTCCTTTGAGAAGTGTAAATTACTGGCCGATTTTTCCAATTCTTAAAAGATCGAGGATTCTTTGACTGTCCTATCACGAACAATGGTATTCGATGGTTACCGGTTGCATTTGCGCAATTAAGAATTGTGATTCTTTCTTTGTTTAATTTAGTTGCAGAAGCACTTTTTTCGAACCCAGATGCTAATGATTTTCGGGGTAAAGATCTCAAAAACAGGCCGGTCTCATCTGCATTGTAAATAAATTCTTCTTCGTATTTTTCTGATTCAACAAATTCAATAAATTCTTTTACGAATTTCGTAGCAGCTTCTGTAGATGCAGATAATTTTTCACCATGCAATCCGATTTCGCGTATACCATGCCGTAGCTTAAAATTTCTAAGCCACCCAGAGCTTGTTTGAAATGCATTAGTATTTTCTCCATTCAGCTTTTCGTTGAAAAATATAGCCTTCTCACATAATAAGGGTCCAGAAATGGGATGACCAGATGAGCGTTTCTGCAAAAACCACATGTGCAAAGCTTTATCTACTTTATCATCAAAGGATTTTTTCATCGATTTTCTATCTAAGCTTCTTTGCTCACTTTCAAGTCCCGTTACATACTTCATAATTGATTCTTCATTCTTTTTTATATCTGATATTGTAGACTTTCCTACACCAAACTCCACTGCTAATTTTGTACCTGCTTCACCATTTTTCAGCTTCTTCAATATCTTTACTTTGTCTCCTAGCAAAGGAACAACTCTTTTTCGCTTTCCAGACATCTTTTCTCCTTCGTTGCAGAAAAATAAATGAGCTAGATCGCTGGTACAATCAACAACCGCTAACAAGAAACCTTTGTCAACGTAGCTACGTCACACAAACCAGTTTTTCTCCACTCCCGACCTGGTGTCAAAGAAATGTCGTAGCCCTTACTTTTCTCTAGTCCTGGCTTCACACCGGGTCTGTGACCTGTCCATTGCGATAAGAAATTTCAAAGAAATACCCTCCCACCCCCTTGGGATTGCATTGCAACAATAGACATTGATTGCAACACGTGTCCACAGCAAGGGTGAGGGGAGAAAAATACAAACAGGAATTTTGTGCTTTGACCTTGGTTTCTCAACCCCTTTCTTCAAACCTTTTGTGTTCTCTCTTCCCACTAACAATACTCCCCAAAAATACCTTGCAGTTTCCGGATTAAATTTTGTATGCCAAGAAAGAAAAGAAAAAAGATAGATAACAGGGTGAAAAAAGAGAAATGTAATTGGAAGGGACAGAAAAAAAAATATTTAGGTTTTGGAGGGTTTTTTTTTTAAATGAAAAATATGCCGTTCGCATAATTGGAAGTTCGGAAAAAAATTTTAAAAAGAGAAATACGCTGTTCGGATAATAGGAAGTTCGGTTAATTGGAGTTCGGATAATCGGCGCTCTACTGTATATATATGTATTAAGAAGTATACTATCCTGCGAAATCGTTTCGCGATTCTATGTCCCTGAAAATCTGTTTTAAATAGCAAATTTGTTATTTATACCCAACCAGTAGTAGAAATCTGCAAAAGTCGCATTCTTTTAAAATATCACCATACAACTATTGCAGAAATATGGGTTCTGGTTTCCTTTAATTTTTGAAAAGGATTTTAAACAAAAAAGGAAGGCTAGACAAGGTCTGTCCTCTGCCTAGAGGTCTGCACGGGCCTGGCGGAATCGTTTCGTATTTTCTAACGGGCCGGGCCGGCAGATTTAGAATAGTTTTTTCAACGGACCGGACCGGCAAAAAAATTGAACGGGCCAGACGGGCCGGGCCGATAAAAAAAATTTTCGGGCCTGCCGGCCCGTTCTGAAGGTTTAAGCAGAAACGATAAAATATGAGCTATTTTCAACGAAAATGGTTTTAACGAAAATAAGTATAAATGTGGCCATACTAGTTTGACAGCATCAATATAAAAATGCACAGTGTATCGGCATCGGAGAATTACATTATGTGTAACCCGTTTTAATATTTTTTTAGCTGACTCATGCCGGTCCGAGATCACACTTGCATTATTTTTCTACATATAGACTAGCCGGACCGGTATTAGACTTAATTATTGGCAGAAAACATGATGTGTAAAATTATTAACAGCGATAAAGAACTTATGTTAGCTTAGTCTTCGGATATCTACTTCTTGTTGATTTTTAAATTAATTTCTCAATAATGCGAAAGTTTGACACATTTTTTGATTAATTTTAAATTGTAAAAGTATAAAAGTGATAAGCCTAACTATTGAAGGGATTTGGAATCGAATAGCGTTTTTCATTTTTGGTAAATAAAATACTTTTATAACCTTGTTGAGATATAATAGTTTCTCAAATGATTGCAGGTTTTTCTCCCTTCCCTTGCTATTGCTTCCGGAAATTCTATTCAAAACGCTAATTATGACAGTATTTAATTTGTTTGCAGTACTCTTAAATTGCTTGTATCAAAAAATGGATAACGCCACTCGACTATATAGTTTCTGAATAAAGATATCTGCTAATCTTATGCGTTTCTGAGGGGAAAAAAATGAATTTAGAAATGTATCAGAAAGGAGCTTCTTTGAATTTGGATTTGAAATCTACAATAAAATGATATAGAAATATATTTATAAATCTTCTTTTATTAAACAGCTTCAAAATTAACGATGTTTTTAGCTTTCTTTCTTTTTAGGTGCGTTCGTAATTATGTAAATACGTAGCACCTATTGTTGTCGCTCAGTCCGTCCGTCTGTGTCTGTCTGTCCGTCCGTTTGTCCGCATATAACAACGCAAAAACTACCCAACCGAATCGTTTCAAATTTAAAATACATAATTATAACATAATTTTGTCGAGTCATTTCAAATTTTATGAAAATCGGATGGATAGATCAATTACAGGGACAATCAAAAGGATTCCGTTACATTACGGTCAATAGGGAAAAAAGTTTCAAATGCATTTTAATCGTTTGAAATTTAAAACATATAATTATTGCGTAATTTTGTTGAGTCATTTCAAATGTTATGAAAATCGGATGCATAGATCAATTACAGGGACATTCAAAAGGATTCCGTTACATTGCGGTCAATGGGAAAAAAAATTTCAAATGCATTTTAATCGTTTGAAATTTAAAAATATAATTATTACGTAATTTTGTCGAGTCATTTCAAATGTTATGAAAGTCGGATGCATAAATCATTTACAGGGACAATCAAAAGTATTCCATTACATTACGGTCATTTGGGAAAAAGTTTCAAATGCATTTTAATGATGCTACATTCATTCGAACATAATAGAATTGGCATGAATATATGAAATATATACTAAAATATGCATTCTGTACAATCTGTGATGCAAAGAATTTTTATTATTAAATTACAGGGCCACACAAAAGTATTCCACTACATAATGCTATACTGGGAAACATTGTTTGGGACGTGTTTTAATTATGTTCAACTATTTCACATTTTATGAATAAGATATACGTTGCTGAGGTGTAATAAAAAATTACTTCCTGCATATTTACAGAAACGTAAAGATTTCGACTACTATACTGTATTCGGAGTACGCTCTACTATATCAGCAAGATCTGAATATTTTTAAAACTTCGTTATCGTACGAACGCACCTCATTTGCTACGTTCACGTGCAATTTCCAACTTGTTTCTTTTATTCTAAGCCATATTAATTTTTTAATGAATCTTTATTCGAATGTTGAAAGCCTAAGAATCTAAGTAATCATTAATGTTGTTAATGTGTATCACTACATAGTATAAACCAAAGTCGCTTTTTCTGTCCCTATATCCCTATGTTCGCTTAAATCTTTAAAACTACCCAACGGATTTTGATGTGGTTTTTTTTAATAGATAGAATGATTCAAGAGGAAGGTTTATATGTATAATAACATCCATTAAATAGTGGAGAAATACTGTTATTTTTTAGGTTTTTAATGTTATGTCGTAAATAATTTCATTTTTTTCCGCTTATACATTGCAAACACAGGCTGAACCCTACAAGATTTATCACTACATAGTATAAAACAAAGTCGCTTTTTCTGTCCCTATATCCCTATGTTCGCTTAAATCTTTAAAACTACCCAACGGATTTTGATGCGGTTTTTTTTAATAGATAGAATGATTCAAGAGGAAGGTTTATATGTATAATAACATCCATTAAATAGTGGAGAAATACTGTTATTTTTGAGGTTTTTAATGTTATGTCGTAAATAATTTCATTTTTTCCCGCTTATACATTGCAAACACAGGCTGAACCCTACAAGATTTATCACTACATAGTATAAAACAAAGTCGCTTTTTCTGTCCCTATATCCCTATGTACGCTTAAATCTTTAAAACTGCCCAACGGATTTTGATGCGGTTTTTTTTTTAATAGATAGAATGATTCAAGAGGAAGGTTTATACGTATAATAACATCTATTAAATAGTGGAGAAATACTGTTATTTTTGAGGTTTTTAATGTGATGTCGTAAATAATTTCATTTTTTCCGCTTATACATTGCAAACGCAGGCTGAACCCTACAAGATTTATTGTGTATAAAGACATCACTATATAGTATAAAACAAAGTCGCTTTTTCTGTCCCTATATCCCTATGTTCGCTTAAATCTTTAAAACTACCCAACGGATTTTGATGCGGTTTTTTTTTAATAGATAGAATGATTCAAAAGGAAGGTTTATATGTATAATAACATCCATTAAATAGTGGAGAAATACTGTTATTTTTGAATTTTTTAATGTGATGTCGTAAATAATTTCGTTTTTTCTGCTTATACATTGCAAACGCAGGTTGAACCCTACAAGATTTATTGTGTATAAAGACATCCTGTAATTGTTGTAAAAATAAAATAAATAGGTAAAAATGTAAAAAGTAAATAAGTAAAAATGTAGTGTATGAATTACAAATAAATAAAAAATAATACTAATATCCGAATTTTCTTTTATAAGTTTACACTTTTTTAATAACTCTATCCACAAAGAAGAGAGTATGAGCATGTGTGTAAAAATTTATAACTTGAATTTTTTTTAATACCCGTACAAAGTCTGGGAGGACTGCTATAATCTATATTCATAAAACAAAGTCGTGTTAGTTACACCATCTATAACGTAATAACGGATGGATCGATTTTTATGAAACTTTGTATGGAGTTATCTGGCACCTTAGATTAACATACAGGCTACTTTTTACCCGACTACTTAAAAGGAGAGTAATGGTTTTAGTAGTTGAATTTAATAGGATGAAATGGTAGTAATAATTTGCGGTGTCAGTATTGACACGGGAGTACCCGAAGCAAAGCGAGGGCGGGCCGCTAGTTTGCTATAAAATATACTGTAAAATCATTCCATAGATATGTATGCAGTATTCTTCAAAGGAATGTTATATGTTAAAAATCTGAATTTTTTAGAAATCGTAGAAATTGTAACGGGCCAAAACTGGCCGGGCCAGGCCTGTTTTCGCTGATTTTTGTACGGGCCGGGCCTAAAATATAAAAATTTAAACGGTCCGGGCCGGGCCCGGGCCTGGAAATTCCGGCCCGGGATGGGAGGGAGGCTCAGTCCCCCCTAACATATTTTGAGCCTCCCATGGAAAAAATTCCAAAGCCACTAAATGAATTTATGTTCTGAAAATCCAAATGAAATTCTGTTCAAAAATCTAATGTAGTTTTGAGACCCTTTCACAGTTTTGCAAAAATACTAAATTGCAACTTAAATAAGTGTATCAATACTCGCTCCTCCTGTTTGCACATATGAAGCTAACATGATGTTTAGTTTTGCACTAGTTATACATTCGAATTTTTTCAATAAGGAACATAATACCTACAGTGTGAATATGCACTAATTTATATTTCTGCTTCAGGGAGAAAGAGAGAAAATATGATCCCCCCCCCTCCCCCCACCTAAAGCCTATTATTCATTTCTAGCTACTGACCTGGTTCGCTGTACCTCAGGAACTAACGCACCAAATTTAATAAAACTTCAGATTCATTGATTCCTTGAAGTTAATTTTAAAATTACTCTTTTGCTTTTTTAGCGCTCAGACTTTTTGGTTCTCTTTCATAATAAATTATGAAATATTTCATAATTTCATTACTGAATTGTGAAATTTTTATTTCATAATTCGGTTGGTAGAATTATGAAATATAAATTTTAGCATGTCCCGTGCATGCTCATTTAAAAGTTATTTCATACAAATGCCAATATCTCATTAATATTCAATATATTTATGTTGTAATTGTAGTATACTTTTTTTTAACTATTTGGAAAAATAATTGTTGCCCTCGGTAGAGAATTGGGAAATCTGAAGTATATCTGAATGTTTTCATTGGTTGAATTCCGCAATTTATTTCATTTTATTAGTTTTCTCATTGGTCTATGTTTAACGTCCAAAAATGGAATACTTCTGTTTTTTATTTTATTCATTTTCTGATTGGTCCATGCTTAATGTCTAGAAATGAAATACTTCTGTTGCCACAATGACAAAAAAAGTATTAAAAACTACAAAAAAATTAATAACTCAATAACAAATTTAGATACGGGTTTCAAAGAAGTTGCATTTGAAAAGTAAATTTTTTTTATATACACGACGGTGTAAAAAGTGAAAATGCGCGATGTTTAGAAATTTAAAATTTTACAGGTACCGAAAATTGTTAAATTGAAATTTCATTTAATATTTATTTATGACTGGCCCAGGCATATTAATGTGACTCATGACTCTATTATTACGTAAGCTACGTTTTGATCATCATAAAAATGATGTTATTATTGTTTTTTTTTTAAACATAGAAATCATTTATAAGTTTAAAATTATAGTCATTGAAAATATTATTTTCCAAATAGTCGTTGTAATTTGTTAAGTTACAATTTATTATTATTATTTATTAATAAAATGTTTTTATACTTTTCTTTTTTTATATAAATTATTTTATTTTATGGTTATTATTAAGTTTTTTTTTTTCAGATTTTTGGAAAGTTGTGTTGAATTTGGTTGAAAACTTTAAATGCTATATAAACAAAAAGATTTTACATTTTTCACCGAAACGTTAACATCTTCACGAATATGATTACATGAGTGCTAAATGCATGCACATAAATGTTGAACAGCATTCGCATAGTCATTTAATACTGCGGCAGACCAGAAAATTTTGATCATTTTCTGTTGAACGGGAGATCGCAAATATTATTTTATTATTAAATTTTTTATTAGTTTGTCACGGACGAAACACATTTCGAAAATATGTCGCAAATTTGTAACCACCGCCATGGTCCGTGCCATGTTTTTCCAGATAGATAGATACTACAAAGGCCGAAAATTTTCGACAAGTTTTAAAGAAGATATTTCACACCAGAATTTTGAGTTTAACTAGTTTAAATTTTTTATTTAACATTTTTCCTCGTTATATCTTTTATATTTTTTATAATAAAATTTCTGGTATGAACAAAAATATATTGATATGTGGCAGTCAAAATGACCGCTTACGGCCATTCTACTCTTTCTTAACCCCTTGAGGACGAGCGACCAATATATGTGCCGCATAAAGTGCTCAGAATCCTCGATTATTCTCATTAGTAGTAAATTTGGTACTACTTGGTTATCCTGTCGCCAAATTCTAAGATTAAATGCCAATAATGGTGTTCGCAAATGCCGCATTCACTTGACATTAAACATGATATGCGTGTTTGTTATGTCATCAAGTGATTTTTAATTTGACTTTTAATTTGTATTTTTATAAATGTTCTATTAACATAATTGTTCTTTCGTTATTTAAAAAAATTGCGTCAGTTTAGCTAATAGTTTGGCGTTTTGTATAATTTGGCGAAATTGGTGGACGGGATAACCAAGTAGTACCGTAAATTTTTACTGTAAATTTTGCCTTATTTAATCCGAGCATTTTTTCGACTCCATTTGGCAAAAATTTTTGTTTTGAAAAACCGGTGAGAAAAGATTAAAAAGTTTGTAAAAAACACCCGTCCCGAAGGGATTAAGTCTTTAAAACACTGGAGATGTGATCCACTAAATGCAAACTAGTCATGAATCCCATAATATTTATCTGAATAACCCATTAACACCCAGTGATATATTTTTAGATCAGTAGGCTTAGTGACAAGAAAGTGTCTTTTACACCAGTAAATATGAAGATAAATACGGTCGAGTTTCTCTATAACGAAACTCCATACATCGAATTTCTCTATATAACGAATTTTTAGCAGGAACGGTCCCCTTTTTTCATGATTACATTAAAAACAGTCTCTATATAGCGAAATATCTATCTCCATTAAACGAATTTTTTCATAAAATGTTCTTTTTTTATTCAGTTTTAAAAAAGCTTCGAAATCACATGGAATCAAATTTCCATCACTTATTTTTGATTTATCGTTCAAGGCTGAGTTTTTTATGTTGCTTCTTTACCTTATTGAATCTCCTTGTTCTTTAAGTACAACGAATTCATTCCACCAGCCCGTTCTCCCACACATCTTTTAACATCCTTCGAGTAACAATGTCAATTTAATTGTTACACATATAAAAGCTGGATCAACGTGGCAATTGAAATCAGTGTTGATTTCAGAGGGTGGCTTGGGGGGACATTCACTGCCGGAGCAATCAGGTCACCCCCCGAAAATTTGAGATGTTGTGTTTCCAATGGCAAAAAAATTAACATTATGTTTTTCTTATGTGATTTTTATTAAGCTTTTAAATAAATGTCTATTCTCTTTTTTGAAACTGTTCAAATAATTAAGAAATAAGATATTACGTCAATATTTATAGTTAAACACTTCAAATTTTTAATTAAACGTATCAAAAATAATACTTGTTCAAAATTTGCACATTAAACAGAAATTTTAACGGCTTTCTCTATTCAACGAATTTCTCTATATAACGAATTTTTTACTGGAACAATGGATTTCGTTATATAGATATTCGACTGTATATAATCTCTTACACAAGACAATTTCCATGATAAAATAACATAAAAAATACTCTTCTTTTAAAAGAGATGGGAAATCTGAAATTTAATTTTTAACGAATGAAATAATTTGAACTTTAATGAGTTAATTCTAGTAAATTAGTCTATTTTTAACAATTTCACGTTTACTGCTGTTGTACTGCTACTGGGCATTGCATTATTCAAATATATCATTAAAAGTTATTTGGGTTTTAAAAGTCGATACTGGTGCATAGAGTAAGCCACCCTCGTTATTATTTATGTCCAAACAGTTCACATTTTTATGGGTTAATATCTCGCCTAACTTTTGGCGATTTTTTTTTTTTTTCGAAAATCATTATCAAAAATGTTTTTGGAGTTTGAAACGATAAGTACCTCCAGCACTCTTCAACATATTTGCTGAAATTTGCGTGTAATGGAAAAATGCTCTTTTCTCAAAAACTGTATGACCTAAGAATAATCGCTATAGTTTTCCTGAAAGGTTTAAATTAATGTTTACGACCGCTAATTTTTTCAAAATTGTAGTTTCAGTAGATTCGGAAATAGAGGAGGGTGGGGGGACATATTTTTGCACTACATTTTCGATGATATCTCTCAAAAAATAATATCTAAAATTAAAAAAAAACTTATTTTTGAGTTTAGCGTAACGAAAGCTTTCACAAGATCCCCCCCCCCCCCCAAACACACACACACGATAAACAAAGAAAATATTTTTTTCTTCAAGTTAGTTAATTAGCCCCCTACTTCCTCCTAAATATATTTGTAAATGTTTAATAACCTGTAAGTATGTGAATGTGGGTCAATAGTCTTTATTACTTCCCCCAATTTCATCTTTTCATGTTTTATGGTTTCGAGAAAAATGGCTGTGACAGTCGGACATACAGACACAGGAATATATTATAATGGTTCCGTTTTCACTTTTTTAGTACGAAACCCTAAGAAAGGGTAAATTTTGTCATCTTTTCTCACGAAAATTACATTTTTTATAATCATGTGAGTTTAAAGCTAAAAGAGGGAATTTAAAATATTCATGGTAATCAGGCAAGATACAGACGAAGTTCTCACCCAAACATCAGTTCATAAATCCATTCAAAGTAACTGTGAAAAATTCTAAAATTTTAACTTCGTCGTCTTACCTTGCTTCAACTAATATTTACGTACAACGAGGAGACCACAATTAGATTGACGATATTCAGCTTGTTATGTAGCCAGACTCAGTGTTACACTTTTCTCCGGAAGGGACTTCTGTAGTTCCGGGATGGAGGAATTGCACGTTTTGACCATTGAAATCACAAAATCTCAATTTTTTTCGGAAGGACATTTCATTACTCCAGGAGGGGAGAATATCCCCCTCGGGCCAACCCCTGAAATAAATAAACACTGGCCGACTAGCAAGTTTCTGTGCCCAGGGCATTTTCAATTTTTCCGTGCCTCCTTAGACTCGTTCATTTACTGACAGACCGGGAGGCGGCAGCACACACATTCTGCTCATCGAATTCACGGATGAAAATCTAGCATTTTTAAAATCTCGATTCGTATATTAAAACACAATTAGTCTGCCAAGTCATATTTTGGAGATAAACACTTAAAAAAACCCGATTTTAGCAATTGAATCATTGGCTTACCATTATGTTTTCCTGTTATAAACCTCCATGTTTTCTTACTTATGGGTTATAAGATTTCTTGATTTTTTTTTTCTTTTTTAATGCAAATATTTGTTAATAATTTTGGATCTTTCCAATGTTTTGTGTAATCTCATATATACAATGCATATATTTCTAATCTCTTTTAAAATTCCACCGATCATTTTTATCAGATTAAAATAAAATTTATCTCCGGTTTCAATCTTTTCACTTAGTATGTCATGCTTTCTGAAATAATAGAACATTACGCAGTTTATAAAAAAAAAAACATTAAAATACTGTTCTAAATATTTTTTGCTCTTTTTTACCATCTTTTGACATTCTATTTCTCGAAAAGGAAATACAAGGGTAAGTTTCATTCGCTATAAATATTGCAGTTTTTATGCTTTCAGAAATTTCGTTTTTTCGCAATTACCTAAAATCAGTATTGTGCAAACTCATCAAAATCCAAACTCAATTTCGCCTTCTAAAAAATGAGTTAAGTTACTGCTTATATTTAAAATTTATAAAATGAATCCGCTTATTTTAAAAACTCATTTTTAAGGTTCAATACTTAAAAAGTAAAAACGGAACCATTATAAGATCACGCTTGTGTCTGTCCGTTTATTATAACCGTTTACTCGTAAATTGTGAAACGTGGAAAATTCTACTGAAACTAAAATTATATTTTTTCCCCCTCACTGCATAAGAATATATGCAAGGATTGTGCCACGTAGCTCAGGACCGTAGCTAGAAGTGAATAATAAAGGGGGGGGGGGAGTTCTCTCTTTTTTGATTCTGAGAAAGATAAATTTGTACATATTCATATTGTAGTACTATGTTTCTTATTAAATTGATGTAATAACTTCATTTTATTCTAAGAAAAGAACAGGATGATGAAAAATTTGAGTACATAACTAGTGCAAAATTAAACATTGTGTTAGCTTCAATTGTACAAATAGGATGTGCGAGCGTTGAAACACTTATTTTAATTACAGTTTAGTTTTCTGAAAAACTGTAAAAAGGCCTCAAAACTAAATTAGAACAGAATTTCATTTGGTTTAGTGATTTTGGAATGTTTTCCAGAGGAGTTTCAAAATGTTTTAGCAGGGCACCCCTAGCATCCCCTTAACTACGGCCGTGATGGAGCTTTCTAAAATATGGAAAAAGATGCTCTGCAGAAAAATGAACTAATAGTGTATTAAATGCTTTCACGTTCACAAATAACCATTCTTAATATTGCAGTTAATTTCATTTTGCTTGCAGTCTGCATTTTTGTTTACCAGTTTTCAATTTAATATTTTTTTTTTTTTTTTTTTTGAGAAAATATTTGTATTATATTTATTGAAATGAGCAATAGAAAATGTCTAATATGAATAAATAAAGGTATTTTTTGGAATATAAAAAGTGAACACCGTTAAAAGGCACCAAATATATTAAATTAGCAGCAGACCGGTTTCGGTAGCACATGGCGTTCCGTCGTCAGTAGGTTGCTCACTTTTTATATTCCATTTATATTGCACCAAGCTCTATCTCAATAATTAAAGGTATTTTTTGCCTTTTTAAAATGTATTTTATCACTTGAAACAAATATTAATTTAGTTTGAGAAAATAAGCAGTTTGGATTTGAATACACCCTTAACTGCTGTGACATAAATTATCACTTAACTATTGTGAAGCGGTCTGTGAGACTGCTCGATCGAAAGATGAATTAAAAATTAGATAAATTCATAGGATATTGATCCTGTACTAAACTTTTTTACAGGACTATTTTAATTAAAATTTCGCCATCCAAAATCATCTGGCGATAATACTGGAGTTTTAAACGAAATAAAATTTCAGTAGTGTTTGTAGTTAAGAGGCTACTTCAGTCAAGTGCTAATGCGAATTAGCCGTTCGCTAATGCGATCTTATATAAGAAATTTATAGAGATATCTTGGTTACATTTAAATATTTTTAAACAATTTTTTTTCATTGGAAAATTGAGATTGCTGTACAAAGGCTATTCTATGTTTTATATTTTGTTTGCAGATATTTTTAATGAGAGAACTTTCATTTTCGGTACCGGTTTCAAAAGTAAAAGCACTTTCATAAAAACAATCTACAATCAAAATTGAAAAAGTAAAAAATGGACTGCATACTGATTAATCTCAGCTATCCAATGCAAAAAATCATTTCAAAACATTGGAATACAACAAAGATATCTTTATAAATTACATCCATAGGATTTGCATTAGCGAACAAGTCTTTTTGCTAGACTGAAGTAGACTATTAAACTGAAAGTTACAAGTACGAAAACTGATAAAAGCAACGGTCTGTGAGACCCCTGATATCAGTTAAAAGTTAATACAGTTATAACGAAACTCTATCCAGAGAATTTCTCTATTTAAAGAATTTTTTGTAGGAACAGTCAATTTTTCAAGATTACATTAAAAATAATCTCCATATAGCGAAATATATACAGTTGGCAAAAAAAGTATTTGTACACTCTAAAATTTTTAATTCTTAACTAAATAAAAACAGATATTTTGTCAAAAATAGTTTTAATACAGTCTGTTTACCGTGCGTTTTAAATTACACAACAGAAAATTTCGATAAAGATGTAAAATAATTTTCTAATAGGAAAAGTTTAAAAATTTCTTGCAAAAAAAGTATTTGTACATTTCTCCATCCTGATATGTACTGTGTTTTATAGTGTTTATGGTTCAAAGGACTACTTTTACAGAAGCTGTTAATAATTTTTGAGTTCATATTATATTTGTCTGACATTTAATCTAATTTGCTCTTGAAATAATTGAGTATAGAACCTAATACTAGAGAGGCACCTCTAGATATATGAAATCCTATGATTGAGCATAATAAAAATTTTAATTCGCAACAAGAATTTGTAAAAGCTATTAAATTACCATTTACAACTATTGGATGTATAGTGAGAAACTATGAATAAATTAAAAGCATCGAAATTCAATGAAAACCAGGACTTCTTAGCAAACTAACAATGAGGGAAAAAAGGAGTGTTGTTAAAAAAGCTTTAAAAAATCCTATGCGTTCGGTTCAAAAATTTGCTGGAGACCTTGCGACATCTTCTCGCATCAGAGTAATACCTCAAACACTAAAAAATATTCTTCTCAATGCAGATTTAAAAGGAAGAACCTCAAGGAAAAATCCATTCATCAGCGAAACAAATAGGCGAAAACGCATAGTATTCGCTTTCGCATACAGAAGTAAATCATTGGATTTTTGGAAAACAGTAATTTTTTCTGATGAGGGAAAATTCGGAATTTTCTTACCATCAAGCATTCGAAAAAATTGGCGTAAAAATAAAACTGTTCTAGATCCAAAACATATACTTCAAACTATGAAGCATGTTGGGGGGAATATTATACTTTTGGGGTGCATAGCTTCTAATGGAGCAAGACATTTAAAATTTATTGACAATGAAAAGACAGGTTTAACATACATTGATGTGTCGCGCCATAATTTATTAAACTGTGCCAAGAAATTATGCATAGAGGAAGCTTTTCACTTTCTGCAGGATAACGACCAAAGCATACTGCTGTGATCACCAGCACATGCTTACGACAATACTCCAAGACGACTGGTAACTCTTCTAAAATTTCTAGACTTGAATCCAATAGAAAATTTGCAGATGCTATTGGATGCAAAAATCCGAAAAAAATATGTATTGGTAAAAAACAGTTTTAAAGAAGCTCTTATTGTGTCATGGAATAACATTAACCAGACCGATACAAAAAAGTTGGTGGAATCAATGTCACACCATCTAGAAGTAGTCATAAACGCTAAATGAATTCGCACAAAATATTAATTCGTATCATTTTACTAAATTTTCATTAATTATATTACATTAATATAATGTACAAATACTTTTTTTGCATTATATTTTTGTATATTTGTTTATTATAATGTAAAAAATCGATTCGTTTAATTTTGTTTTTGCTTCTATAATATTATAATGCATTAAATTAATGTATTACAGTATTTTTTGCTTAAATCTTTTGTTTTAATTTCATTATAATTTAAAAAAATGAAGTGTACAAATACTTTTTTTGCCAACTGTATCTCCATTTAACGATTTTTTTCAAAAATATTTTTTCATATGTTCATAAATAGTTTTTTTTTTTTTTTTTCTTTTTTCAGAAGAATTTTTTTTTTGTTTATTTATAGTATATATTTCATAGCTGCATTCCTCTATTTTATCCTTCATGTTCAAAAAAAAGGCATCCCCCCCCCCTCAAGAAAATCTTACTTTTTGCATGGTTACACTTGACTTTGTTTTAGCCAAGATGAGCATGCGTTCTTGGAGAAGATTGAAACATTTGCTTGTTATTGGAGCGATTTGCAATTATCGCAAAGCACCTAAAAGATAAAACTATTCCATAGTCATCTTGAAAATGTTGTTTGTTTCTTGATTTGGATAGTAAGGCAGGAATAAGGAAGGATAACGGGGCAATTGCAGGAAAGGTCATTTTTTTCAGCAGGTTTTTATCTACCTAAACTAACTCTACTTTTAGAGTTTAGAGTGGATGTTTGTTGTTTGTTTCGGACCGAGGCATTTTTTGTTGTGAAAGATCATTTGAATGAAGAATTGTTACTAAATGTCATCTATGCTGGTGTTATCTTCTACTGCATCTGCATAAAATCGCTTCTATGATAAGCATAACTCTCTCTGTTAAAGTAATTATTTTGAAAATAATCAATAAGACATTGTAAAAAAGGGGAAGTGGCGAAAATATTTGAGATTCTGAAAAAAATTCGTTAAATATTTCAAAAACTTAATTAAACAGTTCAAAAACAATTCTGTTTCAAAATTTAAACATTGAAGGAAAAAAATTTTGCCGTTTACTATTTAACGAATTTTTCTATACGGCTGATTCTACGAAAAGAGGTAATTTGTACGGCAATCCGTTTAAAACAGATTTTTTATTCTATATGTTGCTATTTTTTGCAATGAATCGCGTCATCGTAATATACTTTATTAAATAACATCACGATTGAATGCCTAATTAAAACACATTTTTCTGGAAATTTCTTACAAAGTCTAAAAAAGTCTCTCCCCTGGCATGTCCCGTTGCCGGTTTCAATTTAACTTTCAAACAATACATATATTTTTTCCATCAGATGCTTAACAAAAGTATATTTAACTGGAATTTTAGTAATTATACTTACGTATTATAAAATAAAAAATAAAATAATTTTGTTAATTTCAAATAATTTTTAAAATTAACTTTTGTCCCGCTTTTTTGTGTATCTACCCTGTCAAATTTCGTTCCGCTGAAACAAATATAAATTCAAGGATGGTTATATCGGAAGTAGCGCTTAAGGACATCTATTGGCTTGAAGTTAGTAATACTAAACGCGCAAGCCATTTAAGCGTCGCCATTTTTAGTTGTTGCGACGCGTCCGTGCGGTGTAGTGGTTTTGGTTTCGCACAGTGATCGTGTATCTTCCCTGGTAAGTCATAAAACTTATAATATTCATTTAATTAAATTGCATTTACTGCCCTTATTAAACAATACGGTAATAATTAAAGTGAAATACACAATTAACCCAAAAACTAATTCAGTCAGTTAAAAAAATGTGAATTTGCATGAAAATGTCTCTTCCCTGCCGTATTTCCCCTGTCAAGATAACTGCCAGGGGAGCGAGTCACTGACCAGAAAAAGTTATAAAATATGTATAAAGTGACTTGCCCTTATATGAAAAAGTAAATAAACGGGATAAAAATCATAATTTAAAGGTTTTTGATCAAACTCAAACTTTTCTTTTTGGCCGAATCCTCTATGTTTTTGAAACCTCTTAACCTAGAATCACCCATACAACGATTTTTTTGACTGAACAATTGATGGATTTCGTTACATTAGAGACTCGACTGTATTACCCGCGATTAGTCATGTCACATTAGTTCAAAAAGCACTCGCTTAATCAATTTGCAAGAATGGCTTTTGCTTTTAAAAAATGCTGGATAACACCCAAATACAACGACTACAAGTGATAGTTCTGCATACACAATAACTTTTAATGATTACAGTATACCGGGAAAAGAAATAGCGACTTCCTGCTGCTGGCAATAACGAAAGAATATCATAACTGCTATGAGCGCACTTCGAAATGCAGATGGCGTTGTGTGTGAATGAGAGAGAAAAAAAGAGGCAGAGGTAAATTAAATCCATTGACGGTTGCGCAAACTGAGAAAGTCAAAAAATAAAACCAAAGCCTCAAAACAGTGGAGATGCACTTATTTGAAGAAGCTTTGCACAAGACTCGTGAAATCGTTTAATCGTGTGGAAAGTTCTGTATGTGTTAAGTGATATCGATGGTTTTGCTACTGTGATATCCGTTGGTAAGTATTTGCAATATTGCATGCTTAATCCTTTATTGTCCCCGAATTATAAATCAGAAATTTGCTCCTCTTAAATAATTATCTTCGTTAATATCAAAAAACATCCAAAACAACTTACATAATAATTTAATTTTTAGGTAAGATTTTCAAAGAAAGCTGATTTAATAAATCGGTATTTAAGAATTTGGTAAAATATTTACAAGAATAATTAGATTAATTAAAAAATAATATTGTTATAAAATCAGGCTTCGCCCAAGTGGGCCCAACCCGAAAAAACCCGCCCGGGATTTTTCTGGCGGGCCCACTTGAAAACCCCCATAAAAAACCCATTTGTGGGTTTTTTCAAATTTTTTCGTTTTTTCCCAACTGTATCATTATTTAATTTAAGGTATGATAATGCAAAGGTAAATGCTGATTTAAATATATTTCAAAAGAACCAGATTTAAAGGGTTTTCTAAGCATTGATAAAATGACCCCCCCCCCCCAAAAAAAAAAAAAAAAAATACAGAAATTAGCTGGTAAAGAAGGAAGATTTGCATGCCTGTATTTTAAAATGCATCCAAGTGCTTTAAATCTTAATGTGTATCTAAAGGTGGCATTTGAAACTTGAACCCCATCCTGATTGCTTGCATTGTTATCTTTTAAGATTAATTATTCCATTTATTACTCTGTTTCAATGTTTAATGAAAGTGTTATACAGTAATTTTCTACACAATGTCAGATTATAACAAAAAAAAAAAAAAAAAAAAAAAAAAAAAAGAGTGAAAAAGATAAGTTTCCTCTTTGTCAGTTTTTCTTTTCTTTACATTCAGCGCAAACTATTTCTACTTTAATCTTCTGGTTCTTTTTCTACATTTGATCTGGTTTGGAGCAAATTACATAATCATTTAGGAGTATATTAAGCAGCAAAGCTAGTAAAAGTGTATTTCCATTTGTGATCTAAATTTACTAATGTCATTGACCCTGAATTCTATGACAATCTAATTTAACATTTAGTACTGTTGCAATATATATAGTAAATTTTGCTAAAATTTTCAAAAATATTATTGTAAATCCCCTTAAAAAAATTATACTGATTTTTGAATTGAAGTGAACGAAAGAAACTATATAAATTTAGCATGTTTAATTTAAGGCAGAATTATTGCGATTTTCCCCAACCCAAAAGGTTTTTTTTCTGAAAAAACAAATGGGTTTTTTCAAAATTTCAGCTTTAAATTACATAAGGCAATATATTTCTTAATATCAATACATCACTTGTAAAGTTTAACATTTCCCTCTCCCTCCAAGGAAAAAAAAAAGTCTTAATTTTCCCAAGGACAATTTTTTAAAACAAATAATTGTAGCTCAATTTTCTTTAAGTATGTGTAACTATCACAAACACTAAAACTATTTTTTTCTATTAAAAAAAAAAACAAAAAATTAATATATATGTATACACATAAATGTTGTTGTTGTTTTAAACTGATTTCTGATTAAAGTAAATGAAAGAAACTGTATAAATTATGTTTGACTTATGTAAGATTTATATAAAGAAACTTGTACTTGGCCTAATATATCATTCTTACAGTAATCTAGTCCCATGAGACACAAAATAATCTTTTTAAATATACTTTTTTTTTCTTTTTATATATTAATTTTTATTGTTAATTCATAAATAATGCAAAATTATACTCTTGTTTAACTGATAATTGAAAAATTTAGGTATTATGCATATGAAAATTAGAAGTTTGAAGAGTTCTCTAAAATTTTTAATAAAACCCGAAAAACCCCCAAAACCCGTGTTTTAGACTACTGGGCGCAGCGGGTTGGGCTTTTTCAAAAATACCCGGGTGTTTTCAAACCCTGTATAAAATCCTCATAATTCTTTTAAGAACAGTGTAAATAAATATATTATGATTCTATCTGTAATTGAGACGTGTTTTCCAGCTGCAAATTTTTCGTAGAACATTTTTTAATGGGGGTGGGGGGAAGGGCATGCAAATGGTCGAGCAGTGTTGAATTCCAATACTTTTCTCTGGGAGGGACTTCAGTGGCTTCGGGGGGACATTATAGAGTTCCGAGGAGGGAGAAATTGTACTTTTTGACTACTGAAAACGTAAAATTTCCAATTTTCCGAGGAGGGGGACATTTTATTACTCCGGGGGGAAATGTCCCCCAGGCCACCCCCCCCCCCCCTGAATTCAACACTGTGGTCGAGAAACTAACCACATTAAAAAAATATTTAGCTTCAACAACTACGCTGTGCTTATTGAATGTTATTTCAGGAAAATATTTTGTATGAAAAGAGTATATATACTCTTTTTAGTATAGATATTTAGGGACTATCCATGAATGATGTCACGCTTGGAGGGTGGGGTGGGGAGCTTGGGAAATTGTGACAAAGGGGTAAGAAGAAATGTAATATCATGTATTTTGGTTAAAATAAAAATATTAAAAATCAGCAGATTAAATTTTGAAGCTATTTTGAAATTAAGGTATTTTGTGTTCATAAACTAAAGATAAAATTTAAAGTCAAACATTCTATTAAATTCCATTTCAAGTTCCAAAATACTACTGTTTTCGATTGCACTTTCATATTAATATTGTATTACTATTGTATAATAATTATAATTTTTGCTGTGAACCTTAATCTTGTTTCATACAAAATACATAAAGAAATCAATTTTATTGTTATTCCCACAGATGTCACTAAAACACACTGTTAAAGTTTAAAAAGAAAATTTGAAATATGATCTATAACAGGCCTGTCCAACCTTTTATTGAGCAAGGGTGCATTTCAGCTCTTGACACTCAACGAAGGGCGCCATTATTCACATGACCAAAAACATGTGGCAATATTATCGCACAGCATTAGTTAGTATATGCATACGTTTTAACATAATGCAAATGAATCTTTCAACAGTTGACAAAAGGCTCATACAGTTTTGGAGTTACATTAAATTTTAAATTGCACATTTTTCTATGAAAAATCTATCTCAAAAATGTTTGTAGGTATAGTGTAAAAAATTTTAATTGTACCTAAAATAGAAAAAATAACAATAAACATGTAAATCAGAGGTATTGGCTAGGTTTCTTTCAAAATGTGAAAATATGCTTTGATTTATTTTGAAAGCGTGAACTAGTTATATAAAAAGTACAAAAACAAAGACAGCCATGATAGTGAACCCATGTGGGTGGTTCCAGAGAGATAGTCTCGAAGTGCTTTCATAGATGCAAATCTTTCTCAGTTTTATTAATTTTTCTAATCAAATAGATAAATAAATAAACAAACCTAAAACTTCAGAAATCAAAAAGGGAAATTTAAGCCTCTTTATCCTTCGTATAGAACAGCCAATGTGACTGCAGCAAAAAAATAAAAGCTGAACTTTCATGCATATGTGTCTCGAAAGAGGGGGGGGGGGGGGAGGTACGGAGAAGTGCAACACTTTGTGGCAAAGTCTAGGAGATAGGTAAACAAATATTGAAAAATAAAGTGTGACATAAAACCAAAATAAAATACTCAGATTAGTTAAAGGTGTTTTTTATTAATAAAACCTAGTACTTTCGAGCATGTCATGCTCATCATCAGGGTTAAAACAACAAAAGAGTAGAAGTCGAAGGCTGAGTTCTTTTATACGAAGTGGACTGATCGAAAGACAACGTAAAAAAGGGGGGAGAAGTCTGAATGTTCCAAATTCGATAGAAAGGGGGGCATCCGACTTCTACGTTGTCTTTCGATCAGACCACTTCGTATAAAAAAACTCAGCCTTCGACTTTTACTCTTTTGTTGTTTTAACCCTGATGATGAGCATGACATGCTCGAAAGTACTAGGTTTTATTAATAAAAAACACCTTTAACTAATCTGAGTATTTTATTTTGGTTTTATGTATAAATAAGGTGAATTAAAGGATTCGACATACTTGATATGTTATATCATTTTAATCTTATAAAGTGTGACATCATTTATGGATAGCCCCTTAAGTAAATCTTATATATTTCTTTAATGGATTTTAAAATTTCCGTCGGAGCATAAAGGGTAAACTTTCAAAATCACGATATTCGACTAAAAAATCCATTTTTTAAATTTGGAGAATAATGAAACTAGACATTCAAATTTATCTCATGTAAAAATATTTTTTTCAACTCTGACGCATTTAAACATTTTATCTTTGTAAAAACTGTTTTTATATATTTTTTTAATTTAAAATTATGGTTTCTCAAAATCGAGAATTTTGTCCATTTCCAACTTTCAACTCTTAATGCCCCGACCGGAGGTTTGCACGTGCCGAAATTTCCAAGCTCGGGGCCGGCCCGATCCGGCCCGTAATAAAAGTTAAAATTGCGGCTCGAATCCAGCCCGACCAGAGTGAATTTTTTCAGAACGTTGATTTTTACTCTTACGGAAAAGTTCTGATTATAAACTTTTTTTTTAAATCTTTATTTATGCAGAAGTGCCGTAGGCTGTGAAATTTTTTTAATGAACCTTTGTTTGTTGTATGTAAATGTTTCAGTTATCATTAATATTATTAATCTATATTCTATGTAATGGAGACATAAAAATCTAAAAAATGATATATGGAAAAAGTAAAATTTTCTAAGACGGAATATCATTGGAAAGGAAGGCTGTTGTAAATGTACAATATATTTTTTCTTCTCGCATATTTTTGTATTCATTTTTTTATGGATGAACAGTTTAAAGAAATTTTAAAGGAAATTTCCAGTTTTCAGTTTAAAAGAAGATTCTGTCATAGGCAGGTTCTTCTTTCATGCGTTTAACTCTATTTTAATAAGCCTAGAAATCTACGATTCTTTAAAAAGAATAAAGTTTAATGTTTCATCGTAGAATAATGGCGATTTAAAAGTATATGCTTTTTTGCAAAAAACTTTGAACAAGCCAAATTTTACAGATTTTTGAATAGACTTGGTCACATCGGGGAAATGATTTTCATACGAAATGATACAACTGAGACAGAATATTTTGGTCCGTGAAGACTAGGAAGAATAAAATCAGTACCGGCTTCGTACGGAAAAATTAAGTTAGGCCCTGCCTAGCCTGATCTTTCAGGACGAAAGTAAGACCCGAATCATCAAAAGAAATTAAATCCCGGACCCGGCCCGGCCCGTGCAGATCTCTAGCCTCGACGTTACTTTTAAAGTATCATTTATATAACTTTCTACGTATAAGGGGGATTCTACGATAAGAGGTTAAAAACATAGAGAATTCGGCCAAATAGAAAAGTTTGAGTTTGATTAAAAACCTTTAAATTATGATTTTTGTCCCGTTTATTTACTTTTTCATATAAGGGCAAGTCACTTTATACATATTTTATAACTTTTTCTGGTCAGTGACTCGTTCCCCTGGCAGTTATCTTGCCAGGGGAAATACGGCAGGGGAGAGACATTTTCATGTAAATTCAAAAATTTTTAACTGACTGAATTAGTTTTTGGGTTAATTGTGTATTTCACTTTCATTATTTCTGTATTGTTTAATTAGGGCAGTAAATGCAATTGAATTAAATGAATATTATAAGTTTTATGACTTACCTGGGGAGATACACGATCACCGTGCGAAACCACTACACCGCACGGTCGTGTCGCAACGACTAAAAATGGCGACGCTTAAATGGCTTGCGCGTTTAGTATTGCTAACTTCAAGCCAATAGATGTCCTTAAGCGCTACTTCCGATATAGCCATCCTTGAATTTATATTTGTTTCAGCGGAACGAAATTTGACAGGGTAGATACACAAAAAAAGCGGGACAAAAGTTAATTTTAAAAATTATTTGAAATTAACAAAATTATTTTATTTTTTATTTTATAATACGTAAGTATAATTACTTAAATTCCAATTAAACATACTTTAGCTAAGCATCTGACGGAAAAAATGTATGGATTGTTTGAAAGTTAAATTGAAACCGGCAAGGGGACATGCCAGGGGAGAGACTTTTTTAGACTTTGTAAGAAATTTCAGAAAAATGTGTTTTAATTAGGCATTCAATCGTGATGTTATTTAATAAAGTATATTAAAATGATGCGATTCATTGCAAAAAATAGCAACATATAGAATAAAAAATCTGTTTTAAACGGATTGCCGTACAAATTACCTCTTATCGTAGAATCACCCATAAAATTCATTTAATACATCGATTAGTGGCAAAGCAGTTAGATGAAATAAATATAATTTAGTTCATCTTCTTCCAAAAGCATTATTGGCTGAACGAAACAGAAATATTTTTAAAAGGTCGATTTATTTTTGCATCTTTTCACGTTTCTTCACATTGAAGAATCGGGGAGAGCAGTTTGGGAGTATTTTTCTATACTTCAATTGTTAGAGGCAACGTAGCGCATGTACAAGTAGGATATTTGTGCATGTCCTAATTCTGAAAAATATTCTAAATAAAAGATTTGTGTAGAGTTATAAACATTGCTCAAAATCCCTATAAATACAAATTTAATTAATTAATAGTAATTGGTAAAATCCTTCTAAAATTTATATAATGGTTGTGTAAATCTTCTAACGTGGTTTCAAACATGCATAATTCAATAACACATCATGTAATAATTTAAAGGTTGTATAGCTACATTGTTATACATTTAATTATCATAATTATAACAATTAAATGCGCTTAAGTTAAAAAAGTTACAAAGTTAAAAAAGCGCATTGGATTATATGCACCTCCCCACAAATGTTTATACCACCAAGTATACTAGTCCTCGACTTTATAATCTCCTATCCCCACCAAGATTAAAAACCATTATTTTATCTTTTAAAAACAAATTCCCTTAACTTTTTAACATGCGTTTTGCTTGCTTAAAGACCACTCAACTTGAGTAAAAATTATTGCAGTTTATCGGTAAAAATAGCTTACTTCCTGCAGAAAATAGCCAAACAATCGAATATTATATCCGCTGAGCTTAGTTCAAAATGCAGATGGCGTTGTGCGAATAAGTGATAAAAAAAGAGGCAGAGATAAATTAAATCCCTTGTCGACGGTTGTGATAATTGAAAGAGTAAAAAAAAAAAAAAAAAAAAAAAAAAAAAAACAAAACCACAACATCCACACATATTTGAAGTAGCACCGTGCAATTCAAACCTTGTGAAACCGTTTAGTGGTGTTGAAAGCGCTGTCTATTTTTAGTGATTGCGTGAGTGATATTCGTGATATCCGATGATATTGCTTCTGTGATATTTGTTGGTAAGTATTGTGTATTATGTATTGTTTAACAGTTGTGCGAGCAGGAGCTTAAGGGTGTATTTCGATTCAAAATGGTTATTTTCCGATTTATTTTTGAATTCATTATTGCTCTCAAATACATCAAACTTTCAAAATCTCTTATTTGGAAAGTACACAAGGTGCCGTGATTGTCGATTCTTTGATAAATGCAGAAAATATTGCAAAAAAAAAGCAATCAAAAACGGCATTTCTAACCGATTTTTCCCATGCGGGAGATCTAAAAACGAGAAAAAGAGTCATACTGATAAGGTAATTGTTTATAACTCAAATTCTAATGAATTGAGCGTAAAAAAACATCACACGGCACCTCATACGTCCCTTCAAGAATCCCGTTAGCAAATTTCATGTTTCTACTTTAAAAATGTGTCTGAAATTGTATCGGAAAATTTCGAGCTGTTGAAGGTGGAAAAGCGTTTTTTCGAATACACCCTTTAGGATTACATAAAAGGGTCATTGGTATCCCTTTCCCCTTTCCTCCTTCACCTTCACTATAGGTGGCTGTGCAAACATAATGTTATCAACTTTCCAGTAATTTTGGACCCCTACCTCCCTTCCGATATCATACTTTATTATTCCTGAAACCCTCTCCCCCAATAACGATATCTTTATCAAAATGTAAAAAAAATTTTGATTTCTAAAATTTGTTTCTTTCATTCGAAATGATATACAAAACTGGTTACATTTATTTTCCGTATACTTTTATGATTCAAATGAAGAGAAGTCAATAATATATGATTTTGTATATGGAAAAAGCTTAAAAGAAACATAGTTACTATTTAAAAGTATTTTATAATAGCTTCTTGTTACATAATACATTCAACAGTAGTGAAGTATGTCGCCAGGGCCGTAGCAAAGGGAGCGCTATGGGCGGCTCAGCCCCCCCTGGAAAAAGTTCCAAGGTCACTAAATGTTCCGAAAATTCAAATGAAATTCTGTTCAAAAATCTAATTTAGTTTTGAGACCCTTTTACAGTTTTACAGAGTTACTAAATTGTATCTAAAATATAAGTGTTTCAACACTCCCTCGTCTTCTTTGTTCATAGGAAGCTAGCATGATGTTTAATTTTGATCAGCTATACATTCAAAATTTCCATCATCATATACTTTTCTTAGCATAAAATGAAGTTAATTACAACAGTTTAATGAGAAACATAGTACCTACAATGTGAATATGCACTAATTTATCTTTCTGCATTAGAGAGAGAGAACAAAAAAATATGAACCCTCCCCCCTACATTCCCCTGAGCCCCCCCTATCGTACACTTCTAGTTATGGCCCTGCCTGTCGCACTTGCCCCGAATAGAAGAGCGGTGGGGGTGGGGAGATTATCAGTAAAACAAGTGGGCAACATTCTTTCTCTTTTGGTTTTATTTATTAATAAACACAAACTTCAATTCAAATATACTTCACCTATTGTCTCTCGATTATATGTGTATACACATATGAAAAAGAATGGGAATTACAAATAATGGGGGAGTTGCATATTTAAGAATTAAATAATTTTATAATAAAGGATTTTAATAATAACTTTGTATTATCATAAAAATATGTAATATTCTAAAAAAATATACCATGCTATTTTGTACCAAAGAACATGTTATAAATAAAAAGAGAAATTTTTGATGGGATCAAAAATTATATCTATATCAAAAGACAAAAACCTTCCCGCTAGAGATATCTTACAATATCATTTGCCAGACCCACCCCTCCCCTTAAAATCATAACGTTATATTTGCACAGCCTCTAAGATTAAATTTTATTATTTTTTTTCTTTAAAATGTTTTGAATATTTTAATGCAATTTATGATGTATATTTAAAGTATGCGCCAAACTCCGGGCCACTTTTTAGGTGCGTTCGTAATTATGTAAATACGTAGCACCTATTGTTGTCGCTCAGTCCGTCCGTCTGTCCGCATATAACAACGCAAAAAATACCCAACCGAATCGTTTGAAATTTAAAATACATAATTATAACATAATTTTGTCGAGTCATTTCAAATTTTATGAAAATCGGATGGATAGATCAATTACAGGGACAATCAAAAGGATTCCGTTACATTACGGTCAATGGGGAAAAAAGTTTCAAATGCATTTTAATCGTTTGAAATTTAAAACATATAATTATTACGTAATTTTGTCGAGTCATTTCAAATGTTATTAAAGTCGGATGCATAGATCATTTACAGGGACAATCAAAAGTATTCCATTACATTACGGTCAATGGGAAAGAAGTTTCAAATGCATTTTAATGATGTTACACTCATTCGAACATTATAGAATTGGCATGAATCTATGAAATATGTACTAAAAATACATTTTGTACAATCTGTGATGCAAAGAATATTTATTATTAAATTACAGGGCCACACAAAAGTATTCCACTACATAATGCTATGCGGGGAAACATTGTTTGGGGCGTGTTTTAATTATATTCAACTATTTCACATTTTATGAATAAGATATACGTTGCTGAGGTGTAATAAAAATTACTTCTTGCATATTTACAGGAACGCAAAGATTTCGACCACTATACTGTATCCGAAGTACGTTCTACTATACCAGCAAGATCTGAATATTTTTAAAACTTCGTTATCGTACGAACGCACCTCATTTGCTACGTTCACGTGCAATTTCCAACTTGTTTATTTTTCAAGAAAATATTAGCAAACCACTTACTTCTATTATGAAGCAAAATATTTGTAATACCTCTTAAATTTACCAACATAACATATACCAAAAGATTATTTTTTAAAAAATATATGTATTTTTCAATAAAAATAGTTTTTTAATTAATGTACATAAAGCTACAAGCTATATTTAGCTTCATAACATACCAATAAATGATCCGAAACTTGTGCCAATTTTTTTTTTTTTTTAATATCTTAAAAACTTTTTAAGAAATGTTTCCCTAAATCCTTTCCGGCACGGGCAAAATCTGTTAGTAAAATAATAAATTATCAACTGACACCGGATTCACAAACCAATTTTTTAAATATTTTTAATTCCTTAATTTAAGCTTTTATTGTAAAAGCAAAATTCTACTAAAATATTATTGGTGCCGTTTACAAGTTTGGAATAAAATTTAGGTGTCCCAGGACTGGGCACAATGTGCCGGGAAGGGTTAAACACGGGAAACACGGTTTCCCGTAAACGCATTTTAAAATTTTTATATACATTCGATTCTCTATATAACGAAATCCATCGTTCCAGTTAAAAATTCGTTATATAGAGAAATTCGATGTATAGAGAATGATGTTAAAAATCGTATTTAATGTGTAAATTTTGAACAAATATTATTTTTGAACTTTTTAACTAAAAATTTGAAATGTTTAAAAGTAAATATTAACCTAACATTTTATTTCTTAATTATTTAAGCAATTTCAAAAAAGGTAACAGACATTTATTTGAAAGCTTAATGAAAATTAAATGAGGAAGACTTGCAGTAATTTCAGACGAAGAAATCTGATTTTTTCTTGTTGTTTTGATTTTAAATTTGTTACGCTCTTTCAAAAAAAAAAAAAAAAAAAAAAAAAAAAATGCTCAGACTTTAGCAAGGAATGAAAAAAATGTAGTTAACGTTTTCTTCCGTTTGAAGTCCTCTCTTATGTGCCTCTCATTGATTCCTCTCTTATATGTGTACAATCCAATTGACTCCGTTTTGGCTCCAATTGAGAAGAATGGTGAAAAATGTGTGGGAGGTGGGATGAACGTGTTGGATTTAAAGAACAAGAAGAGAAGTAATGTTAAAAAAACTCAGCACTGAACGATAAATCAAAAATAAATGATGGAAAATTGATTCCATATGATTTCGAAGCTTTTTTAAAACTGAATAAATTAAGACCAATTTATGAAAAAATTCTTTATATGGAAATAGATATTTCGCTATATAGACTCTTTTTAATATAATCATGCGAAAAGAGGACCGTTCCTACGAAAAATTCGTTATATAGAGAAATTCGATGTATGGAGTTTCGATATAGAGAGACTCGACTGTACAGTACAAAAAAATTATGCATAAAATTTACAACTTTAAAATCCACCATACATGTAAATATTTATATATTTCTGTATCTATTATATTTGTGCATTAAAATGCATTAATTGCCTTTTTGCGGTTCTTTAAACGGTCACTTCCTGTTTCAGAAAGTTTATTTCCTGTTTATACTTTGGATTGTAACTTTGTTTCTAGTTATCGCGGAACCAAAAGTAAGACGATTTTGGAATCAATCCTAATTTTTGTAATTTAAAATAATAATAATTTTTTTTCTTTGAAAGAACAGCGATTTTAGGTACACATACCTTAACACGTCGAGTGCTACATCAGTCACCGGTGATTGACACTGAACTTTGCGTTTGGGTCGCGTCAGTCATCGATGACTGACTGTCTAAAATATGATATAAAACTAAGAAATTTATATATTTTTAAGTAATTACTGAAAAAATATTTAAAGTTTACTTAACTTTTACTTATTACAGGATTATACTTTCTTAATAATTATTTAAATCGTATTTTACACTGTTTCGTATTTTACACTGTCAATCACCAGTGACCGACACAGCTTGAACTGAAAGTTCAATATCAGTTACTGTGGTACTCAATGTATTGAAGGCTATACATATAATAACGTTATCACCTAAAAGGGAAAATAGGGGGGGGGGGTCTGGCATTTGATGTTGTAACATATCTCAAATAGTTGTCTTTTTATATCGTTGTCATTGTTTATCTTTTTTTAAGTCTTATCTATTTTTATGAAAATGCAAAGCTATAATTAAAACCGTTAAATATAAAATAATTTCATTTCAAAATATGGAATAGCCCAACGTTCACCATTCTTATTCTTCCGCCACATATAATATGTTAAGAACGGTACTCTTTATTTTTACTAGTGAAAAATGGGGACGATTTCTTGCTGTCCATCTGTTTTGTTTAGAAGTTATATTTATCCTCCTGCAGGGGGTTAAGTGCAAAAAAGTACTATTACTGTCGATTTATTGTGCAATAAAACAAAAAGTTATTATTAAATACTTTTAAATAGTAACTATTTCTGCTATTTCTTCTTATTTTATATAAAGTTATTTCATGTAATCGTAATATTTTACTGACTTATTCTATTCATTTAAATCAGTAAAGTATGCGATTAATAAATGTAAAAAAATATCAATGCAAACGTATAAAAGCCCCACCAGGGGCCGCGAGGTTCTGACCTCCAAACTGGTAGACGGTAGGTGTTGGGTTAGAACCCAATCGCGACCGTCGGCCTAACCGTTCGGAGTTTTCGGTGGTTTTCTTCGAACCTTGCGTAAATACGGGTTAGGTTCCCTTAGAAAGACCCCCACGGAGGGCATCCCACCCCTTAGGGCCTATATTTCAGAGTATAGATAACTGGCCGACATAAATACAAACAAACAAAGCAAACGAATAAAAAGAAAAAATTATAAAAATAAAAAAGAATTTTTAGCCACTGATAACGATATCATAAAGGAAATGGGATGGAAAAGAATAGAGTAAGGAGGGTAAGGGGCTCAAAATTACCAAAAAAGTTGATAACGTTATATATATGTGTACAGTCTCTAACAGGAGAAACATTCCGTTTTACAAAAGTTTCTGTCTTAGCAGATATTATTTTTTAGTATTTTCTTCCTTTGGAATTTTGATTTTACGTTTGTCTAAATCCTGTTTTAGACAGGTGCTATTTTCATAGGATTTAATGTATTTCATTGTGCCAATTTTAGAAGTCATTGTAGCCGGTTTAACAGCTCCTTTTTACTTTTTGTGGAATTGAACCAGCATTGCTAGTTCAGCTGCAATTTTTACAGTAAAATTGCATTACAGTATAATAATTTAGAATACAATGGAATATTTTACAATATAGTACAGTACAGTGTTGAATTCAGGGGGTGGCCAACATTCCCTCCCGCCGGAGCAATGAAATATCCCCCCTCCCAGGAAATATAGAGATTTTCGATATTCAATGGTCAAAAAATGCAAACCCTCCCTGGAACTCCGTAATGTACCCCCCCCCCCCCCCGGAGCCACAGATGTCCCTCCCAGAGAAAAGTGTCTGAATTCAACACTGGTACAGTATCTTACAATATAGTTTAATATTTTAATGAAATTTGCTGTCAAAAATATATGTATTGGCGTATTTGCATGAAAAAGAAAACTTTTTCATTCGTACATTCCTTTGTATCAATGTAGTGGTATTTTATTACCCTTCTTATAAAGAGCTTTGTTTCTTCTCTTGCATCTGAAATAAGTGACATCTTTATCATTGCTTATTTCTTCAGTTCTTACGAAAAAGAATTATTGATGTCACCTTGGGTCGCATTAGCATAAACCGGAATTCTTCAAACGGCTATTTATCTCTGTTGTAGTAGATGGAGTAAAATATTGAGTTTAGATCAATGCTGCGGAGTCGCAGTCTTTGCCCACTTTTGAACTAAAGAGTTGGGGGCGCTACAAAACAATTCACTCTGATTCAGGCTGCTTTTTTTTTTCTTTTTTTGTTAAACAGTCTGAAGTGGAATTAAACCAATTAATGTAATTTTATATCCATAAAAGGATCTATTATTGATATTTTTGGATGGTATATAATTTTCGTATAATTTGTATTTTTTAAATTCTGATTACAAGGTATTATGTACAGTGTTGTTTCTCATATTTTTTTGAAAAGAACATTTAAAAAAAAAAAAAAAATTATTGAGAACTCTGCAAATTACAAGAAAAAAAAGCTTGGCAAAATTTAAGACTGTTTTGATAAAAACCTTAATATCTTTACGAGCATACATGCTATCCTAATAAAAAATGAACATAGTTTATTACAATAAACCATTTAGTCATAATCTGCAGCTTGAACGTTTTCGCTACATTAGTTTGATAGGTTATCCAAAAGAGCTTCGTTCTTTTTGAATTAGTTGACGATCCCCTATCGGATTTCGGGAAAAAAAATCTTCAAGGAAAATATGAATTACTTTGTTTTGTTTACTTACCTCGAGTTTCATAAAAACTTCACGCATTTCTCTACATATTTAACAAAACATCTAAAATCGCAAGTGTCTCGTCATTAATGACCATATAATGTATATTTCGATCTTTTTTTAAAGCTTAACAATTACATGCAATTTGCGTCTCTTTATTCTAAAAATTCGGGTAATTTTTTTAAGTTAAAGAAGTAAAAATATAAATATTTGGGACGTAAAATCTGGCATCACCGAGACTATTTAACAAATTCCGGATTTTTGAAGGAATACGAAAAGTAATAATTAGGACTATCAAAAGTAGTACTGTAACGTTACATGCATGCTGAGTGTCATTTGTAACGTTTGGTTGGTCGTGGTGGGAGTTAAATGCAAACATACTCAGTACTTAAGATAAAACAACAAAGTTTATTAAAATGATAAGGGCTGAAGGAAAGTGGAGCAAGTCTTAATTTTACACAACTGAGAATACTATGAAGAAGCTAAACGCATACTCACAGGCTCCGGCCTAGCTCAATCGTGGCACCTTCTAATACTTCTCACTATCTCTTGGCTGAGCTGCTAGATAAAGCTTAATTAGACAGCCCGTGGCTGTGTGTAATTCTTTATTCACAAATAATCAAAAATGAAACTACTATGAAGTTTCTTACCCCGGCCAACTCCCAAGTCAACTATCGAAACTCCTTTACACTTCACTGGAGGCCCGCTGCTACTTTCAATCGGCTAGCACTTCGCTGAACAATAATTCACTTCGCTATCTAATGACAGAGATCCTCACTCGCTGGCTAACGCCACAGATGCTCACTCACTGGCTAATGCCAGAGACACTCGCCATTCACTCAAACCCAAGCTTTTATATGCTGCAAACTGAGATACTTCCCATTAACATATTCCTAATAACCGCGAGCTAACTGCAGAATCCGAAAGAGCACACACACTCTAGAAAGTTAAAGTAAAAGAGAGGATAGATGTCGCTTTTACGCTTACACATGTTAAATTATTGACGTCACGATCTCAGAAATACTAGAGTGCCTTTATGACAAAGGTCACTCCCTCACAGTACTATATTCGTATAATTAATTCATTATTATGTGAGAATTATTTAAGAAAAAGAGAAAATTATGTAAAAAAAAACTTATTTTTAATTTGCATTTTCTATGTTACAGAAATTTCTATATACCTTTATCCTATATATCTTCTATTACCTGTATGTCCTCTATACCTTTTTCTATATAAGACTATCAAAAAGTAGTACTATATTCGTAATAGTGCCTTTAGTCATAATTTAATTCATTATTATGTGAAAATTATTTTTTAAAAAAAGAAAATTTTATGTTTAAAAAAAAAAAAACTTATTTATTTTCTGATAAAAAATGCAAATTAAAAATATCTAATAAGGAGTGAAGTTATTTCTTCTTGGAAATTCTTCTTGGTAATTTTGAAAACATCGTATTGAACAAGTTTCTCAACTACTTCAATTTTTCCATATTTAACTTTTAAATAAATAGGAATTATGTTCTATGAGAAAATATACATAAAAACCACAAGTCGTTGCTTTCATGATTTACTGTTTTCAGTTTAAATCATTGGTGTTATGTTAAAAGTACTGGTATAAATGCAAAAGGATTGGCCAACTGCTTCAAGTTCTCTTTGCTTTAAAAAGTAAATAAATTAAAAATAGAAATTGTTATATGAGAAAATAGATATAAAAATCATTCGTTGCTTTCTACACTGTTTTATGTTAAAATTCTTGGTACTATGTTTTAATCTAAGGCCACAATTGGGATATTGTTGTATTTACGTAAATTCATAACTGTAAAATTCTATATAATCTATAAAAACTATTTTTAGTAACACTATAATCAAATACTTTAAAACCCTTGTTTTATTTATTGAATAAGTTTTCTTGTAATTTACACAAATGAAGAATGTCTATTTCGGAAATACAGTGTTGTTTCTTTAAAGCATATTTTAATTCTCCAGTCAAATTTATATATTTTTCTAGTGACACCTCTTCTGCCAGTTGCTCATGCTCGTCACATGAGCTGTTACTAGCATTATCGACTGTTCTATTTAACACAACGTCAGCAATATCGCTGTCCTTTAAGTTGTTCGCTATTGATGCATTTTCGTCAATGCTCAGCCAATCACCGATATACCTATTTTCGATATTTAATACATTTTTTCATATTTTGAGTTTTTAATTAGCTCATAAATTGCCGTCTTTTTATGGCAAATTTTAAAGATATATAAAAAACAAAAAATATTAACATAATCAGGCATTTAAATTATGCATTATTTTACTCAACATAATAGGTGTAAAATAAATTATTGAATAGAAGATATATTCGAGGCAAATGCTTGAAAATTCTCGAAGGGCTATTTAGGTCTTTCGTAATTATTTAAATACGAAAGTACATATTGTCGTTGTTCAATTCGTCCGTCCGCATATAACAGAGCAAAAACTAACCAACCAAATCGTTTAAAATTTTAAAAAATTTAATTTTTCCACAATTTTGTCGAGACATTTCAAATCTTAGGAAAATCGGATGAATAGGGACCGTTCAAGTATTACGTAAGCATATTTTTAGTCATTTTGTACCCCCTCCCCCCCCTTGTAAGAAAATATAAGCAAATGCTAGACCCCCCCCCCCTTTACTTACGTAAGATTTTATGACAGTTTATACATCAATACTTCTTCACTTATAAAAAGTTACCAATCACTTACATTATTAATCCTACAAATTTATATAGGCATATAGGGATTATAATTTTAAAATATATAAGATGGTTTAAATATATTGTTGCTTATTGCATTAAACCAACCACATAATACAAAATGGTTTAAATATATTGTTATTTATCACAATGAACAATAAAACAAGATATATAAGAAGTCTTAACTTACTTAGGCATCATAACTAAAATTTTTGACATGAATCATATAAATGTTGGAGTTCAATTTGGTGTTCATATTTTAATCTGATGTCCAGGATCCTTGAACCCATGTTTCAACATTGTCTATTATAAAGTTTTCACCGGAACAGTGGCCTGGGGATATTGCAGGCTTCCGGTCCTTGTTCTTCCACTTCTTCTTTCTCCAGCCACTCAACGTCTTCATCACCATTGAGGGCTTGAATAATGCACATCAGTTCATTGGCTCGCCGAGCCGCTATACGCAACGGACGCACTCGTGTCTAAGGGACATTTTGTTTATGATTCCCATGAAAATTTTTCCTATGGCGATCAGTTGATTTATTGGACGCATTATAATGTCTACAAACCTGATAAATACGTTTTGATAGCTTCGGTTTCACTGTTGGACATAAATAATCGTAAGGTAATTGAATGAACCCTGCTGAAGAAATTTCTAAATCTAGTGCAAGGCGGAGATTAGGTCTAGAAATTCTCCTTCATCACTTACGATAAGATCATGTGATGTTTGATTCATTTTAGCTGGTGGTGGCAAGTAGCGTGATTTCAGAATCTTAAAAATTCCGCTTCTAGGTGGAAGACAACACGTTTCATTTTTGCATTTCACTATCTGAAGCAAATATTGACTTTCCCAAACATGATCGGAATACCATTTTATATGTTCCTCAACTGGAAGTTCAGGCTCACTATTACTGACGTAAGTGGCGTGGACAAGATGTTCATGGTGCTCCAGATCTCCTTCAATGTACAGTATTTGTCGTCGAGATGGGAGCCAAAATGATCATGAGGCAAAATTAGTCCTGCCAATTCCCGACTAAGAGGGGCCATTCTACGTTCAACCCTGTTGAACACTCTCAAAAAAACTTCCGTCTTTTCACAGAAAATGCACTGGCAGCACTGCTGCCAGAAATTGTCTGTATATTGACGATTTTCTGTTTATTTTTTTCTCTGTCAAAAGAGGAAAAATATCCGTCACTTGAAAAAAGTTTGGAAAAAATCAATGCGGAAGAGGCGGGGATCGAACCAAGGACCCCAGGATTACCAGACCAACGCTAATCCACGGCGCTACGGCTGCTCATGATGATTGTGCGTTAAAATAGAACTCTTCATTTCATATGGTGTGGGTTGGTGTATTTCGTTAAAAAGCTTTTAATTATGCAGTTAATCTCGGAAAGATTTCATCTTTAATGAAACTGTGGCTGGGTTTTTTTTACGTTTAGTATTAATATAGTATAAAAATGTGAATTTTAAATATATTACGTAGAATGTTAGAGAAAAAACATGGATGTTCTATTTGTGAGAATTTTTGAACGAATAAAGAAAGTAATTGTTATTTATTTTTAAATTCGAAAACATTTTTGTCTTTTAAAACTAAATTAGACATTTTAATCAATAGAATATTTTTGTTTTTCATTTTAAAAATAAATTCGAACTTATTACTAACAGACCCAATGCGCATGCGTGCTGGATAGAAACGGAAACTTTTCCTCATTTTTCGACGCTCGGAATGAACTCACAGAACAAATACGTTTTCTGGGAGAACAGAAATTATTTGTGAAAAAATAACGATAACTTAGTGTATATTGACGAATTTTTCTGACAGTGAATGCACTTCTTCCTGGTGCATTAGTAGCAATGAATAATGCATCCAAATTGTACATTTTGAACGGGCGTATATAGCAAAAGCGATTACCTTTCAATACCTAGGATTTTCATCTGAAACTCCATCTACAGTCATAATAACAACAACCGACATACAAAACGAATATATTTTAAGATAGAATTTGATGAGATGAATAAAAAGGCAATGTAAAAATTAAAAATTTAAATAAAGGAAATTTTAGAATTTAAAATAAACAGTTTTTCAACAAACATAGAAATTTGTTGATTTTTTTTTTATTAACTAGAGAGCTATGTCAAGACTTTAGAAATTACTCTTGAGAATATAACGTAAGCTACTCTATATTTCTACGAACTTTAATATTTGTTTGATAAAATTAAACACTTACCTTAGTGAAAAAGTTTTAAAAAGTTGACTTCTTTTTGGTTGCAATCTGCAGTTCTTCCTCAATTCTCTTTAAAACAAGCCTTTCAAGATCTTTGTCGCACTTTGCTTCATTTTTGTACCATCGCCAAACATCATTCGCCATTTTTTGCACGATTTGGGCAGGAGTATCAATTCAAGATTTTTTAATGCTCTGATAAAGTTTTTGATATAATAAGGATTTGTCAATGTTAGTATCCATAATTAAATCCGGCTAAATTCACAATGTAACTAAAAGCAATACTCTTTCACTAAAAATTCACTATGCAACTGAACTAAAACAATAAATATCTGTGCTGTGTATCCGAGACAAGAAAAACCTCAAGTAGGTTTTCTGCTTTCTAAAGTTCAAAATCTGTAGAGAAGGAAGTTCGACAATAGGAGCGAAAAGACAAAATTTTCCAGAAATTCTGCAAAAATTCCCGGAATTCCATGACCGATTGAATGGGAGGAAAGAAAATACCGGGCTTACCTAAAATAAAGTCAACTGACCAGTTACCCTGGCAACAGAACTTAGCCACACCGGTTCCTGTGTTTTTCTAGTCTTGCAATGTACTTGACTTGGCACACAACTTAACAGACAACAATGAAGACAAAGGGCGAGTGGGTGATGCAAGTAATGCGACTGCCAATGGATAAGCAAAGGATAAAATCGAAAATAAACGGCGAATTTCGAACGGACTGTAGAACGCTCTTTCCCCATCATACTTGGTTAGATTGTTGAATTTGAACTGCAGTTGCTTCGTTGTTTAATGCTTACGTAAGAATTGTCGTGACCACCCCTCCCCCTTGTCAGAAAAAATAAGCAGACTCTGGATCCCCCCCTCCCCCTTTAGTGCTTACGTAATACTTGAACGGTCCCATAGTTTAATTACAGGAACAATCAAAAATATTTCGTTGCATTGCGACCAACGGGAAAAAATAGTTTCAAATGCATTTTAATGATGTTACACCTTTTTTAATCATAATAAAATTGATCTATGAAGTATACACTAGAATATACATTCTGTACAATCTGTGGTAGAAATAATATTTATTAATTTACAGGGCCACGCAAAAATATTCCATTGCATAACGGTAAAGGGGGAAACATTGTTTGGGGCGCATTTTAATTATGTTAAACTATTTCACATTTTACGAAATTGGTATTCGTTGCTGAGGTTTACTACAAGTTACTTTCTGTAAAATAGAAGGCAGATAGTATTTACAGGGATACACAAAAGATGTTGGCTACTATACTGTATCCGAAGTATTGCATACTATTACACCAAGATCCAAATATTTTTGAAACTTCGTTTTAGTACGGACGCACCTCATTTGCTATACTTGCATGCGCGTAGCTAGGGGGGTGTCCTGGGTGCCCAGGCACCCCCCCCCCCGTTCATGCAGACCCAAGCTCGATTATTTTTAAAAAACGAAATTTATTTAAAAAAAATGAAAGTCAAGTTAGTTCAATTAGTTGCTTAACAATCTTATGTTTTAAAATTCGATAAAAAAAAGAGACCCACATTTTTTTAAAAATTAAAATACTTACTAGAACCTGTATTAGTCACAGTAAGTCAAAAAGTTGGTTTTTTAATCCCAATTTGATGTCTTGTTTTTTTTTTTTTTTTTCTAACGCCGTTTTTTCTTTTGCACGTAATTTGCAATTCCATAAGAAATTAGCGTAAGTTCTCGACAAGGATAGAAATTATTCATATATCTTTCCTTTTCTAATCTAAAGTCTAGACAGGAGCAAAAAAAATTAAAAAGAAATACAGATGTGAAACGATAATTCCACCGTGTGATTAGTAGAGATGAGACGGACTCAGCCCGAGCCCAGGCCCGACATGGGCTCGGGCTCTATTTTTATTCTAATCTTCGGGCTCAGACGGGGTCGGGCTTATTTTTTGCTGAAACCGAAAAATTTTATTTATTAATATGTAGAAAAGATTGAAGAAACTTTTTTCCATTTAAAATTGCATACTTATTCCTTTTCAAATCATTTTGAACAAAATGGCGGGGAACCGAAGTAGTGTTTATTTATTTTAGTATTTCATTGCTGTTTCAAATGAAAATTTGCGATAATTACATATTTATGTCTGCATAATTTCCGACTACAACCTATTGAATGGCGCCAATCAAATTAAACACATCTTTGAATGTGCTAGCTGGCTTTACGTTAGAAGATTTTTTTTAATAGGATCGTTTATTTACTTATTTATTATTTAGTTACATAACGCGAAGATAATACTTTCTTCTGTTATTAATAGACGAAAGTTAGCTGGAGGTTTGCAAATTATTTAATCTTCTATTGTGCACGAGTCAAAGTCGTTTTTCATATGAAAATTAGTGATTGTTCTATCTATTTGTCAACATGAACTCTCAAGCTAAGGACGGTATACATTTTCGAAGGCGCCTTTCCTCCGTAAGTAAACATAATTACCATGTTATTTTGATATAAAGCAATTGTTCAGTGTTTCTTCTTTTCCGATAAAAGCATCGGACCTTTAAGATAACAATGTCTTCTTTTTTTTTTTTTTTTTTTTTTTTTTTTTTTTTTTTTACGTTGATTTTTAGGCACCTATCAATCAGGGAAGATTGTTATGAGAAAGGAATCGATTATACTTAATCGATTCCTTAATTGTACATTTACTTAATTGTACATTTTTTACAGACAATTGAAAAAAGTTGTTCGATTCGTCAGATTACAAATAATAGTTTCTGCAAATTTCATGCATTTATTCATTAAGTCACAAACATATAAATTTACTTTTTAAATTAGGAAAAAATTTGAGATTAATTTTAAGAGTCAAGTATATTTTTGTTTGATACGGATTTTGATAAGATTGAATTTAAATTTTCATTTAACAGCTTTATCCATGCAAGAAATTTTTAATACCTTAATAATAAATTTTTAATACAATAATAATTAACATAATAATAAATTTTTAATACCATAAATACCACACAATTTTGTTTTGTATATTTTTGGTATCGGGCTCGGGCTCGAGCCCCGGAAAACGAACCCGAACTCATATTTAGTGATTAGCCTGGGGAACAGAGGGCTGGAGGCAACAAAACTTCTTAACAAATCTGCTTCTTTTGAAAATGAGAAATAATACGACTCAAAATTCAAATTAATGTTTGGATGGTTAAATTTCGTTTTTTGCGGCCATATTTTGACATTCGTAAAAAGAACATGTTACAGAGATGAGACGGGCTCCTTTTTTTTAAACCGGAAAATTTTATTTATTCAATGTGTAGAAAAGATTGAAAGAACTCTTTTCCACTTTAAATTGCGTGTTTACTCCTTTTACATGTTATTTTAATGCTACTTTGATCAAAATGACGTTGGAACTAAAGTCGTGTTTACTTATTTTTGTATTTCATTGCTGTTTGAAATGAAAATTTGTTATAATTGCAGATTTATGTTTACGGATACCTTTGTTTTTATAGCTATCATGTTTTATCTATGTTTACATATCTTTCTTATCCATCAGATTTAGTTTTGAGCAACTTCTCATTCTTCTTCACGCAATAAAAAATTGCGTTTGGGTCCTTTTTAAAAGAAGTACCACACAATTATACTTTCAGCAAATAAAAAACCTGTCTAAAACGGAAATTTGGTAGGTTTTATGGGGTTCCGTTTTATTAGGTTTTACTACATAAGATATTGTTTGTACCCAACATATTCAGGTTAAAAAATTTGGGAACCTGCCGTTCAAAAGGCTGGCTACGCCTATGGCTTGACGTTTAATTTCCAATGTATTCTTGTTAAACTCGTGAAAGTAACCTAGGAATCTATAATTACTCTCTTCCAGTAAATTTTAAATTTTCGTGTTTTTTCTTTGTTTCTCAAAGTAAATATAAAAATTAATTTTTCTCAAATGATTTAAAAAAAATTTAAAAACCTTAAAAAAATGTTAAAGATAAAACTGCTTTTATTAATAACAATAACAAGGCGTTCACAGATCTTGAAATCCCCCCCCCCCTCTTCTGACACAGAATTATTTTTCTGTTGTCTATATAAATGTCAAAAATCAACCCTTGAGGGGGCCAGTAATAATGTCGCTGTAATATTAAATTTTCATTGAAAAAATCGAAAAAAAAATTAAATAAGAAAAAGCAACTTTTTAACATTTTACCACCAAAGTTAAAAGTATAAAATTTCGTTAAAAGTTCTAGTGAGAATCTCGATTAAATTAAATAGGATAAAATATATCCCACCGTCCCTCAAAGGGTTAAGAAGTCCTGTTGGTTTAATGAAATAGATTTTAAAATATCTGTTCTGTATCCTCATTTATATCATATAGGGTAACACCCCCCAGTAATTGGCATGCACCAATGATTGGCACATCCTACAAACATGTCCTAAAATAAGATTTATATCCAGTCTTTTAAAAATGCAAGTCCATATACCAGTTAATATGCTCATTTACTTTAAAGATTATAACTTCGATTTATGCTACTAGATGACGATAGTGCCTAGGAAAGAGAAACAATTATGTTTTGTATCAAATTAGCAATTTTGTTGCAAATGCTTCTTTTCTGGCTTAAGAAAGGCATGCTTTTAAATTCATTATTATCTGATTTCTAATATATTTTAAATTTTAATTGACAACAGTTTTGTTGAGTTGAAAAGGGTTACTTTAATTGTGTAACAGTATTTTTGACACAAGTATTTGGATTTCTGAATTAATGATAGATGCCAATTAATGGTGCTTCAATTTTGATAGTTCTAAGTAATTGGCACCTATTCCAATTACAAGGGAATCACATGATCTGAGATTAAACCACTTATTTTGGCAGTATACTATGTTAGTTATAGATTAGTTTTGTTATTAGTTGTTTTTATTTGAAAATATGAAATATTATCAGTAATTCGAGTCCATTAAAGCTTTATATGACAATTACTGCGGATAGCATGACAATTACTGGGTATTAACATTAGTGTATTGTATTGTTTTAAAGGGTTCACATTTCAGATTAATATGCTTATTTTTTTCTTTCAAAAACCTGAAATATGGCATCTTCATCTACAGTAAATTCATTTAAAGCGATTAAACCCAATGCAAAATATAAAGTTTTTTTTTAAATATATAAACATATGGCAATTACTGGATCACAAGGTGTCATACATTAGTGCTCTAGGTGCCAATTACTGGTGACTACAGCAACTTTTTATAAATTTATTTTTATAAAATACTTTTTCAGAAATTTTTCCTTTTAGTGGGCAAAATAGATGCAGAGATGTGCATTCTTTGATTTAAAAATATTTGCAAGTAAATATTTTATTTCTTGGCAATGAAAATTGAAGTAAGTTTAAAGACAAATTCTTAAAGTGCCAATTACTGGGGATGTTACCCTATACACTTATTCATTAATTTGCATTACAAGTATATGGTGCGAAAAACAAAGACACAACCAAGTATAATCAAGCATTTATTTTGTGCGTGAGATTGTACAGAATAGGTGTAAAATAAATAAATGTACATTAGAAGATAAAGTATTAGCGACTCCGAGGCAAATGCTTGGAAATTCTCGAAGACTTTTTTCTTGTTGTTGAACTCGTGAAAGTAACCCAGATGATGTATAAATAGGGCACTGAAGCAAATGTGGAAAACCTGAAAGGGAAAAAAAAGAATTACAAATTAAGTAACTAGCTGCTTCTGAAGAAAATTTTAATTATGGTAATTATGATTCGATTTCTCAAGGGGAAATAACGGATAAATTGCTAATGATGTAATTAATTGTAAGTGTCGTAATGTAATTGATAATGTCAATTGCTAATGAAACTAATAAGATATATTGAAAATAATTAATTTTACTTTATTTATTGTTTTTTTATGTCTTTATAATCTGAAGTTGAAGTTCTTTTACCATAAATTTTATGACAGTGTCAAATTTTGTGTGCTATTTCGTATTTTAATTATAAAAATTGTTTTTTTTTTTTCTGCTATGTGTTTGTGATTTAAAATATTTAATCTCTGTTCCTAAACCAAGAACTGCGTACGTTTCCATATTCAGGGAACAATGCCCTCTCCCCCCCCCCCCCCCCACAAATAACATAAAATTAAAATACTGGATACTAACATCGGAAACGCACGTATGAACTTGATTTTTATGGATAAACCGAAGCAGATTTTTAACACCGAATTCGAATTTCGTTCATCTTCCTATTTTCTGTCGAAAACAATAATGTCCTGAAATTTTTTTAATAATTAATACATAACTTAATTATTAGTTAATTATATGTGTATGGAAACACATTTTTAACAAACAAGCATACATTTATATATACAGTAAAGCATCGTTTATACGACGATCACTTATACGACGTTTACATTTATACGACGTTTTAATGTGGTCCCGATTCATTCCTATTCATTTTAATGTAAAAATATATCTTTTATACGACGCCCAAAATCGTTTATACGTCGATTTTTCGATTTTGTATAGGTTTATTTTTGTTTATTTTTCTTGTATATTTTACGAACGAGCGGAAGTTAGCAGCTATGAATGACACCAAAGAGCGTGTTTAAATGCACTCCACATTATAAAAATGTGGGCTGGTGTTCGATTAGTCTGAAAAATCAGCTTACGTGTAACAGATTACACTAGGAGAAGTCATTCTTGTTTCGGGGATGGTCAGCTTTCCCGACCTGTTTTAAATTGCAAATAGACTATCTTTCTAACTGTTATCAAGTATTGGCGACTTTTAGTTGGCCACACGTGTTTTTTTAATCTTTAACTTTAAATGGAAAGGAAATGATGTACTGCAAATAAGGAGCCTTTTGGTGAAACATAAAGGTACGCGTATTTAAATTGTTTACTAATCCCCCCCCCCGTTTTTAAGATTATTCGTTTATTTTGGTTTGTTTAATTTAAAAGTTCATGCAAATCATCACATTAAACATTAAAATTAAGTGAAAACAAAATTAATTTTAGTTTTACAGTGAAAATCGATTATACGTCGTTATCGTTTATACGACGTTTTTTGGTAGTCCCTTCGGCGTCGTATAAACGATGCTCCACTGTATGTGCGTGTATTTTTTATTAAATTTGCATAAGATCAAAATAAACATTTGTCCTTCCCTTTTTTAAGAAAAACTTTCTCTTCAATTACGGGAAAAGTTTAAAATTAGATCTTTAATATCAATTTTAACTTTTTGTTTAAAAAATGAAGACACGTATTTGTCATTAATATTCAAATTTATAGGTTTTTTTAATATTAGAAAATTATTTAGTATCTCTTTTGAGAAGTCTCTTCAAATGAAAATCAGTTAGCGACGAAAAAGTTAGTACCAAGCAGAATCGCGGGTCAAGTCAGTTGGAGTAATATCAGGTTCCTATGCAGGACTAGCAAATATCCACAGATCAAATTTCTGTTATATTTAATTTTTTTCCCTTTACATATTTTTGACTTGTGTAAACTTACCTACAACGAACACATTCTGAAGGTTTTCTAATAAAGTCCATGACTGCTTCCATATCCTCCGTATGATCCACCACTGCCTCCGTGTTGAGCATGAGCAGTAGAATGGAACTCAACATCAGCTGGGCTTTGGCTTTCGGTTCCTGCAACAGAGGATCGAACACGGTCAGACATTCTTGTGCGATATCTCAGTAAAATTCAATACAGAAATTTGTTTGTAGTTTAGCACAGTGTTCTCGCTGACATTTGACCAACGTTAGTAATTTGGCTAATTAAAAATAAAAAATATTCGCCAAATGAAAAAAGTATTAGCCAAATAGATTCACCATGTAACGCTAAAAAAATATGCTTAATCCTTTAATGTACCCACTTTTTTTCAATATGTTCTAAAGTAACCTAAAATTTTATAACTGCGACAATGATTGTTATTAATCTAAATTCAACTATCCGCTTCAAATATATTAAAAATATATATATTCAAAATGTCTTGCTTAATCAAGAAAAAAAATCTAAAACCGATTTAACTCATTAAAATGCTATGAAATAAAACTTAATAAATTAATTCAGAATTTTATGATATTACACACAATGAATCTGAAAATTCAAGCTGTTGCAGATCGTTTTTATAGATGAAGTCTGTGATAGCTACTAAATTCATTGTTTTGGAATGAGAGCTTAAAAAACTTTTAAATAATTTCCATTCTGATAGTACGGGGCAATTGAACATAAGCCCCCCCCCCCCAAAAAAAGGAAAAAGAAAAGAAAAAAAGCAAGTGTTGCGTATCGGAATTAAAATTTTGTGGTTTCGTAGCGAAACCAATGAACGTTAAAGGGTTAAAGTAACATTAATTGTTGACATAGAAAAATTGTACATCTCGAAAAATACGTCACTAGATTTTCAGGGGATTTTTTCTTGAAAAATGAGTATGAACTCTGCTAAATCACAAAGACATTTAAATATTTGCAATTCTGACTACAAATAACTATCAGCTCCTGTGTCTTATCCCAGTATTAGTGTCTTCTTGTTGAAAAATTGGGATATTTATTAAATTTTACGTTAATTAAATGTCCTTAAAACTAATTTAAAAACACTTAGAATGACTAGTTAATAATTAAGATACTTCATTCCCCACTAAAACTATTCTTAAGATTATCTGAAGCAATCTCCTCTTTCTTCAGACATTCTGCAGAAAACTGAAGAAATTTTGCAGATTTAACTTGACCTTAAAAATATCTGCAAAATGGCTCAAATGCCTAAAGATTCCCTGCAGATTTTTGGGCCAAATACCTACAGATTTTTTATAGATTTTTTTAATGGCGTTGTATAAGAATCAATTATGTTCCAAAAAGAGCCAATTTTGACTAAAAAAAAACTTTTCTAACTAAACCGGTGATTTTGCAATCTTGATAATTCCAGGTTGTGTTAGTTTTGAGTAATGGAAATTGAAGTGTTCACCTGGTTCGTTGGTCTGGACCTTGGCTCTGAAACCATGGTGATCGGCGATGTATTCCACGATCCTCTGGTTTCCGTGGGCATCTTTGTAAGAGTAGCTTCCCTGCACATTGCCGTGTCCGTCGCTGTGCTCTTGTCTGCTCTGGGAGAAGTCTCCGTGATGCTCGTCACCCCCGTGGATTTCATATCCGTATTTGTATGGGATTGGCTGGTGCTGTTTAAAAAAATAAAAATGAAATAAATAATAATTTCTTAAGTATTTTCATTATGAAAAAATAGAGCTCTTCATATAGATTTTAGTACCTAATCTTCGAAAATAAATTAATCAATAAATAAAGAGTAAGGTACTTGATCGTAATTAATACAGACAACCCTGTAATAATACAGCACTGTAATAATCTTTGAAAAAAAAAGAATGAGGTACTTAATAGTAATTAATACAGACAGCGTAATTAATAAGGCCACTCGATAATTTCAGTGTTTAATCATTTTTAAAATTTTCTGATTGCAAATTTTGAATAGCCATGGCGTTTTTATAGCGCATTTATTAGTAATTCGAGTATTTTAGAAATTTCTTCGCCATTTATATTTTTGTCAACATTTTGGAACATTTAAATTTTGATTTTATGCATATTTTTAAAAATTTACATTCTACTTATATCAAATAGAAATAAAGTTCTATTTATAAAAATATATAAATTGTCTTTTTTTCCTGCTGTTTTTATTGCTTTAGTGAAAAAAAAAAAAATAGTACAAATGGATTTATTGAAGAAAATATAAAAGGCCAAATTACCTTCACTGGTTATATTACCTTTTTGAAAAAGGGTTTTTTGAGAAATTTTATATATGAATATGAAAATAAATATTATTTTCCAAATTTAAATTGAAATAGTTATCAGTAATAACCCTGTGTTTTTCGCTTTAAAAAAAACAAACTTTATTACAATTTTAATTTGGAAAAAGGGTGTGCGTCTGCATCATCCTCAAATAATTTATAATAAAAGTTATATATTTATATATATTTTTTTAACACTTTCGGGTCTGGTGTACTATTAATAGTGCATGTCTTTTAATTAAGTATTATTTTGTTTTAACAAATATTTGTGTAACTATTTACATGTAGTAATCTTAGTATGCGTATATGCATTTACTATATGGCTTTATTAACGTTTAATCATTTAAATAATAATAAATATTTGCTTGATTCTTCTGTTTTAAACCTACATTTCACTCTTTAAATTTAAAAGAAAGGTTAGTTTCCTGGAAGAATTATGTGTAATAAAGCGCAAGAAATATTAGAAAGTTTTCATATAATTTAAATCTTGTCGTAATATAATATTTTCTAAACATCTCCAAAAACTTTCCCTTAGCCTATTGTCTTACAAGGAAGGTCTCCATACGGGCATACCCCGAAAAATCTGAAAATATTACAGAATGTTCTTCTTGTGTGGATAAATACGTTTATAGAAAAATTTTCGGCGGAACCAAAATTCAGTAACCGTAAAAAAATAATGAAATTTTCGTTATTTGGCGATTTATCGCCGGTTGGCGATGGAATGTAATTAAAAAAAATACTTTATGTCAAATACACTTCAAGAAAAAAAAAGTTTCATGTTGAACTTGTTTTGAAAAGTTTAATTTAAATAACTTTAGTTTTGTAAGTTTTAGTTTGTTTTAAGTATAATTTTGTTATATCGAAATTTATATTTATTTATATTCAAATTTAATCATCAAAATTTGAGATTTAAAACGAAATTCATAACTTAAATTTAATTAAATTTGTTTCAAGCTCAAAGTCCAATTGAGAATTGTCGATTAGATTTTGTTGCTATGGAAACATATGACGTTTATTTTTGAATACGCTTAAATGTATGAAGATAAGTTTTCTCAATATGATTTTTCTAGCTATGAAAACATTTTTTTCAGCGATTAATTAAATAACTACTTCAACGATTAATACATATATATGTAATACAATATGTATATAGATGTATATAATATATTAAAGCCTCTCATTGTTTATGTTTAAATTCATTAAATATCATTTACACGCAAACTAAATATCCAACAGTTTTGAGTTTCATTATAATCGTTTGCTTTTGGCGAAGAAAAGGGCTGCTCGCCAAATCGAGTGACTCTTTAGTCTTTTCACGCCAAATATTCGAAAATATTTTATTTTTTTACATAATATGTTATTCCGCCGCTAATTTTGACTGATCCTTTATTACATACATAGGTACTTTAATTAATATTTTTTTCATAAAGTTCTGGGTATGGCCAGTATGGAGACCTTCCTTGTTAGAATATGAACTGAATAGTATGCAAAATAACATTCGTTATGTTTGAGATGAGGAAATATTCGTTAAACCCTAATTAATCTCTTAATGTTTTATTTTCAATAGTTTATTTAAAAATAATAAACAAATGCGGAAAGTCTGAATGAAAAAAATTCATAGTTTATTTTTAAAAAATTTGTAAGTGCAAATGGGGGAAATTTAAAGGAATCGTCTATGGTTTAAGTAAAATATTGGAACTGTGTATAAAATGGGGGTAATTTTAATGAAACTGGATACAACTTACTGAAATAAAATATCATAATTAGAGAAATGATTTATATAAAAATTTAATTTTGAGACTTAATAGGTTGTCTTGTAGCTTTGCAGGTTTTGTTTTAAAATATTATGAAAGAAAAAGACTTGTTTGAACTATTTGTACACACTTACATTTCACTAAATTTACGTTAACTTTAAAAAAAAATGTTTGTTGTTTATTTTATTTTATTTATTTATTTATTTATTTATTTTTTTTTTTGAGAAATAAATTTAAATAAATCGTTTTAAAAAGAGTTGGAATGAATTAAGAATAAATTATTTGTACACAATTAAATTTAATATTTTATTTATTAATTGTTGTTGTTGTTTATTTATTTATTTATTATTACTATTATTATTATTATCGCAATAAACCAGAATAAAAAATAAATGAATCGTTTAAAAAGAGTTAGAAAGAATTAAGAATAAGATATTTATATTTAATTAAATTTCAATTTTTAATGAGAATAGAAAGGAAAGAAATAGTTATAAAAACGTGAGGGACACTTATAAATTTTGAGAGGAGAGAAGGTGGTAAAAACAAAGTGAAAGTTGTGGAAAATTTGATAGTAGAAAAAACATGACAACTCAAGAAAAAGAAAAATATTCACGAATAATAATTGACGACCTCAGAAGCCAAGCGGTACAAGTGACAAAAAATCCACTTGGAGAAAATTGAGTTTAAAAATAATTGACCTTAAATTTGAGCATCAATAATTGACTGAATTGAAATAGGAAACTGCCGCTGGTTTTATTGTGGTCTTTGAACTCTTATTCCAATAACTGTAAAAAAAAAAAAAAAAGTAGAGTACAATTTCAGTTAAATTTATAATAAATCGATATTTATTATTATTATGCAAAGTAGTTGATCTCTAAAACACAGCACCTAATTAGAAACTTCACTTATATTTCAATATCTGAAAAGAAAAAAGCATATTTTCAGGTCTTCTGTACACTTAGTTCAATTTTGTCACTTATACACCTTCGTTTCTAGGATCCTCAATTATGAATAAAATTTCATCATAGATAGTGTTACGAAGGAAATACCGAAATTATTTCGCAAAATATAATTACAGTAGAACCCCGCAAATTCGGACCCCGTTAATCCGGATCTCCGGATAATCCGGATCAGTTTGGTCTTTCTCCTTTTCAAGTTTGAGAAGCGATTGGCTAATTTCCATAACATTAACTTGTTTCTGAATAAAAAAAAACGTTTTCTGAAATCTTTGTTGAAGAATTAAGCAAAGTAAACAGTTTTACTGTCTTTAAATATTCAGTATGTTTAATATAAAGGTGATTTTCTGTAAGTATGTTTTATTTTATTTCATTTTTATCTAATTCTCCGGATAATCCGGATTGGGTCCGGTCCCTATTAATCCGAATTATCGGGGTTTTACTGTATCATGAAACTAATTGCTGTCATCTCCTCCAAGATTTTTCAATGCATTCAATTTAATAAAAAGTAAATGTTTGGAAAATTGCCTATTGTATTAAGTGTCTGTCAAACATTGAGTGCTAATAAAAAAAGAAATCTGTCAGTTTGCAAGCTACTATATACTCACATGCTCTTCATGATGTCCTCCATATCCTCCATCTCCACCACCATATCCACCCTGGCCACCGTGTCCATAGTCACCATATTGTGCTACGGCGACCACCACCAAAGATGCGGCCAAAACGAGCTGAAAATTAAAATAAAAAGCCTAGTTAAACTGATGGCATTGAGCTCACAGGCTACACATACAAATTGTACATTACAGCCTTATATTTTCAAGGGTTAATTCCGTTCGAAAAAAAAATTAAGAAGGGGAAACATCTCTCCCCTTTCCTCTTTTATACGTAAATTATTGAACCCCCTAAACTAATCAGGGACATACTTTATCATATAAAAAATCTATATCCAAAATTCAGAGCAAATTGGAAAATTCTTAATAAAAACCCATTTATATAATTTAAGAGCAGTTATCCTCCTCTTTTATACTTAACAATTAAGCTTACAAAACTTTTCAGAGATTTGAACGAAATCTGCATGAAAAACCCATTTATATAAATTAAACGGAGAAGCATTAGAACCCCCTTTCCCACTGAATATACTTATCCAATAAACACCTAATACCAATCACGGAGGCGCCCAATCAGAATGATCCTATATCTAAAACTGACAATTCTGCGTGAAAACTGATAATTCTGCATGAAAAACTCATTTATATCAATTAAAGAGAGGGGCATGACCCTCCCTTCCCCCTGTTATACACATCGAATGAACTCCAAAAACTAATCAGGGAAGCGTCTTATCAGGATATACCCATATACAAAATTTCATGTGGATCGGATATTTTTATCATGAGTTATCGCGTTACGCACGTACATACATACAGAACGTGCGGGCACATAAGCTCTCAGGCTAAGATAGCCTGTGAGCTAAAAATGCAAAATGACACCATTTTACTAAACGAAATAAAAAATGTTCCGTCATTTTTTACATAAACTAAAACAAATATTTTATAGTGTACACTGTAATTATCAGAATTCACTCCCTAATTTTTTTCAGCTACTCTTGTCATCTAAAAATGTTATTTGTTTTCGGTTATTATTGAGTTAAAGTTTAAGGACAAATAATTTAATATAAAAAATTAAATTATGTATAATTTTAGAAAATTTGAAAAGGAACACATCTGTTAATTTTTAAAAGTTATGTTTGTTTTCTTTTTTATAGTTAATAAATTTATTCGTTTTTTTTTTTTTTTTTTTTTTTTTTTTTTATGCCTCTTTTTAGAAAAAAATACAACCGTATGTTAAAAAAACAAATTATATATAACATTTAATTTTTAAAGTTCATTTTGTTAAACAGACACAGTACTTTTTGAAATTTTTTTTTACTAATTTTGAATAACTGTAATATAAGTGATGGCGCAATACTTAATACTAAAAAAAAAAAAAAAAAAAAAAAAAATATGTAGTACAGCCTATTTTATTTTTTTTTAAATTTATTATTTAACTTTTATAAATATGCATATTTTTGCTTCGAGTTTTTTCCACATTCAGTAGAATTATAATACATTAAACTATGCATGGATTTTTAGATGTACAAGATTTTACATTTAATATGATTTTTGTTTTTCTCTTGCGTGTATTAAAAAATGAAGGAAATTCAACAAAGTCGCAATTTAAATATTTTTTTTAAAATAACTATAAACTTTAGTATTAAATCCTTACACAAAAATATTGAGGACATCATGGAAAACATATTAAAAAAAATTTCAGATCTCTATCTAAATTAGCAAAAAAAAAAGCGTTAGTATTTATCGAACAAGTAAGTTATAAAAATCAGAACACTGAGAAAGATCTGTTTCAAGTTTTGTTTGTATGGGTAATTGCGCTGGATCTATTAATAAAAATTACACTATCTTTGCGATAGAATTGTCGTATATGCAAAATTAAACGTCAAAATATTCGCATTTTTTAAAACTTTCAATTAATATTTAAAAAAAAAAAAAACGAAAATCGATATTTTGACCAATTTCAAGGTACTGCGTCCTCCTAATTTTTAAAGTACTTTTTCTTGTAGCAATCTGACTAGTATTTTTTAAAATTGTAATAAAATAGATAATGGGAAAAAGAAAATCTTTCTTTTTTTAAACAAATAAAAATTCAAACAAATAACACAACCCTGCGATGGTTGTGTGTGTGTTTTTTTTAAATAATTGATTTTTATATAATTTTTTAGAACTAAATCTGAAACTGACCTTTATTTTTAACCATCGGGCAAGAATTTATGGCAAATCGTAAATTTCAAAGGTAGGCGAAAAATATTATACTTAAAAATTGAGGAGATGACTGTGTTTTTAATTTTTTTATGATTGATGTTTATGTATTTTTTAGCAATGAATACGAAAATGACATTTATTCTTAACCATCATGTCAAGATTTTTGCAAATCGTAAATTTCAAAGCTAAAAAAAAAAAGTAAAAATCTAATATTATAACATAAAATATTTTTTAATTTAAATTAATAATTTATTTATTTATTTATTGCTTATACTTTTTTATAGCTAAACGACTGAAAGGTCCGATGAGGTGTGTATAAGGGAAAGGGAGGATTCAATTTTATCTTTTAATTTTTTTTACTTTAAAAATTTGCGATTTGCGAAAACAACTGACGTGATAGTTAAAAATAAAGATCATTTTCGGTTTCAATGATTAAAAAAAAAACATAAAAATCACTTATCAAAAGGGGAAAAAATGTAAACAATCACATATTTTATAGCATCAAATTTCCGCTATTTTATATTTTTTTAACTTTGAAATTTACGATTGGAAAAATAAATAAATAATATATAAAAAATAAATAAAAAATGATAATTTTATAAAAATAGACTTAGATAGAAAATTATCAAAAGCTAAAAAATATGACACAACCCAAATTTTTTGCGGGCGAGTGTAATTAATAAATTACATATCAAATTTTGTGCGTTCAATAAAATTTTTTGCAACGATATTGAAATGCTGAATTATAAACCCTTCACTACACCGTGTGTCACATCTGGCATATATCTAATAAAAAGAATACTGTCCAGTTAAACTGATGGCATTGAGCTCACAGGCTACGCATACTAATTGTACATTACAGCCTTATATTTTCAAGGGTTAATTCCGTTCGGAAAAAATTAAAGGAGGGGAAATAACTTCCCTTTCCTCTTTTATACTTAATTTTTGAACCCATTAAACTAATCAGGGACATACTTTATCATATAAAAAATCTATATCCAAAATTAAGAGCAAATTGGAAAATTCTTAATAAAAACCCATTTATATAATTTAAGAGGAGTTATCTCCTTTTTTTATATTCCACCGTTAAACTTTCAAAACTATTTATAGATTTGAACGAAATCTGATAATTCTGCATGAAAAACCCATTTATATCAATTAAATGGAGGGGCACGACCCCCCGTCCCCCCTGTTATACATATCGAATGAACTCCAAAAACTAATTAGGGAAGCGCCTTATCGGGATATACTTATATACAAAATTTTATGTGGATCGGATATTTTTATCATGAGTTATCGCGTTACGCACGTACATACAGAACGGACGGGCACATAAGCTCACAGGCTATGATAGCCTGTGAGCTAAAAACTCTATAAATCTTATGTGCCATGAATTTGGCTAATATGATCGCTGTAATTGATCAGAAACGATCCAGAGAATGTAATACTTATTTTGTCCATGTCAGGTGGCTGCATTTGACAATAACATTTAAATTTGTTCTTCGGAAACAAAACTTTTTTTCGATCAAGCGTTTAAAGGCAAAATTTATTTTTGTTATTTTCACTGAATACTTAAAAATATTAATACAGTGGAACTTGGATAATTCGAAGTTCAAGAGACCAAAAGAAAAGTTCGAAATATCCAAAAATTCGAATTAAATATATTCGCTCAAAAAGAAGAGATAAATAAAGAAAGATTAACTCTATAATGAAATATTTAACACATGAACTTTATCTAAGGATACTTCTATATTTTTTCATTAAATCAAACATTTTTTACTAGCTTAATTATTTATCATTTTTAAGAAAAAAAATCGGATATTTCTGATTGCTTTCCCAAATACAATCTTTGAGTCATGGCATATGATTCCAAATTATCATTTGAAACAAAAATAGAATCTTTTTCACTGGACAGACCTTCAAAAAAGTCGAAGTTCATGTATATGCACCATAGCTTCTAAGGAACTAGGTAAGGACTTCTTTTGTATTTTCTTGTTCTGTTCATCTTCAGTTAGTCTATCCTCAGATTAAAAAAGTCTAAAGGATTAGTATTTACCGCAAAATTTGAAAGACAGTCTTACGAAAAATTCGAATTATCCAAACTAAAATTCGAAATATCCACATTTTTTACATTATTTCAATACAGAATTCTAAGGACCAGGCAAAAAATTCTAATTAGCCAGAATTTCGAATTAAACAAGTTCGAATTATCCAAGTTTCATTGTATAAAGAAAGTTGCAGAGAGTTAAGCAGATAAAATTAATTAATTTAAAACTATGTAATTCTAAAATATAGCAATACAATCTTTGAAAACCCTATTTGTGTATATCACATTATATTTGAATTACACACCACAAAATATCAAATTTTAGCTGAAAATTTTAAATTTATTTATTTATTTATTTATTACTATTTTTTCCCATTATTAGACGGATATATATTTTTTAAATAAATAAATAATTCATAAAAATAGAAAAAAAAATGGTACAGTGAAGTGTAAACTATGTTTATTTAACAATCGCTCTATCTTATTTTTTCTGTAAAAGGTTTATTTTATTTTACTTTTTCAAATAAACATCAAAGGAAAATTATGAAATTATGTCATGATCGAAAGTTAACTGCTTTCTTATCTAAACTATGTTTTCTATATCACTAATTTATTCTCACCGCAGCTTTCGAAATAGCATATAATTGATATGTGTATACCCTGAAGGTATTGCACAGTGGAAATGGAGGTAATATCTAGATCGGTTCATCAATGGAAGAAAGGGAATGTAAGCCAATTGCTCATAAAAGTAGATCGTTTCACTTCGTCCGGGGATGTAGGGAAACTGGTTCACACCTTGTGGACTCATTAAAATATTACTCCTGTTCCGAACAAAATTTTAAATAAGTTGCCCCCTGTATCTGACTTTCCCATATAAAAGTTGGGGATGGGGTATGCGGGAATAGAAAGCTGCATAAAACTAGAAATCGAACTAAAATTCATTTTTGTCTTCGGCTCAAAATTTAAGTTTTGCGAGAAAAAAAAAAAAAAAAAAAAAAAACAGAAAAAAAAGTGGGAGAGAGGGAAAGATATTTGGAATATAGATAGTCTTGGTAGAGTTTTTGTCCGGCCGAATTTTCGGCGAAACCCTGATTTTGAGCCAAAAACGAAAACGAATTTTCGGTCAATTTCTACAAAGAACAGAAGGTAAATATTTTGATTTTTCGACGAGAAATGTGAAGAAAAACGGATGTATTCTAAGCTCATAGGTTTAATATTAAAGGGGGAAATTCGCAGCGTGGCTGATGATCAGCCTTAAATCAAGATTCCATCAACCTCACCAGTGGATGAGCGGTTTAGCTCTCGAAGCTAGTAGACGGAGGGTGTTGGGTTCGAACCCAATTGTGCTCGTCTGTCTAATCATTCGCAGTTTTCCGTGGCTTTCTTCGAACCTTGGATCCCCTTGTGTAAATACGGGTTAGGTTCTCTTAGAAAGACCCCCCTTTTATTAGGATCTATATTCCACGTGTTAATAACTCGCCGTCATAAACTAAAATGAAACCCAGATTCCATTACACGCAAGTTTAATCATTTTCCGTTCGCTTTCTGCAGGGAACCAAATGATATGTTTCCTTTAGATATATTAAAAAAACAACTAAACTTACCTTGAACATTTTGCTTTTTAAAAGCGTTGGGAAAAATCAAATCCAAATATGAGAGATAGATAGAGCAATGGATTCTGAATATGCTTCTGCTTCAATTAACTCGCTTTATATACTATCTTAATTGCTGCAAAAAAAGAAAAGTGTTTACCGGTTTTTGCGGACGTCCCCGATTTTCGAATTCGGACACTTTGCACCCGATGTCGCGGTCGCGGTCAAAAGGGTGTAACGAAAAATTCCATATAGGTATGACATCAATCAATATTTTATCAAATGATACCTGTCATTAGCGAATTTGGAATAATTATCTAAATACATATAATAATAAAGTTCAGTGGCAATTAGGTGAAAAATAACGTATACGCTAATATCGCGTATAGCTTCCTTATTGGAAGAAATAGAAAAAAAATATGCATATTGAAGAAAAGTTATAGTTGAGAAAAGTTAAAAGGATTTATAAAAATTATATTTATTGTAATTAGGGGATCCAGGCCTCCTACAGAATATATTTTTTGTAATTATGTAAGTACGTAATAATACAAGTTACATAATATACATAGTAATGTAACTACACCTATAATCGGAGTTCAGTCAATTTGTCCGCATATAACAGACCAGAAACACCCAATCGAATCCTTTGAAATTTAAAATGAATAATTGTTGCATAATTTTGTCGAGTCATTTCAAATTTTATGAAAATCGGATATATAATTTAATTAAAAGAGTATTCAGTTACATTAGGCCCAATAGGAAAAAATAGTTTCAAGTGCATTTTAATCATTTTACACTCAATTGAACATAAAAAAATTGATATGCATCTATAATGTATACGTTATAATATACTATCTGTGGTGCAAAGAATATTTATTATTCATTTACAGGGCCACACAAAAGTATTCCATTACATAATGGTATAGGGGAGAACATTGTTTGGGACGCGTTTTAATTATATTAAATTATTTCGTATTTTATGTAATTGACATACGTTGCTAAGGTTTACTGCAAGTTACTTTTATATAATCGAAGGTAGTATTTACAGGGAGATACAAAAGATTTCCGCCACTATACTGCATCCGAAATACTGTATACTATTACACCAAGATCTGAATATTTTTAAAACTTCGGTATAGTACGAACGCACCTCATTTGCTACGCTTGACTCGCAATTTCCTACTTGTTTATAGTTTTGAACACTAATAGATATTTTACATTTTACGAATTAAACCCCGTCGAATTTTGACGAAAGAAAATGTTTATAAAAGAACTGTTACATTTAATCATAATAAATCTACATATTTAATTAGAATAAAATATCCACCTTACATTGGTTACTTTAAGTCTAAAACTTTTAAGTCTATTTTCAAAAGCTTTAACAATTTAAATTATTGAAAAATTAAACTTTTTAAACTAAAGCTGAAAAAAAAAATCTTTATAGGTACGACTTTAATCAATATTTTTTCAAACGGCACCTGTCGTTAACGAATTTGGAATAATTGTCTAATACATATAATAACAAAGTTCAGTGGCAGTTAGGTGAAAAATAACGTACGCTAATTCGTGTATAGCTTCCTTGTTGGAAGAAATAGGGAAAAAACATAATGGAGTAAGTTAAATGAAATTAAAAAAATATATATTTATTGTAGATCTAGGCCTCCTACATAGAATGTACATGAAAATCATTTTTACTTTCTTTTATCTTTACAAGAAGAAAGTACTGAAATTCGTGAAAATTTTGAATCTCGGTTTTCGACGGATTTATATTTTTTAGGAGTCGGAGATTCCAAAAAAATTTTAACAAAATGTCTGTCTGTCTCTATGTGACAAAAATCTTTTGGGCTCCCTACCTCAAGAATTGATGCACGGAATTATTTTAAAATTGCAAAAATCTAAGTGATTAATAAATATGAAGGAAAATAAGAAAAACTGTTGGTTGACAAATATATAATCCTTGTTTTTTTTTTCTCTTTAAATTTAAGTTCATGACAAAACACATAAACTTCTTTCAGAAGATGTACATTTTCTGGAAAAATTTAATAATAAAAAGTTTGCATTAAAAAAAATTTTTAACTAAAAAAAAGCTTTATTTTAGGATTTGAGCATTTTATTAATCAAATATCGTTTTATTTTTTTATGACTAAAACAAAAATATTATGCAAACTGTAATTTAAAATCACATTAAAAATATTACATCATGAAACAGGAAAAATTTAAATGTTGCAATCAGGATTGTTTGGTTTAAACCACGCTGGTTTAAACCGTGGTTAAAACCATGGTTTAAATCAAGTGGTTTAAAAAAAAACCATGCTGGTTTTTTTTTTCATTTTTTTAATGTTTTTATTTATTTTACACATTATTAAAATATGCAAAATCCAAGTTATGCGGAAGCTACAAGCACAGCATTTTTATTTTATTTTTTTATTTTTTTTTGCTTTTTTTAAAAGACATTAATAAATTTTTAAAGTGACAAACACTTTTAATCCGCCCATCTTTTCTTACTAGCTATAAATCTACATGGCAAACTCATTTTTTTAATGTGAGCCATGGAGGAAAAAAAAAGTTGTTTGTTTTGTTCTTCTTTAAGCCTTTTATTTTTAAAAAAATAGCGAAAATGCAATTTTACCATTTAAATTACATCATATATCAAAGCATTAATGATGACATAACATAAGTCATTCTCCCCATTGGTTACTCTTTGTTCTCTATGCAAATGAACGAATGATTGTAAATTTTCTCTGTTCTGTAGCTATTGGTTTCTATAACCTTTTGCTTTTCTTGCATTGGAGTTTTACTTTATGATTTTATTCTATTTGTACTATATTTTATTTTAAGAAAGCTACTTATTTATATCGAAGTAAAAGAATGTCTAAAACTAGGAAAAAGAAAGATATAGTCTGGTTTTCATTTGAGGAAAATAGAAATACACCAAGAACAGGCTCAAGAGCCAAATGTATAAATTGCATGCAATGCAAATGCTGTCAAATTAGTTCCCCCTTATTATATTTGATGGAATTGTTTTTCAAGATGCCTTAGATGTTAGCCTTGTAGATGTATGACTGTTTTTAGCTCACAGGCTATCAAAGCCTGAGAGCTTATATGTTCGTCCGTTATGTATGTATGTGCGTACGTACGTAACGCAATTACTCATAATAAAAATATTAGATTCAATTGAAATTTTGGATATAGGCTTATTATGATAAGGCGTATCCCTGATTAGTTTTGGGGGTTCAATGATTAAGTATAAAGAAAGGATATGGGTGAGGGGCTGTGTCCTCCCTTAATTTGTTTATCGAAGGGCATTATTATATAAGATTATAATATACAATTAGTATGCATACCCTGTGAGCTCTATGCCATCAGTTTAACTGGGCAATATTCTTTTTGTTTTTTGTTTTTTGGAGAGCTATAAACTTATGTTAAAATTCAAAATCTATCTGTATGGATATAATTAAAATATATTGTACCACGATAATATACATTCCTTATATTTTAATTACAATAAGAATTGAAAAGATATATTCATTTTATATGCAAAAACTGGCATAAAAAAGGATAATTTCAACAGAAAGCTTTTTTTTACATTTGTTTAAACTAATAGTCGATAGTTGGCGGCATAAAGAAATATTTATCAACGAAGTAAGTCAATGTATGAAAGCTATTATAGTGGGTTATTCGTTATTTATAACTTAGAACTTAAAATACTATAATTAGATAGGTTTTAAAGAGAATGAAGCAGATTATATGTGATACAAAGCACATTATGCGTATATTTCCATAAGCTATTAATCGGAATATTTACTTACACCTAAACATAGAATTGATAAGTTCGTTTATCTGGAAAAGGAGAAGCCCGGAAACGTCACATTAGTGTATTATATAAATAGATTGTAGTGGCAGAATCACAGGGGCTAACTTTCAAGAGAATTTTTGTAGGTAATTATCGTATTATTTAAATACAGAATTTCTGTCGTAAATATAGAGTAATGGTAGTTTTATTTACCATACACGTATTATACGATGCACAGAGTCTCTACTATTCGGGAATAAAATACAAAAATAATTTGTAGAGACATTATAAATTTTAGCAAATTTAGAATACATTTTTGCGAGCAGGAAAGAAGTAAGATAAGAATGTGTAAAAGATTTTGTAGAGAAAGTAATCATTAACCTTAATTGCTTTAATACCAATTAAGGAAATATATATTTTTTAAAAGCATTCTTTAATATGGATTTTTTCCTTATAAAAAAAATTAGGCGGTCGCAGAAGCCATGTTGTGGACAGCTGTACTATATGACATATTAAAAAAAAATTAACCTTATGATCTTATGTTATCTTTTAATACGTAAATGCAGAAAATTATGCAATTTCAACCCTTTCAGGTCTACTATATTATTAATAGTACATGTCTTTTAATGGGGCATTATTTTGTTTTAAGAAATATTTTTGCTACTATTTACATGTAGTAATGTTATTGTAAATGTCTATGCATTTACTATATGACTTCATTTATTGTTTTGGCTTTTAGTAATAATAATAATAATTATTATTATTATTATTTGCTTAATACTCTTCGCTCTGTTTGCGATTCTTTTATTTTAAACATATATTTCACTCATTAAATTTAAAATAGAAGTTGCTCTCCTGAAAGAAACATGTGTAATAAAGAGCAAAATGTATTAGAAAATCGTAATATAAGTCAAATCTTATTGCAATATAATATTTTCTGAACATCTCCAAAAATTCTTCCTTAGCCTGTTGTCGTATTCGTATGAATATTAACTGAATAGTACACAAAACAACAATATTCGTTATCATTCAGACAAAGAATATTCATTAAACACGAATTAATCTATTTGGATAGCTAGTGTTAATGTTATTAACGCAAAAATATTTTTTTTCCCCAAAAACTGGGAAAAAAAAAATTCTTGCCCGAAGGTGTTACATTCTGAAGTAAAATTTCCAAAGAATGATAAATACTTTTAGATTATTTTATTATTATTATTATTTTACCCTAGATTAAAACGTGCTACTTTTTTTTCTCCACATACCATTTTTAATTTAAAATTCTCAATTAAAAATTTCATGTTAACTAGGTTTATTTCAGATTTAAAAATACCAATATACTTCACTTAAAAACATTTACTTTTAAAAATTTTAAGTTGTCTTTTTTTTATGAAATAAATATTTTTAAAAACAATCATGTGGAATGTTTAAAAGATATTTTATTTGGAGAAAAAAATTCCTGAATAGGTCAGTTGCAGTTTATCTCACTTTAGATTTAATGTTGCATATAAGTTTGTTGTAATTTATTCTTTTTTTAAATAAAAATTTAATTTAATCTTTTAAAATTAATATAAAAAAGCTTTGAAATATGAAAGCATGAGAAATCAAATCAGAAATTGTGTTTGATAGATTCTGACAAACAAGCTTTTGACAAAATGGTAGACACCTTAATGTGCCAGAAAACTTGTTTACACTCGTAAAAGAATTTGAAGAAAAAGTAGCCATAAACCTTGATTGCTTTAATAACAATTAAAGAAATATATATATATTTTAAAAGCATTCTTTAAAATAATTTTTTTTTCTTATTTAAAAAAAAGGCAGTTATAGAGGCCATGTTGTGGACAACACTGCAATATGATATATAGACCGGTAGGCAATCACCTCATTGAGTTCACGGATGAAAATTTGGGATTTGTTATATCTCAATTCGCATATTAAAACGCAATCGGTCTTCCAAGTCATATTTTGGTGGGAAACATAAAAAATTAACTATTTTAGTGATTGTCTCATACGTTTACCAGTATGTTTTCCTTCTCCCAATCCTCAATATCTTCATACTTTTAGGTGCAGGAAAGCACAATGATAAACCTACGACTCAACCGCTAAAATCGGATTTATAGGTGGTTTCCACCAAGCTATGACTTGGCAGACTGATTGCGTTTTAATATGCGAATCAAAATTGTCAGTGCTGCCGCCTCCCGGTCTAATACTTTAAAAAAAATTAATTTTATAATCTTATGTTGTTATCTTTTAATATATAAATGAATAAAATAATGCAATTTCAAATTCTGAAATAAAATTTCCAAATAATCGTAAATATTAATAATAATAATAATAATAATAATTAGATTATTAATATTTGTTATTATTTTATTCTAGATTAAAACGTGTTACATTTAACATTTTTTTTTTTTTTTTTTTTTTTTTTTTTTTTTTAGCTCCGCATTCTATTTTTAATTTAAAATTCTCAATTAAAATTTCCGTATTAACTAGGTTTATTTCAGATTTAAAAATACCAACATCCTTCACGGAAAAATATTTATTTTCAAAAAAATTAAAAAGTTATCCTTTTTATGAAATAAATATTTTTAAAAACAACCATGTGGAATGTTTAAAAGATATTTTATTTGGAAAAAAAAATCCCTGAATAGGTCAGTTGGACTTTATCTCACTTTAGAATTAATGTTGCAAATAAGTTTGCTATAATTTATTCTTTTTTGAAAATAACAATTTATTTTATTCTTTCAAAATAAAAAACAAGTTGAAATCGCACGTCTAGCGTAGCAAATGAGGTCCCGTTCGACTCTATAACGAAGTTAAAAATACAGTTAGATCTTGGTGTAATAGTATGCAGTAGAGTATCCAAAATCTTTTGTGTATCCATAAGAATAATGTCTGATTTCTATTATACAGGAAGTAACTTGCAGTAAGACTCAGCAACGTACTATATCAATTTCATAAAATGTGAAATACAGTCGAGTCTCTCTATATCGAAACTCCATACATCGAATTTCTCTATATAACGAATTTTTAGTAGGAACGTTCCCCTTTTCCCATGACTACATTAAAAACAGTCTCTATATAGCGAAATATCTATCTCCATATAACGAATATTTTCATAAAATGTTCTTTATTCAGTTGTAAAAAAAGCTTCGAAATCACATGAAATCAATTTTCCATCACTTATTCCTAATTTATCGTTCAGTGCTGAGTTTTTTACATTACTTCTCTGCTTGAATCTCCTTGTTCTTTAAGTCCTACGAATTCATACTCCTCCCTCACACCTTTCAACGTCCTCAAAACAGTGTCAATTGGATAGTTATAAATAGAAGAACGGGATCAATGGGGGTAATTGACGAAAAAACAATTTACAATTGCTTCAAAAAGGCCGAATTTCGTATACTAGAGGATAATGTGTATTCTGGGGACAGAGAAGATGCGAATTGTGCAGACTTAAACAGAATAATGGAAATTAATTAAGGAATGTGGAGATGTCAACAATATCTCTCTGATTTTTTTGAGAGTGAATTACAGTCTCACTATTGTACAGTACTGATGCAGTACTTGCTGATTAGTGATATTTTAAATAAAGTTTTGAACAATTTCAAATTCTTAATTAAACGCATCAAAAATAACAATTGTTCAGAATTTACACATTAAATAAGAATTTTAACGTTATTCTTTATACATCGAATTTCTCTATATAATGAATTTTTTACTCGAACAATGGATTTCGTTATATAGAGACTAGACTGTCGTTTAATATTACTAAAACGCACCCCAAACAATGTTTCTCCCTATACCATTATGTAATGGAATATTTTTCTGTAGCCCCGTAAATCAATAACAAATGTTCTTTGCACCATAGATTGTATAAAATGTATATTTTAGTATATACTTCATAGATGTATATCGATTTTATTATGTTCGAAAGAGTGTAACACCATTAAAATGCACTTGAAACTATTTTTTCCATTGGCCGTAATGTAATGGAATCTTTTATATTGTCCATGTAATTAAACCACGCATTCGGTTTTCATAAAATTTGAAGCGACTCGCAAAATTATGCAACCCCAATCGTATATTTTAAAGTTCAGATGATTCGGTTTGGTAGTTTCTGCTCTGTTATATGCGGACAGACAGATGGACGAACGAACGGACGGACTGAAGTAAAGGTGCTACGTATTTACATATTTCGAAAGCAGAGTTTCCCCCAGGTTTAAAAAAGGGCAGGGCGCTACTGTTCTGAAAAGGGCACTTTTTACATTTTCAGGGCACTTTTTACACTTTTCAGGGCACTTTTTCATTTTAAGGGCACTTTTATAGAGTTGAATCTAGAATCTAGCGGTTCAGAAAGTCGTGAAAAATCAGAAATTTAACCAAAAAACTGAATAAAAAGGGTAAATTTTGTTAAAAGATCACGAAAAAACGGCAAATATTGTTTAAAAAAAACACGAAAAAACGGCAAATATTGTTTAAAAAATCACGGAAAAACGGCAAATTTTATTAAAAGATCGTAAAAACAGCAGTTTTTGTTAAAAGATCGTAAGAAACGGCATATTTTGTAAGAAATCGCGAAAAAACTACAAATCTCGTGAAAATATCGCGAAAAAACCGAACATTTCACAGATTTTTCCATTTTTATGCAATTTTTGGACAAAATTTGCCGTTTTTTTCGCAAATCTTTTGAAGAAATCTGCCGTTTTATCGCTATTTTTTTTACGAAAGTTGCCATTTTTTGCCACTCATTTGAGAAAATTTTCCTTTTTTATCGCGATTTTTGGATGAAATTTGTCGTTTTTCCACGATCTTTTGAGGAAATCTGCCGTTTGGTGAAATTTTGTGATAAAATTAGCCATTATTTTGGGAAACTTGCGGAAATTAGTCGTTATTTCGCGATTTTTAACGAAACTTGCTGTATTTTTAGCGATTTTTTGAAGTAATTACCCGTCCCACGGACAGTATGAAGTTATTTTTTGTGTTCCCTCGCCGATTTTTTGCGTAATTTATGCGCTATAGCGCGTTCGGATCATCACTGGAGGGCTGCGTTTTTTCAAATGTGGGGCAAGAAGGGCGCTGTTTTTTTTTTTTTTGAATGAATGACAAGAGGGGCGCTAGTTTTTGGATGAGGGGCAAGAGGGGCACTCTTTTTTAAACTAAAGGGCAGGAGGGGCGGAGCGCCCTCCTGAAACCCTCTGGGGGAAACTCTGGCGAAAGCATCTAAAAAAGCTGTAAAATATTAATGCATGGGAAATCAGATCAGAAATTGTGTTTGATAGATTCTGACAAACAAGCTTTTGACAAAACGGTAGACACCTTAATGTGTCAGAAAACTTGTTCACTCTAGTTTTACTTATCTAACAATTAATTCAATGCTTAAGAAAGGACCTCACTTTTAATTAGCAAGTAACTGTTGTTTCTAACTTTCTGTGTTTCATTCGCTGACATACAAACTTTCCGAGTGAGCTACTGAAATTTGATAATAGTAGGAGACCACGAACAAACATTTGATTTTATAATTTTCTTCGATATATTTATACAGACGACTCCCTCAAATGCGCACAGCTTGGAACCAGAGTTCGTGCGGATTTTAGAATTTTGCAGATTTCTGATCATTGTTTTATTTACATTTTTTAAACAGTAATTTGAATGTAATTAATAATGCAATTAAAACTGGATTGAATGCCTACAATATAATTAAATATTAAAATAAGTAATAAACTAAAATAATAAAAATTTAGATAATTCTTTAAATGATTAAAACATTAAAAGCAAAAGTCAAATTAAGTATTCATTATGAGAATAAAATGTACTTTTCCTAAATTATTTAATGAAACTTGCCTCATAAAGGTTCATTACTTATTTACATCAAAATCATAAAATAATTATGTTTTATTTCATGGTTAGCCAGACTTAATAACCAAAAAATCTTTATTAATCTACATTATTGAATTCCGACCGTATGTATGTATGTGACGCTATCTCCTCCGATCCCGGAAACGGAGAGACGTCGCGTTTGTTTTGAATTGAAGGAGGAAAATCCCGGGATGCCGAGTTGCCCATTCGTCTGTCTGTCCGTCCGTCCACCTGTCCGCATATAACAACTCAAAAACTACCCAACCGAATCGTTTGTAACTTAAAATATATTATTATTAGGTAATTTTGTCGAGTCATTTCAAACTTTATGGAAATCGGATGAATAGTCTAATTACAGGGACAATCAAAATGACTCCGATACATTACGGTCAATGGGAAAAAAAGTTTCAAGTGTATTTTAATGGTCTTCCTTTCTATCGAACATAATAAAGTTGATATGCATCTATGAAGTATATACTATAATATATATTCTGTACAATCTGTGGTGCAAATAATATTTCTTATTGATTTACAGGGCCACACAAAAGTATTCCATTACATACTTATATATTGAGACATTGTTTGGTATGCATTTAATAGTATTAAACTATTTAATATTAACCATTAAACTATTTAATGCCCGTAATTAATAAACTATTAAACTATGTAATGCCCGTCTAAACCGACCAGCGTAGCGGACGAAGGCTGCTAGTACACAAATATAGTTGGTAAAAAGATTGATTACCAATGACATCAGCAATATCCTGAATTTTTTCATAGTTAAATTTATTCTTCCTTCATGAAAAAACATGAATTCAGTAATATTAACAAAAGTTACAAATTAAAATATACATGGAATGGATATAAAACTAAAAGAGCCAAATTTTGTCCCCGAAATCTGAAGTGAACGTTCATTGTTTACATCCGTAAATTATGTGCGGATTATAGAGAGTTGTGGATTTTAGAGTTGCGATTGAGGAAGTCTACTATATACTGCACTATTAGAGAAAATTATCTCTGAAATTACAGAGGATCTGCTGGCAATCCACTATCTTAACCCTTTAAGATCCGATTTTTTTTTTTTTTTTTTTTTAATTTTGAGATCATTGTAGCCATCCAAATAGAATTAAAGTTTATAGATTATGTCATTGTCTTAAATCTAACGAATTTGCTTATCATACGGAATTAAGGCATTTTTCGCTCAGTTGGAAATTTTTGATTTCGTACGATAACTTTACCAATCAGTTTGATTGTATTAACAATGGAATTTGCTTATTTTTGTGTACTATTCAATTCATATTAATATGACAATAGGCTAAGGAAGAGTTTTTGAAGACGTTTGGAAAATAGCATATTACAACAGGATTAAAAAGTGTACTACAGTTTTCTAATGTTTTTGTTTTAGTCACATAATTCGCTCCAAAAAGTAGACTATATTTTAAGTTTAAAGAGTGAAATATGTGTATAAAATAAAGGAATCACTAATGGTGCAAAGATAAGTAAGTAAACTTATATTATTATTATTATTAAATATCAAAGCTTAAAAAAATTGTAATAAGAAAGACATAGCCCTATACTATCATTTCTATATGTAGAAAGTAACTAAGTAATCGTTTTGTCCCTATAAGGGAAGACACTCTTAATCTAATGCCAAACCTATGGAGAAGTTATTTTATGGTATCTCATTTGCATTTTGATATTTTCACTTATTTATTTATTCATTTATGTATTGAATTGTTGAGATTCATCGCTCGTTTTTTTATTTTCTCGATTTTGATTGCAGATATTTTTTAGATTGACACTTTCTTTATCGGAACCGGTTTCGAAAGTGAAAGTAATTTTATAAAACATACCTGTAACAAAAATTGAAAAAGTAAAAAATTAGCGATGTAGAAATGGACCTCAGCAGTCCATGTAATATATATATATATATATATATATATTACCTTGAGTCTAAAGTTTTGACCCTTTCGAAGAATAGTGCTACTAAAACAGCTGGCGTTCGCAAGTTAAGTGACATTTTTACATACGGTTTTCCGGTTTCGAAAGAAGAAGACGTGTGCTACAACACTGTGTATTTATTGTTTTGAAAAATTATCATCTGTAGCCTCCACGAAGCCTCGAAAATGGAACTATCACGTATCCAGCTTCGAACCATCATCTACTACGAGTTCTGTAGCAACACCGGAGTGACAGAATGTCACCGTAACATGTGTACACGTTTAGGTGAGGATATTGTATCACATAGTACAGTCAAACGATGGTATCAAAATTTTAAGATTAAGAATTTCGACATCGAAGATGAATCACGTACTGGTCGACCTACTGTGATTGGTGAGACCGAATTGCGGAAATCCATCGATGAAGATCAAAATGCTACATCACGGGAACTTGCATCTCACTTCAATGTTTCTCAAACAACCATAATTCGAGCATTAAAAACATTGGCTTGACTTACAAATTCAATCGATGGGTGCCGTACGATCTGACACAAAATGACAAAGAAAAACGAAAACGGACCTGTGTAAACTTGCTCGAATATCACCGAAAGGGTGATATTTTGAACCGGATTGTTACGTGTGATGAGAAATGGGTTTATTACGACAACACCAGTCGAAAAGGAGGATGGTTTGAACCAGGTGTACTGGTCAGGACCGTAACCAGGCGCACATTGACCTATAAAAAAATCCTCCTCTGTGTTTTCTGGGATAGTCGCGGTATTATCTACAAGGAGTACTTAAAAAGTGGCCAGACCATCGACAGTGAGTCGTACAGCAGCATGCTGCATAAAGTGGACGCAGCAATTAGGGAAAAGCGAAGTAAGGAGTTCCGACGCAAGGTTGTTATGTTTCACCAGGATAATGCCAGGCCACACGTCAGTGCGTGGACGAATTGGAACTTATACAAGCTGGAATGGGACTTAATGCCACATCCTCCATATAGTCCGGACATGGCACCTTCCGACTACTATCTGTTTTCGCATCTACAACTGCATCTTAGTGGTGAAATTTTCAATTCTTCAGAAGAGGTCAAAAAAGAGGTTGACCTCTTTCTCGACTCACGTAGCCCAGAGTTTTTCAAGGAAGGCATTGAAAAACTGCCAAAACGTTGGCAGAAGATTGTCGAACTTAATGGTGATTACTCTCCTCACTAATGTTTTGTATTTTTGCAAATATTTGTTGTCAACATTAAAATAAAAAAAGGGTCAAAACTTTAGACTCAACCTGATATATATATATATGTGTGTGTGTGTGTGTGTGTGTTTAAAGAGGAATGAATATAGGAGGGTAACTGGAATTCGGTTTCTGTTTCGGTCTTAAAAACCTGTTTCGATCGATCCTTATTTTTTGACATAAAGATCAAAAGGGAAATTTTGAATAAAAATTTAATTTTAACTTTTATTTCCCTTCTTAGATAGCTCATGGATGAAGAAGCTGAAGCTCTGTCGTTCATCACAGAAACCCTGGGTGACTTCATGTTTACCATTGAGGAACTCGTGTCGGAACTGGAACATGCTCCCTCATCAATACACAATTTCTTGGAGCAAAACTGCAGAAACCCGAAGCAGCTGAGCCAATATCTGGGCAAGCACGGGGACCGTTTCTTTCTGGAGAATGATAAAGTGGCCCTGTATGATCCAGATCTTGAAGCAGTGCGCGAGAAAGCTGTGCGTTATTTGGAGGAGAAATTAAACCTTTTTGGAGAACCATGTAACTACATGGATTTCAAAAGCTGTATCAGTAAGTTTTTTTTTTTTAAATCTTAGAAGTTTTTCTTGAGATGATGTTCACGACAGATACTTTTTACTTACCCCATCATACGTAGGATATCGTAAGTCTTTTAATCAATTTGAAAATTGGAAAATTTTTTGACGAATTTACACGTCTCAAACACGGAAGATTCTGGAAAACATATTTTTAGAAAAAAAAAAAATAATTTGCCGTTCGTCTCTGTGTGTCCATCTGTCTGTAAACATATCAAAGGTCAGCACAGGTTGGGCCAGCGGAATCGTTCCAAATTTTCTAACGGGCCGGCAGAATCAGAATATGTTTTTACGGGCCAGGCCGAATAATTTTATTGGGCCGGACCGATAAAAAAAAATTAGTGGGCCTCCCGGCCCTTATAATGATTTGAACACAAACGATAAAATAAAAGCTATTTTTAATGAATATGGCTTTAATGAAAATAAGTGGAAATGCGCCTCACGAGTAGATGTTAATAGTTAATTTTATTAAAAAACATCTTAGTACTTTCTAGCCTTTAATCAGGCTCTTCCTCAGAAAATATTTTTTTCATTAATATTAAATAAAGAAAATAGCCTGATTAAAAGCTTGAAAGTACTAAGATGTTTTTAAATAAATTAACTATTAACATTTATATTTGATTATTTTATTTGCCTTTTAAGTAACACTTCAAAGTTCATATTATATACACTGCTCAAAACAATTAAAGGATATTGCAGTTTTAGGTGGATTTTGTATCTGGGAAACTTTTTAGCTGATTGATTCATGGTCGACAGACATAGTAGGTTATATGAGAATAAATTACACATGTTTGGCAAAAAAAAATGCATTTTATTGCGCATTTGTGTACAAAAGGAAAAAAACACAATTTGTGCATATGAGAAAAAAGGAATAAGAAAAGGCGTTTTCTTCAAAGAAAATCATTTTCAGTAGGGGGTATGGTTTCCACGGGCGGCCAGCAACGTTGAACACCTTTGAGGCATGGACTCAGTGAGACTATTAATGACGAGTTGGGGTATTCTGCCCCACTCTTCCAGAAGAGCTCTTTCCAGTTCTTGGAGAGTTTGTGGGGGTTGTTGGCGGCCAGAAACTCGTCTTCCTAGAGCGTCCCAAACGTGCTCGATTGGATTCATGTATGGAGAACACGCTGGCCATTTCATTCGAACGATTCCTTCCTCGAAAAGGAAATCCTCCACCAGGTTTGCACGATGTGGCCTGCAGTTATCGTCCATTAAAATGAAGTTATTTCCGATTGCTGCAGCGTAAGGGACTACAATAGGTCTGAGGATCTCATCCCTATATCGGCGACCAGTCAGAGCTCCATCTCGAATGATGTAGAGGTCAGTGCGCCCGTCAATGGAGATGCCACCATACACCAACACTCCTCCACCGCCAAATCTGACACTTTCGTGCACGAAAGCAGGTTTATTCCTACTGCCACGTTCCCTCCAGATGAAAATACGCCTATTATTCGGATGCACAGAAAAACGGGACTCGTCAGAAAACAGAATATTGCTCCATTCATTTCTCCTCCAGTTGACATGCTCGGTTGCCCATTCCCTGCGGTCGCGACGATGCCTTGATGTTAATCTAACACATACCATCGGTCGGCGAGCATACAGACCTACAGTATGGAGCCGGTTTCGGACAGTCTGAGTTGAAATCGTGGTACGTTGAAGTCTGTAGGCGAGCGAAGGTGTTGTTGGAGAAGAGTAGCGTTCATGTTTCGGTGTCTCCGAGCTGTTAACGCTAAATACCGATCTTCATTGGGCGTTGTTGCCCGTCTACGACCTTGCCCTGGTCTTCGGCCTGCACATCCACTCTCCAAAAAGCGGTTCTAGATCCTGGAAATGACACTTTGTGACACTCCAATGGCTTGCGCTACTTCGGCTTGAGTTTGGCCCCCTTCTAACCTACCAACAATTCTCCAAGCTTCTGAATCTGTCAAATGACTTCGCTGAGACATCGTACTCATCGAAACAAAACAATCACTGAATGCCGATCATCCTTGTCTTCATTCTCTTTTATCCAGTTGAAAGTCAAATTTCATTCGCTTCCGCTGAAGCGACGTTTTTGACGTCGAACTCAAAATTTGCATACTCCATAGTTTGAAAACCAGAAAAATTTGCATTTGTGATTATCTTCTTCTATTTTCGGCAAAAAAAATTCGTTTATATCTTTATTTTATATAAAACTTCAAATATCCTTTAATTGTTTTGAGCAGTGTATTTTGTATTAAAAGCAAGGCGAAAATTTCATCCTGTCATATATTTTTATATTTATTTACTTATTTGTTATGTCAAACTATGAATAAATTATTTTCAGAATGATATTTTTTAATAGACCACGAGGCCGCAACATAGAAAATCATCTCATCGAGCTGGAATCTGAGATTCCAGAATTAGACAGAAGTCGATTAGCACATTAAAACATAATTGGTCTTCCAAGACACACCTTATTGATCTTCCAAGTTATAGGTGAAAAACACCTGAAAACTTGATTTTAGCGCTTTATCAGGTTTTAGTAGATTTATCCTGCACCCAAAAGTAACAAAAACACGGTGGACTGAGAGCAGGAAAACACAACAGTAAACGGACGAATCAACCGCTAAAATCGGGTTTTCATATGTTTTCCACAAACATATGAAGACTTCTTTTCAGACCAATTGTGCTTTAATATGCGAATCAAGTTTTAACTAATTCTGGAAGTTTAGCCTCCAATTGGATGTGGTGATTGTTTGTGCTGTCATCGCCCGGTCTATAATATTTTCTAACGTGATTAAAAAACATTTATGAATTTAATTTTTTTAAAAAATCTGTTTGTGTATCTCCCTGTCCGTCTGTTCATGTTTTAATTCGCATAAATGTACTCCTATTGCCAAATAACTTATGCACGTTATCACACATGTGTACGACAGCATCATTCACGAGTGCATATCGCTCCTCAGACATTAGCAATACGTCTTTCTCACTGGGAATGGATTGTGTGGCGATCTCATTTTACTTGAGCAATATAAAGCGAATCATTAACTAGCTTGACCTTTTCCTCAACGCTAACGTTCTCGCAGGGACCAATTTATAAATTTGGGGGCCCTGGGCACAGATGCTTACGGGGCCCCCTTATGTCGTTATTTTACAGAAAATTGAGTAAAAAAAAGAAGATAGTATTTGCTAAAATATTCATTAAAAATTTAAAAATTAAATATGATAATTATTAATTTACTTTTAAAAAATTATTTCACGATTCTGAATTTAAATGAGAAACATTTTATAATAAATTGTATGGTGTTGTTTATCTTTTCACATTCAAGTCTATATATCTAGATTGATAAAGTATGCAAACACTAATGACAAATTTTTGACAACCCAAATTAATTATTTAAAAAGTTACAGGTCTCTACTGTCTGCGAGTAACGCTCACCAACTCTCAAATAATCTGTTGATAACAGGAAAAAGATTAAATAAGAATTAAAATTGCAATGTATTTTTAAAGTGATAAAGATAAAATATTCACTATAATAAAGTAGTTATAAATGGAATTTCAGACAAAATATACAACGTTATAAAAATACAATATGAACACAACATAATGTAGAATGAAATGTAAAATTCCATTAGATATTAAAACTACATCAGAGTTTAGACAGTAATTGAAAAACCTTCAACAGCATTTGGGGGCCCCTGAAAATCGGAGGCCCTGGGCCCGTGCCCCGAATGCCCTGTCGTAAATCAGGCACTGCTTTCTCGTCCTCTGATCATGAGAACCTTGGCTCAAATACCACCGGCGCCAATCCATTCACTCTCTTACCACAGCTAATTTTCTGGCAATTCCTCGACCATATTGTGCCGCATTTTCTTCGTTACATAGTTTACAATACCGTCGCATTTTAAAGAATTTTATAGTCTTTTTTTTTTTCTTTAATAAATTGTGTAACAGGAATCTTCTTACTTTGTTGCCAAAACGGAACAGTCCAAAAGCCGGCAACACAAAAACCTACGATATCGAGCACAAGGGGGGGGGGGGAACCCTTTATTTTATGGAAGAGTAGAAATAGGAGAATCTAATGATCAATCTCTGCCGGAAGTGAAGGGGTGCATAAGCCAGAAATTAATACCATCCGAGGTTGCCTCGTTGTTTTATTATAAGGAAAGGGCAGCTGACGTCACTTTCGACAAAATTACTGTGGATCCACAGTAATTTCCTGCGCGTCTTTTAAGACTCCTACGATACCGGAAAAGTCAGAGCGATCTGATTGGTCTAGGATTGGTCTGATTTGCCTACGATTAAAAGCTCTGTTGTATGATTGGTCAACGTCGTCGTGATGATTCCTGTAATGATCGCGAAAGCAAAAATGTAACTGGTAGATTGGTTGAAGGAAGCGTTTGTTTGTAAACATGCCCTTTCCTTATTGTGTTTTTCTGCTCCCAGTTTTCCAGCATTTGATTGTAGGACAAACACATAATGATAAACCTACGAGGCAACCACTAGTATTATTAATTTTCAGTTTATGCACTACTTCACTTCCGGCAGACAGGGATCATTAGATTCCTCTATTTCTAGTCTTCCATAAAATAAGTTTTTTTTTTTTTTTTTTTTTTTTTTGTGCTCGATACTTTTAGGTTTTTGTACTGTTGATTCTTGGACTAAAAAGACATCAGACAAAATAGATTTGAAACTCAATGTACCTTTTTAAGTAAATTTTTAATAATATGTATTATAATCTATAATTACTTCTAATCCCTTTCTTTTCTAGGTCAAGCAGAAGTCGACGTCCAGAATTTCATCAGATGTTTTTATCCGGGAGACTCTTTCAAACTGTTTTTACTCGCCCATCCTCGTGTATTCGTGCTGTTCGAAGATGATTCTGTTTTCTTGATAGAAAATGAAGCCGTGGATTTCTTCGAACAGTGCTTAGAAGAGAACGGTGAAGGCTTGCATTACATGAAATTATTAGACTATGTTGGACAAGCGCCAAAGCATGTCGTGAAATTTATAAATGAATACTATACGGCAGAAAACTTTTTGATACTTTTAGAAAACAATTCTGATGTTTTTCGAATAGAAGACCGATGTGTGTATCTAAGAGATCACGAACTATAGGTTTTCTATCGATTTTTTTTTTAAAGTTTTTTTTTATTATGATGTAAATAAAAACAAATTTAACTTTAATATGAAGATTTTTTTTACACGAAAAAATCAGTATGAAGAAAATTACTAGTGATCAAACAAAATGCTCTTACAACTGTTACAGGGCTCTATAAAGACAGCCTTCTTCAATTCAAATTAAGAGAGGTGAGGGAGTAATTAAAGGCAGCTGAAATGAGGGAAACTCCGAAAATTAGAGCTTCATTTCACAGCTCATTGTCATGGCTCTTTCTCTATCTCGTTCTCTAATACATCTCTTCTCGATAAATTTTTTCACATAGCTTCTCAGCCGATTTCTCGTTCTCGGCTAACGTATGAAAAGAGAATAATCGAGAACAACATATCGAGAAACGAAGAAATTTGATTTCTCCTCCTCGGCCATCATATGAAATGTTGAAAAGCGCGAGAGGAATTATCGAGAAGCCATTAGTCGAGATGCCGGAGTTATCGAGGGAGGAAATATTCGAGGTGATATTTGCTGAAATACGAAAGGAAAGAAAAAGGGAGAAATGAGCTTTCAGGGTCAAGTTCTAATTTAAGTCATAATTTCTCAAAGGAGTTCATCTGCCTATCCAATCTCTTTTTGTTACAACTGATATGGGTTAGGAGTTCTTGTAGTCCTAGTTTAAATAAATACTGTTGAATTGAGTGTTATTTTGCCCCGAATTTTTAATGTTTCTCTTATTTTAGTTCTGCCAAGCTGTGCTATGCCTGGAATTTTCAGATAGATATTATTTATTAAATATAAAAATTTCAAAAATAAAGGTGAGTGAATTCAGCAGGGTGAGATGCGATAATAGATCGACGCGGCGTGAGGAGGAGGATTAATTTTCAAATTTTTAACGAACCTCTCCTGTGACATATCATCAGAAAGCTCTTTGATCACTTTTAAACATTATGAACCATTCTCCTCCAGAAGTTGAATTTAAGGAGGTAGATTAGCAAGTTTAATTATATTTTAAATGTTACTTGAAGTGTACATTAGATTAATTTAAACACGATTATTCAATTGGTAAATTAATTATAACAGGTGTAAATTTTCTATTTTTGGGTGAAAAAAGTCCGGGCCACCGAGTTTCACCCAAAAATGGAAAATTTACATCTGTTATAATTAATTTACCGATTGAATAATCGTGTTTAAGTTAATCTAATGTTATTTCATATGCAGGGATTTTTTGCAATTCCACATATTGACCTTCGATTTATTCTGTCGAGCTGATCCAGAGTATCAGACCAGATAAAGTGATCGTTGAGGTTAATTGGGTAAAATAGTCCTCCAGTGTTTGTGTCCGGGATAGCTCAGCTGGCAGAGCATTGGCGGCTTCAGCCAATACATCCCTGGTTCGAATCCTGCCCGGACTTTTTTCACCCAAAAATGGAAAATTTACATCTGTTTGAAGTGTGTAACTTGGTATTCTGTCAATGATATACAGGGCTCTCCAAAAGTTTTTATGAACATCAGTTCATTGGCGGAAATTGCTAAAAGGAAATTTTCAACTGTGCTATACGTTTAAAGGAACTTTTTAACATACTATGTAGTATACGTACATATCAATATAGCATATACAGAACTGCACAAAAAAGTTGTATATTTACCCGTGTAATAATAGCAAGAATTGGGATTTTAAAGCCATCATGGCTTTTCCAAATTCTTTATTTAGACAGCATCTTTCACCTTTCTAAACTGTGAAATTTTGTTATAGTATTTTGAATGTGTTGGAAAATGTTTTGTAATCTAAGTTTGTTTGTTTGTAATTTATTTATGTCGCCCAATTATCTACACTTGGGATATAGGCCCTAACAGGAGGGGAAGGGTCCTCCGTGATTTTCTTTCTAAGGGAACCTAACCCGTATTTACGCAAGGAAATCCAAGGTTCAAAGAAAACCACAGAAATCTCCGAACGGTTAGGCCAACGACCGCGATTGGGCTCAAGCCCAGCTTCTGCCGTCTACCAGTTTCGGAAGCAGAATTTCTCGGCCACTGGTGGGGCTTCTAATCTATATCCTACACATGATTTTTCGTTCTTATTTAATATAGACGGGTAGTGTTTTGCTGCCTATCAAATCTATATAAAATAAATAAGTTAATCTATATAAAATATAAGTTTGCGGCCCGCGAAAAAAAAAAAATTGAGTTCGGTTGACCTATTGCATGTAGTTAGAGATCGACTGAAAATTCGTTTTCGACGTAAAATCTGTGTGTTTCGGTAAAAATTAATTTTCAGCGAAAATGCTTTCACAAATTCGTCCTGACCGAAACTATATGTATTCCAAAATTCTCGTTTCTTATTTTGCAAATTTTAAACATTACTCATTGAATTGACGGGATTCTGCTCCAGTATTCCAAAATTTTCGTTTCTTACTTTGCAAATTTTAAACATTACTCATTGATTTGACGGGATTCTGCTCCATCGAGACATTTTTCATTTATGGCTAAGAACTTCATTGTTTATAATTATCGATCATTAGTGATTCAAGGCATGTGTGCAAATTATAAAGCAAGCAATGCATATATGGTTAAATTTTTCAGATGATTTTCACGTGCTCATTAAAAGCTGCATACTTAACCGTAATAGATTTTTTTTTCGTTTGAAACCACGGGAGTGTTTCGAATACTCTTTGAGAAAGTTCTGATATAATGATCATTTACAAAAATCATAAGAGAGAAATCGAGGTATTGTATATCTAAACAATTTTTAAATTAGATGAATAAATTATATTGTGTTTTATATGAAAATAAAATCTTTTGGTCATAGGCATAGACAGCTTGAGCCACATGTATAATAAATCAATAATTATGTATAAAATTGAGACTCGTTACAACGAACTTCCAGAGGCGTAAGATTTTGTTCGCTATATCCGGTGGTTTCGCTATATCCGAATTGTTAAGAAAAAAGTTAGTTTATAAAATGTATAGCTCATTAGTTGTTACGTATATTCAATAAAGATGTATTAAAAATAATAAAATCTAATAAAAATTATTATTAATAAATTAACGTTAATGAATTATTAATGCGATCACTAATGAATTGACAAAATCAATTGTATTAAACTGACACAGTACTATTTAGATTAACTAAAAATGAAGACAAATGAAAATAAATTCATTTTATCTTTAATTTTTACTCTGTTTTTAAACAGAAATAATGGGTTATCTTCAGGCCCGTAGCCAGAATTTCCTTTCGGGAGGGGCTCAATCTTGAAATTTTTTCTGATCTTACAAAAGTAATTTGTATAATTTACAGCAAAAAATTTAAAAATAATCAAGGCTTAACTTAAAATGTGCTCTTGCATAGGATACTTCATGACGATGCCAAATATTGTTGTTTCGCATTTAATTTTTTCAATTTCTGACATTCAAGAGCACTTCTTGTTTTCAAACCGGTTCGGAAACCGGAAAGAATTTTAGGAAAAAACTTCCGCGAAACCTAAAAAGCACAAAATAATAATGATTGAGGTGAGCCTCAAATATCCTATGAGAAAAACATTAAAAAATATTGAAATGCAAACAAGTAACATGAATTGATTTAAAAAACTGGATTAATATTAGCGTAAGAGAGTCGGGCTTTGCAAGTGCGAGGTTACAGTGTCTAGAAGTTTAGACACTGTAGCGAGGTCTTGAAACTGTTGATCCATAAATCAAATTAACTACACATATTATTTTTTCCAAAAAAGAATTAATTGCCACTGTCATATGTAATCATAAAAATTATATTTCACATTCTTTGATTATAATAATTATAAATACAATAGTCTTGGTACATTAAATTTATTATTGCAACAGGATAACAATCATCGTAATTTCTTCTTAACCATGATGCTGATTAACTTACCAAGATCTATTGTAATGTCCCAATGAATAGAAGTCATTGCAAAATTACCCAGTCTCTCATCGGACATAACACTTCGAAGCAAAAATTTAATTATTTTCATAGTTGAAAAAGATTTTTCAGCACTGACTGTTACACTGATCTATCTTTCAACCAAGAAGGTCAGCACGTGTTTGATATTATTGCAATACGTCACATTACAGTACTAAAACTTTTAGGGCCTCTTCTTTGGTGTCAATAATTCGTTTGTACCCTAATTCATAATCAGCTTTTACTTGCTACATTGACACTTTATCCTGAAAACATTGCGCAGATTCTTTAATTTGCTTGCGTTTTCCAGTGAAAAAAAATCCTGGGAAAAGTAATTGGAAATCTCTTCGAATGTCATCATTCAAAATGAATCGATCATTTAAATTTTGAATAAGACTTACCACACAGGGAACAAAGACAGTGATATTGTAATACTCTTCAGAGGAAGTAATTTGAGGATTTTTACGTGTTGTCTGTCTAAATGTTAGTCTTAGGATCTTTATTTCAGTTTGAAAGACGTCTTCCCGTAGTTTTGATGAGCAATAAAATATCTTACAAAAAATTTCTACTGCATTTTTCTCTATATTTATGTAAAACAATTAGGACATCTTTAATATATGTCACGAAATTTTTCTTAAAGAACTCAATATGACTTTGTCAGACTGAAAACTTCACAAACAAACAATCTTATGAGAAAATTATTCTTCTCCCGACAGCTATAAAGGCTCCAGCTGCTAAAGAAATCTTCCATGTATTTTTCGAAATAATTTCTGAGCTAATGCAAATGTATGTAGTTCAACAAAAGTTAATATACTTTCATGATTCTCGAAAAATTTTGTATCACAAATGCAAAGAAGTCATTTTCTTTTGTTTTAAATTTGCGTTAAATTTGCCTTTAAGTGATTTTTAAAAACTTTTGTCATTGCTTTGACAAGTCCATGATACTTTTCGATTATGGGATTCAGCATGCTATTGGGCAAGGCAAGATTTAACCAATGGCTTTCAAAGTGGGCGTATCTAGTTTTTGGATACTCTGAAAAGCTCTAGAATAGACCCCGCTAACATGACCATACATATTGGCTGCTTCATCATGTCTTTGCGAAGCATTTATACATGTCAAGAAATAATCCATCACAATGTTGTAATGTTACTTTTGAATTTTTGGCAGAGAAGACATTTATTGGAATAAACCTAAAAGATTTTTCTGAATTATAAGGCTTTGTGAATTTTTTATTAGTATACATATCTAAGACAAAAGACAAGCTGTTCTGCTCTAGAAATGTCCGTAGTTTCATTTGCAATTAAGCTAAGCATTTTGTTTGTACTAAAAAAACAGATTATGTTATTAATTTTGATAATTGGCAAATTAGTAACTGTATCCGAGGACATTTGAATGATTTTATTCTAATATTCTGGAGGGAAATAAATAGCATTTCTGTGGATATTTATAAAATCTCATTTTAATTCATTCTCTCCAGATTTTGCTCAAAATTTAAAAGAGCTCTTAGCTAGTCTTATTCATATCGATATCTCTAACGTTAGAGGATCATCATCGTGGTGATAGTGGCATATTTTGCCCACACAAAATAAGATTGTTCCAAGTATTGGTCGAAGGGCTGCTCCGATTTTTTCTTTTCCTGAAGCTGTTTGAAAAGCCAACAATGAGATAGTAATTTTTTATATTCCTGAAGAAATCTCAATTTTGTTTGCTAAAATAACATACGGTTTGTGATAATATAATTGCATATATTATAAGAATCGCATAAAAAAACACATTTAACCTTTTCCCAATGTTTGAAACATGTAAAAACTACACTTCCTGGTTTTTTGTGTCCTTTTTGTACGTATTCTTTCGTGAAAAAACAAAAAAACAAGGTTTACAATGAATGAGTTACGAATATGCAAGTAAAGGAAATACTATTTCTGGATCTTTCTTCAATTTTTCTTACTTTGTTTCTTTCCTACAGTTATTAGAAATTTATATGACTATTTGGAAAGTAAAATGGAACTAAAAATGTTTCTCTTCGTGGCATCATCTAAGTCATATCTAATAACATAGCAATATCGAATCGAGTTCCTTCCATACTGTAGGCTTATATCGAGTACTTGACGAATCCCCACCAAAGTAAAATTGTTCCGAACGCTAATATCAAAACGATCCTAAATTTTAATTTTTAAACAAGACTTGCTGCCAGAAAAAGTTGATGTTATTGGAACTGGTTTTACATAAATCAGTTCAATATTTGGTGCAGCCATGGTATTGTTTTGTGATTTTGCAATTAAAAAAAATGGTTCACATCCGAAAAATTATTTTTGCCGTTTCATATTATATTTTCTTGTTATTTAAAAGAATCTATTAACAATTATTAACATTTTTGTTTCCTTCTTATCTAGCCAATTGACAAAATACTATATATTTTCCGTCATTAAATTCACGGCTCAAAAAGTTTATTTTAGACCCAAAATTTATTTGATAAAATTCGCTTTTCTGAACTCAGAATACATTTCACTTCAATTACTATACATTTCACTTCAATTGCTATAAACTGAGTCAATGTTGCTGTTTAAATTTTTACTATAACCCTAGACACAACTCAAAATGTCTTTGTACTGACTATAAAAATAGTATCCCCTACTCCGTCAGCACACCCGCCTACAGCTGTACATCGGCCTCACACTGTGATGGGGGGGGGGGGGTAAATTTTATCCAAATACGTAATGGACTAGAAAACTCTTCCAGTGGCGCTATGAAAAACTTTTTAAAAAAATCCCTACATAGGGGTATCCATCCCTGAAGTTGATAATTCTACAAAATACAAATAAAATTAACAAGACAAACCAACTAACTTTGCGCACATTTTCTTACTACACTGGTGGACAAAATTAAGAGATGGAAGGCATTTTTCCAAATATCTCGAGAAATACTGGATAAAAATAAATGAAAATTGGTATGGATATAACTTATAGTATGGCAATAATATGTGCAAAGCAAAAATTAATGTGCCATTCATTGGCAAGAGTTATTGGCAACAGTCCAATGTGGACTGAAATTCATGATGAAAGATGGCAATTAAAGTGAGGCTTGTATGGTGTGTGGTAGCCTCTAGTAGGGTGTGTGGTCACCTCTGACAGATAGACAGTATGCACAACGAGTATGCATGCTGTTAATAAGAGACTTAAGGATTGCTTGTGGAAGACTCTCCCACTCTTCCACCAGAGCAGTTTTTAACTCCGAAATGGTTCTGGGTGGGGGTTGGCGTCTCGTAATAGGCCTTCCAAGAGCATCCCAAGCATATTCAATGGGGTTAAGGTCAGGAGATTTGGCTGGCCAATCCATTCGATGAATATCCTCGCTTTCCAGATACTCTTCAACTAGGCGAGCCCTATGTGGCCGGGCATTATCGTCCATAAAAACGAATTCAGGGCCAACAGCACCCCTGTAAAGACGCAAATAGGATTGTAGGATCTCCTGCCTGTACCTTTGGGCATTCACGGAACCAGTGACAAACACATGGAGCGAGGTGCGGGTATCTTGCATAACCCTGCCCAAAACATCAGTCCTCCACCAGCATAATGGTCCCTTTCCATGATGCTACAGGGATGGTATCGGGTCCCAGGTTCCCTCCATATGAATATTCGACGAGAATCAGATTGAAGACTGAATCTGGACTCATCTGTGTACAGAACATTAGCCCACTGGAGCTGTGTCCAGTGCTGATGCTGTCTACACCATTGTGCACGCTCCCTTTTGTGGAAAGGAGTGAGTGGGATGCAAATGGCGGGCTTCCTGGCATACAACCCTCTTTCACCGAGACTCCTGGCAACATTCATCCTTGAAACTAATGTTAATGTGGCAACAACAAGGTCCCTAGACAGTTGTGTCGCTGTAGACGTCCGTTGAGGAGTATCTGGAAAGCGAGGATATTCATCGAATGGATTGGCCAGCCAAATCTCCTGACCTTAACCCCATTAAACATGCTTGGGATGCTCTTGGAAGGGCTTTTGCGAGATGCCAACCCCCACCCAGAACCATTCCGGAGTTAAAAACGGCTCTGGTGGAAGAGCGGGAGAGTCTTCCACAAGCAATCCTTAACTCTCTTATTAACAGCATGCATACTCGTTGTGCATACTGTCTATCTGTCAGAGGTGACCACACACCCTACTAGAGGCGACCACATACCATACAAGCCTCACTTTCATTGCTATCTTTCATCATGAATTTCAGTCCACATTGGACTGTTGCCAATAACTCTTGCCAATGAATGGCACTTTAATTTTTGCTTTTCACATATGATTGTCATACTATAAGTTATATACGTACCAATTTTCATTTATTTTTATCCAGTATTTCTCGAGATATTTAGGAAAATACCTCCCATCTCTTAATTTTGTCCACCAGTGTATTAAAGATTCACATGTAAATAATTCGCAGAAAAGTTGTTCAATGGGGGATGCCGCCGTGGTATTTTTAAACGTTTCTCGATACCATGTCGTTTTTCTTTGCATCATTACTTTTCAAAAATGCATTATAATAGTTTCTATTTAAATAAAAAGCGTTTTATAGTTACAACATCATTATCAAAGATGCTTTCTTTAAAATTATGTTTTTTCACATGATTTTACATTATAGGCGGCTATTAAAGTTTTTGGCTCCTTTCTCTGTAAAACATTTTAACATCGACCGCTCTAAGTTTCCTTTATATTAATGTAGATAAAGAAAATTAAGAAAGATCATGACATACAAGTAAATGTTTTATATCTGTCTCCTAAAGTTAAAATGCTATATGTGTGTAGCGCTAATTTTTCTTAATCAAATTAATGATATGGAATTACACTTGATCGAATTTTCTGCACATATAGTTAAAATTACATTTTAAAAAGAATTTATATCTTTTGTGGTAAATATCTATTTAAAAACAATACATTCAAATTTCCAATATAATGAAGGATTAGTATAACTATAATTGAATAAATGAATATTTTTACAGCTAAAAATGCAATTGATTTTAATGTAATGGAAGATAAAAACTAACAAAACCTATTTTATTATCATAGAGATAATTTTGTATTTTCAAACTTTCGGGAGGGGCTTCAGCCCTCTTAGCCCCCTCCCTGGCTACGTGCCTGGTTATCTTCTGTTGTCGTGATGCCAATTTCAAAAGCGAATTTTTGAATAATTTTTGAACGAATTTTTGAATTGCTACGAATTTTTTTGTCCAATACTTCAAATGACTCCAACACTTTTTTCCCACTGTTTGCTGAGAGAAAAACTTATTAATTACACGAAAAGCTGCTGTGACATCTGAGATGATGGGGATTTCATATTTACGTGCTCCTCTGCATCAGCATCAGATGCAGAATCCTCTATTTCCAAATAATTCATCTTAATTTAATTTTTTTCACTGTCCGATATACATTTTCTTATGAAATTAGAGTATAAATTCTGTTTTCATAACTGCGCAATATTTTTTTTTCTTTTAAAGAAAAAAATGTTCTGTTCGTTATAGCCGATTCTTAAGATTTCGGAAGTTCACTATGAAAGAATTAATTAGCAGAAAATACCTTAAGAAAACGGTAGGACCAAAATTTTCGTTCATTATATCCGTGTGATCGTTGTATGTTGAGTTCGCTGCAACAGGGTTCGACTCTATTTAACCTTCCTACCTTGAATGGGTCTAATCGACCCATGTCTATAATTTGTATTATACGATTCGAACCAGAACTTTTTTCATAAAGAAAGTTAAATAACAGATTCAGAGAAATAAGTCAATTAAATACATTAAAATGTTTTAAATAACAATTCTGGTGTGAAATGTTTTTATCAAGATTGAGTAAAATTTGAACAGGGTAGGAAGGTTAATAAACACATATAGCTAGTTAATAATTATGCATACTTATGTTTGCATTAATTACCTTAAAAAAGAAATTGGGCATTTTCGTTTTCGGACGAAAGTAGAAAGATCACCAAAAGTCCGTTTCGGTTTTAGAAACCGGTTTCGATCTATTCTCACGTATATATAATATCTATTGAAACAGATGATAGCAGCTCATTGTCTCTGATATAGCAGCCTCAATCCCATTCATTAATTCTTTTTTTTTTTTTTTTTTTTTATCCGTCTGTTACTGTTTCTTGATGCTCGATGATTCCGTCTTTGCTGATACCTTATATGTGCAATATCCTTGTCAGTAATCAATATTTGCTACTCTTATCTTCAGTTATTATTATTATTTTTTTAAGAGTTAACAAAACAAAAAAGATTACAGATGTCAATAAAGATAATCTCTTGTTCTGTCAAACTTTTGTAGCTTTAATACGAAAAGATATCAATTGTTATTACACGAAGGCTGGTCATAAAAAAAATTTCCCCGATATATGTACTTTTAGCGACATAATCAGGGTCCTCCCGGGATTTTCAGCAACATTAGCAATTTGGCAAGTAAGAAATAAACTAGTCGTTAGGGGCCACCGTAATATTTATCCGTCATGAATATGCATACATAATATATGAAAAAAAAACATGCGTAAACTATTTATAAAATGCATTGCCATTTCAAAATAAAATTTAAACGTATATTTAAATATTTTTTATATACATATTGCTCTATTAATTAATTGCTGATGAACCAATTTCGACAAATTTTATAAAACGCCAAACTACTGAAGTAGTATCGAATTGCGTCAAAGAAACATCCTTATAAGCCCAAAGAACATAATCATATTAACTAACAGTTTACTGCGTCAAATTAAGCATCTTATTTCCAATTAAAATATATCTTTGAATCGAAATTTGAATGAAATACAGGGTCATGAAAAATCGAAGAATGTGGAAAACAGGAATAAAAATATCTCAGCAACTAATAATCCGATCGACTTTGTTCTTTATGCAAAATTTGTGTCATTTTATTGCCTTTTACGCCCATACCTTAAAATAAAATAATTCGAAAAGTTTTATATACCTTTTATCAGAACGAATTTTTCAAAAGTCCTTAAAAAAAATCCGGATAATCGAGGTTATTGATATTAAATAAACTTCGTTCCATTCTTACATACTAAGTACATACGAAATGTCAAGTCTCTATCTCAATTTGTAAGGGAGATTGAGCCAGACACACAGAAGGACAGACGGCAATTTTTTTTTCTAAAAATATGTTTTTCGGAATCTTCAGTGTCTAAAACGTGTAAATCCGTCAATTTTTTTTTCTATTTTCAAAACGATTGCAAGACTTTCCCTATAATACTATGATGGGTAAGTAAAAAAAAAGGTAGCGAAATAGATTTGGTGTGAAACAATGAGAAATTTACCTTTATTCCCTTATTGCAGGCCTTTCCAACCTTTTAGTAAGCAAGGGCGCACCTCAGCTCTTGGCACTCAGTGAAAGGCGTCATCATTCACTTTACAGAAAACATGTATCAATATTATCGCAAAGTATTACTGTATATGCACATCATAACATAATGGAAATTATTCTTACAGTGGTAGGCAAAAGGCGCTACGGTTGTGGAGTTAAATATATTAAATTTCAAATTATGCAATTTTCTATGTGAGGACTATCTCAAAAATGTTTGTAGGATAAAGTACCAGAAAATTTAATCGCGCCAATAATAACATCAATAACTAAAATGAATAGACATGAAAATCAGATATATTGCTGTGTTTCTTTTAGGATGTGAAAATGTGCTATTTCTTATTTTAAAAAACTCAATTTAGTTTTATAAAAAGTGCAAAAACAAAGGCAGGCATAATAGTGACAAATCCATTCGAGTAGTTCCAGAGGGATAGTCTGAAAGTTCTTTCATAAATGGAAATTAAGATCAAATTTTTTAAACAAAAAAAAAAGAAAAAAAAAAAGCTTTAAAATTCAAAAGTCAAGAAGCAATAATTAAACTCTTTGTCTTTTGTATAGGATAGCCAATGGCCCAGTACGACACCATCAAAAAAGAAAAAAGCTGAATTTTCATGCAAATATACCTCGAAAATGTTGGGGAGATGAGAATTGAGTATTTTTCTGTTACTTCTTAATTATTAAAAAGATATATTGAATTATTACTAAAATTACCATAACTTACCAAATTTAACCATCATACTTACACTCTATAAACAATAACAACAAGTCGTGAATGTATGCAAGATTAAATTTTGAAACTACGTTTCTAGATTTTTACTCTTTCAGGGCAAGCAATTGTGTTACTCTAATATTAAACTCGCATCAGAATTTTAGAAAATTTTTTTTTAAAAATAACGAAAGGCATTTTTACAACTGTTTTTCCATCAAAGATATAGAATTAAAAATCCATTAAATGTTTCTGTTAGGAATCTTCATTAAAATTAGGTGGAATATAATGTATCCCATTTCCCCTTAATATGTTTTAATGCTTTTTCACACTTCTTTAAAATATCTCTAATGCAAATATTACTGATTTTAAAGAAAGAATTGTTTATAATGAAATTTTACTTCTAAAAAGTCTAATAACAGGAAATCTTCAGAAGGGCGCCAAGAAAGCCTTGAAAGGGCGTCGCGTTGGACAGCCCTGCCTTATTGTATCCTTTATTTTTTTATGTTTTCTAAAATACCATAATTTTTTTTTTGTCTTGCTCAGAAAATAAAAATTCTACTATGCGCGGCAAAAAATATTAAAGATAAGTAAATTCTAAATGTCTCCTAAAGGTCCAAATGTTTCAAACATTCCTTTAGGGGTAAAATGCTATGAGATTTTGATTATAACCGATAGAAAAAATTGATGATTGGCCGATAATAATTTTGGTAAATGGGATGCATCCCATTTACAGTACGGTAAATGGCAACTTCAACGCCGCATTTTAGCAAAACTTTTCTGCATTTAACAATTAATGCGAGTCATTTTGGCAGTAATTTTTTCGGCGCATTGATATTGATAAACTGACAACAGAGAAATATTTGTCATATAATCATTACTGTGTCTTTGGGCTGTTGCTAAACTGAATTTGAGTTGAGTCAGTATCTCTATAAATAATAATGTAAATGGCACGGTGCACTTGAAGATGAAAAGCAACATGAATCGTACAGTAATGTGAATAAGAATGTCAACTGTAACCATACACAAATGAAAGAGCAGAAATTGAGCACTCGCAATTTGACGAGTTTGATTGTTCATTTACTCGCCAAATGAAGCATTATGTGGCGATGTGGCGTAATAGGGAACGGCAGCGAGAACCCTGAATCTAACCCAATCGAAAGGAAATTTCAAATTTAGTTATTTTAAGATATGCGCTCGAGATCGTGATAATTTTAAATAGAGCTATCGGGGTTACGGTTATAGTGAAAACATTTTGAAATTTTCGAGTAGCAACACCGGTTTTTTTTTATGCGCAAATTCATCAGCGCATTGAAAAATCATAAATAGCGTTGGAATGATACACGTACGATGAAAATTGCCGGCGTAAAACACTTGCAAAAAAGACCATTTAGAGGAACGAAAGAGTGGTTACAAGACACGTTTTTCAAAAGCCAATTTATTATCATTTTTTTCCCCTTCTGAACTGAGTAATGTTGTAAGATTTCTTTAAAAATGTGTCTTTAGAATTGTGCTTGTACCCACATAGTGAAAATAAAAATGTAATCATTTGTTTTAGAGTGCTAAATATTAAGTTACATATAAACTAATTCGGATTGAGTGCCACGATATTGCACTGGCAATTTTAGTAATATGTGTATCGTTCCAACTGCATTAAGGGTTTTTCAAACCACTGAAAAGCTTGCAGGGAAAAAAAATGATGTTGCCATTCGAAAATTCCGAATTTTTTTTTCATTGTAACCATAACCGTGAGAGCTGTATTATTTTAAATCATCACAATCTCCTGCGAACAGCTTCAAATAAGCATATCTAAAATTTATTATTTGTTGAGCAGTTGACTTCTTGGGATTCATATAATGGGGATTTTTTTATTATTATTACCACCCTGTATATAATTGGCCCAGTGGCTAGGGGGTTGAATTCAGAATTAGGAGAAAACTAGAAATTGTTTTAATCTCTTTAATTTAGGTCTCAGAATGAATGTGCTATGTTTTTTCCTCTTCTATTAGGTGAGCGGAACGTTAGAAAATATGTTACCCTGTATATGTTTAGATTTATAGTCAGAACATACTTTTTTTTTAAAGTACCATAGCAATATTTCAAAACAGCCAACTCTATCAAAAGATTGTCTATAAAAATGCTTTAGAGCTTAAAATTCCGAGTAAAATGAGTACAACACCTAATATTTTTGTTGAAAATTAAGGTCACAATCCTACTTTAAAGTTTTAGCTAGGTGGTCAGGGGATTGAACTCAGAATTAATAAAGGGGAAACTGGAAATAGTTTTATCCATTCAGTTTAGGTCTAAAATGAACGCATTATGTCTTTTCCCTCGTACTCGGTGAACGTTAGAAAATATGCACATACTTATTTTCGAAAAACATGCTTTTTTATTACTTTTACAATATCTCAAAACAGCTAACTGTCAAATACTGTCAGGAAACTTTCAAAGAAATAAAGTAATGAAATCGTCATCATTTGTTCCCGTTCAAAATTTTTTTTATCTATTTACTGAACTTCTATAGGATTTGGGAAGAAAAGTTATAAAAGATAAAATCGTAAAACCAAAGCAAACGTCAATGTATTCCTTTTTTAAACTCAGCAGTAATTCACTTTTATTTTGATAGCTAAATTTTTATATTTTTTTCCTAATGTACAAAGTAAATTCTAGTAACATTAACTCTAAAATATTAAGCGCTTTTTTCAACAATTAACATCTAAATTTAAACATAAACTCCATTAAGATACCATCTCTCGAACAAATTCATTTTCTTTCGATCAAAACGCGGTCGCTTTAGAGAGGTTTTGCTGTATATATGACTGTGCTTCATTAATTGTAGATGGATATTTTTACTTTCTTCTATCTTCAATAGAAGAAAGTATTGTAATTGAAATTTTTTTCGACTGCCGATTTTCGCTAGATTTACACGTTTTAGGGGTTAGAGATTCCAAAAAACATGTTTTTACAAAATGTCTGTCTGTCCCTATGTCGCCATTCCACCATCAAAAAGTGTATGAAGATATGCATAGAATTGAACTAAATTTTTTGTGAATGTTTTTGGCTGTGGCAAGCAGCTCCTCCTTCAATTTTGAAATATTCCGCTGGAAGGGGGCGCTGCAGTAGCGATTTTTGTGCCATTTTCAATATTATACCACCTAAAAAGTATGAAGTTATGTATAGAATTGAATCAAATTTTTTGCCCATGATTTTTAAGTATGACAAGTAGGCCCTCACTGATTTGAAAAAAATGCATACTGTCCATCGGTTTGTGCAGAGACGGAAACTCGTTTTTGCTCTGTTAATTGACTGAAGCACAGATTTAAGATGAAAATCAAAGTTGGCTTAGTATTGAATTAAAATTATAAAAGCAATTACATGTGTAACTACATTTTTAAATATTAAATTGTACGTATGAGAATTTGGGATTGCCACATCAAACTAGTCTTTTATTATTATTAACGCGTACACGTTGTAAATGTTATTATAGTTAATAGTCATAAACTATAATAACATTTATTATTACAAACGATTGCGGCACTGTGCCTATTAACTATGATGATTAGTGTTGCCATTTTAACCATAAAGCGCAAAAATCAGAACTGCCAAGTCGCCGGTTGTTTGTATATCAATATTTTAATACAGAAAGTGTAAATTTAGTTAATTAGAACATTTTGAAGATTAAAAAGAACAAAATTTTCTCTAAATAATTGTGGTTTGCAAAAAGTCAAAGACCTCTGGAAATTGAACCTTTTTTTATCCATTTTAATATTTTAAATTTTTTATTTAGCTCTAGCCCATCATTATGTTCATTGAATAAAAATTTATCATTTTTACTTCTTTTTTTAAGCACATTACAACTAAGTTGAAAAATGCTTATGCATTCGGTTTTTTTGTCCGTCTGTCCACGCTCTAACTCCCATAAATATTCTCGGATTTTAATGCAATTGATAAAGCTTATTTAAGATCACCAAAGCTTTTTTGGTATTGAAAATGAAGTATGCATGATTAATGGTTCATTTACAAGAACACTCGAAAGAATTCGATTTCATTATGGTACATGGGGAAAAATCGCTTGGAGAGTATTTTAATGACATGCCATTTCAAATGTATCGAAAATCATAAATATCACTGAAATTCACAATGATCATGTTAAAACAGAGCATTCACAGCAATTTTTATTAAATTACAGGTACATACAAAAGAAATCGGTTTTGCGTAATAATTGCTAGAGAGTGTGTTTTAAAATTCGGTTTGCGTTTTTAAATCTAATTAGTTTTTTTGCAGAGTACTCTTTATATATAAATTCTTTACCTCATATATAGGGCTGCACAAACGTACTTGCATACCATTCTCCTTATTAAAAAAAAATTGCTGAAGGGGAATTTTCAACTGAAATGTATGTATCCGTTAAATGAATCAAATTTTGGAGTTCATATTGTTAATAGATACTCTATATCATATACAGGGCTGTTAAAAAATTAGATAATTCTAGAGAGAGAATGTAAATGGGAAAAGCTGAAATTAGGTTTTGACATGCGTTATACATTTCCGTATGTTGAAATGAGGCATAATATTTAAATTTTTTAAACGGTGCACTTTGTTACATTATTCTGAATGTGTTGAAATTGCTTCATAATCTATGCGTGACGCATAATCTTTTCTTTCTTGTTTAAGTACTTCTTGGATTCATAAGAAAAAAATATTAATTTGTTTTCCATTTAAACTGGTATAAAAGTACAATACATATTTTGTAAAAATAAAAAATAAAAACCTGGAAAAAATATCTTATGTATTATTATTAAAAAAAATGCACTCGAGTCAAATAGATCAATGACAACTTATATTTATTTTAATCAATTGAAGGTGGTGGTGATGATGATGTTACAAAAAAGGGAGCAATGATGTTTAGCAGGCAAGCGATGGTGGCATTACAAGAAATCAGGCGATGTTACAAGGCAGGCAAAGATGTTACAAGAAGACTACTGACGATGTTAAAAAACGAGAGGCAATGAAGAACTACAGTCACAAACGGTGATGAAATGTCACAATCAGGAGTTTCAAAATGTCAAAATCAGGCAAAAATAGTCACATTTCAGGAAGATAAAGTCACAATATGGTATCACATGAGTCACGAGCAGAGCTTTATTTACGAGAAGTGCGTTTGGTGGCACGACGCTTTTTGGAACGCTTTGATCTTTTGGCAAGAACAAGTGGATATGACTTTCTTCCGGCGACTTCAAACTCTATGGAAGTTTTCATGAAACGGCGGCAGAGACGCTCTTTCAACCTTTTGGAACGTGGCTGCCTGAAATGTTAAAAATATAATTATTAAATAAAGGGATATTTATTGTGATAGGAAATAATAAATTTTATTATTATACTACTGATACTACTGTATGATCAGTGCTTCGTTGAACAGCTTAAAAAACAAAAATGTTTGAAGTGACATTTGCTTTATTAGAATCTTTTTGACAACTTGCATTTAGCAATCAAATCCGAGGTATCAGAAAAAATTTAAAGGCCTGGCTCTCTCCTTTACCGCGAAAAAAAAATTAATAATAATAAAAACAAATCTAGATTGCATCCACCTATGGTCAAAATACATTCACTTATAAACCGCATGTTCCAAAATCAGACTTATCTGCATTTATTTTTGGCATGAGATATGCGCAGGATGATTAAAAAAAAATAATTAAAAAAAGGTTGCAATTGAAAGTTACACAAATTTAATTTCATTTTTTTTTCTTTTTATTTTATTTTGGGAAGATGTGTGTGTGGGAGAAGTAGCGAAAAATGCTTTGGTATTTCGATGAAACGTTCATTCGTTCAGGCTGCATACACTGTAAAAAAAAATTCAAGAGGTTACTAAAAAATTTTTAGTAAATTTGTATTCCACAGAATTTTTTAGTAACCATTACAAACTTTTTTTTGCAAGTTAAACAAGCATTTCTTTTGTAAACTGAACAAAAGAATATTTTGTATAACTAACTTAAAATTTTTTAGTATGAGCCACCAAGCAAATTTTAGTAATAGCTCCAAAATTATTTTTAATAACCATCACGTGCGTCCGAAGGGCAGGAGCTTCCTTCGAGCTGCATCCAGACTTCTGAAGCGATAGTTTTTCTGCAAAAACGCAATAGATGGCAGCACCAAACATTGCAACCAGCTCCAACAGGAAATTCATAACCCCTTTATTATAGAGTACTTACACTACATACATTCGAGGCGTACTTGGCGCTGTCCAGTATTGAACCCGGGACCTTTTAGCCTGGAGTCCGTTACTATAACCACTATGCTATCGAGGCCACGCCAAGTGAGTTTTAGTAATAGCTATTAAAAATATAAAACTATTAACTCTATTCGTTGCTAACTTTTTTCTAGTAATTCTTACAGATTTTCTAGTAACCGACTAAGATTACTAAACATTTTTTAGTAATTACAAGGATTACTAAAGTTTTTTTAGTAGATCGACCCTTTTTTTTTTACAGTGTACGCCTAGACGAAACCTGGTAATCAGAGGAAAAATTTCGATCGTAAAATCTGAAGAGAAAATAAAAAAGATGTTTACTAAAAATTGGGAAATTAATGAGCTACTTTTAGAAGCGAAAGCAATCGTGGAATGCTTCTTGATGTTATAATGAAATCGAACCAAGACACACTAATAAAAAAAAAAAAAAAAAAATATCTGTGAAGTTACTAAAATTTTTCGAGGAAATTGGGATTCTTAGAACTTTTTGTGTAAGGCAACAATAAATTTTCCTGCAATAGATACACGTTTGCATTGTAAATCAAAAAATCTGTAAGGTTACTACGAATTTTTTAGGAAACTGAGGTACCTAGAACTTTTTATCCAACTACAATCCGGGTTACTGTAATTTTAATAGATTCTTTTATAAAGTTACAGATTTAAGTAGCTTTACGAAAATTAGTTTTGTGGATCTACATCTTTTTTTGCACTGTGTACAGATAAAATTTTAGTAAGATTATTGTAATTTTAGCAGATTCTTTTGTAAAGATACAGATTTAATTAGCCTTTACAAAAACCAGTTTTCCACGCTTTAATTTTGTACATTGTACGGATAAAGTTTTAAATTATCCAAAGTAAGTAATTCTTTAACCTACTATACGTAATGCAGCACTAAATTTTTCTTTCTTTGTACGTGCATATAATGTACTCTTGTATAAGATTTATGAAGAATTTTGGTCGTGAGTTTGTGCTTTCAGACAGATTCCAATTTTAAATAACTAACATTATTTTTTTACATGTGGTGCATAACATTACTTTTGAGATTACGTTTTTTTCTCGAGAAGGGGGGGGGGGGGATAGGTGTTGTTTTTAAAAATGTTGTTTATGGTTTATATGGGAAAATATTGATCCAGAAATATGAGTATGTGTATTTTTTTTTTTAAATGAACAGGAACGTTGTAATTTAAAATCATAACGCAATAGGCAAATTCACGTTGATTACGTTCCTCATTCATATATTAGTCATAGATCTACTGTTTCTTTATTATTCACGTTTTTAGTGCCTGGAAATTGCCATAATTTGAACATTTTATAGGATTAATTGCACTTTGAAGTTAAGAAAATCCACTGTATTTTGAGATGTTGCACACGATTATCTAGGTTCTTATAGTCCGGGTAAGCTTTTTTTTGAAGTGATTTCGTTCAATTCGTGATTTCGTGTAAATAATGGATCTTACTTAATCAATTACAAAATCAGCCGTCTAGCTTGCAACAACAGTGTCTGCAACTTCATGTTCCTGAACGTCACATAGTCAAAGCGAAACAAACTGTATATCGATTACGGATGATTCCACTTGTCACGGAAAAATCCGTAATTGGATTTCCATTCATTCAATTTGGCTGTGTGAAATTTCGTGTCTGCGAACGCATTCACCATTGTCAGTGGTTTACATGATTGATTTAGATAGCTCTTTATTTGAAAACAAGGCTGCATGACGTCTTTTTAAAAAGTGTCGCTGCCTCCCAAACTATAAATTTTTTGTCTCATATTGAAAAGAAATTAGTTGTTACAAGCTAATGGGAGAAATTAAACGTATAAGTGTACAGAAGCGTGTAACTTAGAAGATTTCGGAACTAAAAACATATAACATATTCATGATCTCTATTTCATCACATGTCATATAGCTGAAAATGCAAAGTATCCTATTTCTCAAACCAAAGTATCTTGAAAATGTGGTATAGTGATTAGAGAAGACGATAAATAAATATCAAAATACGATATTTTTTACGCTGGTGCAATAATGTACTTTTTAAAAACAAACTGCCCTTTTTATTGAAAGGCTCTCACTCTCGACGATTCTTTTGTTTTAAAGTAATTTCTCGTAGCTTCTGCACTCCCTTTTCGAACAAACATTGCTAAGCATTTGAAGCATTTGATACTGTCCAGTCATTTGACTGTTTTTCTAGATAAAGATTACTTCATAATTTTAATTGATCTTGGTCATAATATGGTCAATAATATGCTCATAGTAAGCTACATGATAAGATCTAGTAACCATTATTTGCAAAAGCAATCGAATGACTGAAATCGTCTGCCGCAGAATTTTAACAAAGAAGATTAAAAATACTACAAAAAGAAATTCAGTGCTTTCTTACATTCTCTTACGGTAATGGAAAATATCCAAAGTGGTCAAATTCACAAGACGTTTCCATTCTTCTAGAAAATACTGCACTTGAGCAATCAACGACCTCCAGAAAGGACGATCTTTATTCATTTGAATCAAATAAGGCTCAACTGTTGTAAGATCGACATCCGGATCGTCAAGCAGATACCTCCAAATAGCTCTTGAGCGTTCACACTTGTTTTTGAACCATTCCAAAACAAAATATCCTTCTTCAGGTTTCATTTCTTTTACTTTAGCTTCTGCTCTCTGCTCGAAGGCAGCGCAAGTACACATACTCCTGTAAATAATAATTTTTAAAATAAGACATTAATTTACTGCAATTCGAAAAAAAAAATAATGCTTAAGGATACATTTTATTTGCTATAAACCTAAAGCTAAGATTTATTGTTTATTTAGAGGGACTCACAAAAGAAATAGGCTACAGTTCTGTCTTTGAGCAATAATTGCTGGAAGTGTATTTTCAAGTTCAGTACGCGCTTAAATTGAACTAATTGCTTTCATGTTACTCGTTGTCTATAAATTCTGTATCTCGTATACAGGTCTGCGCACACACACACGCAAAAAAGTACCAATCTTTTTAATAGCGAAAATAGTTGAAGGGGAACTTTCAATTGTAGTATGTATTTCCCAACTGAACTAAAATTTTTGCATGCATGTAGTTTATAATTACAAGTCTATATATCCTATACTGGGCTTCTAAAAAAAACCGGATGATTTTCTGACTGTTTCCAATTGATTTTATTAAACATCCTACTTCAAAGTATTAAACGGTAGAGTTTGTTACATTACTCTAAATGTGTTCGAAATTGCTTGATAATCTATGTTTGACGCATGATTTTTATTTTCTTGTTTAAATATATATTTTATCCTATTTTAGGGGGACCAATAAAATCTGCAGATGAGAAGTATTTTTCATGCTTTTTCTATTGACAAGTGTGATTCTAACATCCACACACTAAAATTGAAACACTCCATAACGTCCTCGAACCTAATGCATACAATTGCGGACCGCTATTAGTTTGCTCTTAAACTAAACTATTAAAATAGCATATAAAGCCTTTGTGCAAAGGTAGAATACCAACGTTTAGAAATGAACAAATAATACATGAAAAAATAGCAAACAACCGTTTCAAATCTATTACAGAGATTCTTCATCGGTCCAAGGCAGAGCTTGCTAGAAAAAGCAAGGCTAGGCAAAACAACACAGAGGCGAACATCGCTATTGCTCAACATTGCTGGTCTTTTTAACACAAGTTCAACTTTTCTTTAGCCACCATTATCCAAAAGTGTCCTACTAATCTTGATCTTAATTTTTTGGGAAGTTTATCACATCATTAAAAATTCTCACTCCTTAGTCAATGGTTTATCTAATACTCCTTGTTTACCAAGCATTTGGAAGTCTTTAATTTGTGAACCCTTACAATTTATACTAAGCCTCCATCTGTCGCAATAAGACTGACAGGCACAGCACAATTATTTGCTTTTTCCTCTATGCCTCTAGAACGTCAGGGTTATCTACTTTGAGTGTAATAATTAATAAAGAAGGTTTTTAAGCTTAAAATATTCTCCCATTTTCCATACTAATAAGGGTCACAGGTTACTTTAACAGCCTGGGAATTGCGTCAATTAATTGCTAATGGTGTTTTTCTAACAGGCGCATTGCGCAAAATTCAGGAGTTCAAACGTTGAGACTGACGGAGGGTTATTATAGAAAAATATAATGTTTCCCCTGCCCTTGTCTTATACTGTTGCAAAAAAATTAAGCATTATCGATGCCCTTTAACATGCATGAGACTACATAAATACTTTATAAAACTGCAACTATTGTTTTGAAACTTATCCTATTACGACAATTCATAACATTGATTAACACAAAGTATTCGTGTTAACAGTACACTGTTAAAAATCTGCTGCATTTTGCTGCAACGCACTCCCCTGCTTGCATAGAAAAAGGTTACTTGGCCGTGAAATGGAGCTCTTTCATTGGTTGGAATAGAGATATTATATATAAGCGGTGGAGTCAGGCACGTAGCCAGGGAGGGGGCTAAGGAGGCTGAAGCCCCTCCCGAAAGTTTGAAAAGTCTTAACAAAATTATTTTTATGATAATAAAATAAGTTTTGTTTGTTTTTTACATCCATGACCTAAAGATAAATCGCATTTTTAGCTGCAAAAATATTCATTTATTTAATTTCAGTTACAGTAATCCATCATTATATCGGTTATTTGGATATATTTTTTAATAGATATTTACCACTAAAAATAGAAATTCTTTTAAAAATGCAATTTTAACTATCTTTATGCGCAGTAAAATTAGATCAAGTGTAATTTTGTATAATTAATTTGACTGAGAAAAATTAAGTATAACACACATATGACGTATCAACATCCTCTTTAATTTTCTGTATTTTCCCGCATATAAAACAAATTTAAAGCAGTCAATGTTAAAATATTTTGCACAGAAAGGAGCCAAAGACTTTAATAGCCGTCTATATAAAAGATTTATGTAAAATCATGTAAAAAAATATAATTTTAAAATGATGTTATAACTGTAAAACGTTTAAAAAAAACTATTAGAATGCACTTTTGAAAAATAATGGTGCAAAGAAAAATGAAATGGTATCGAGAAACCTTTAAAGACACGGCTGCATTCTGCAGTCTTTTCACTGAACAACTTTTCTGCGAATTGTTTGCATATGTTGCATATTATTTTGCTTTAATAAAAAAAAAATGTGTATAAAGTAGTTGGTTGTCTGGGAAATTTTCTTTGTATTTTATAGATTTATCAGTTTTCGATATAGATACCCCCTATGTGGGGATTTTTGGCAGTTTTTCATAGCGCAACCGAGAAAACTTTCTAGCCCGTCAGCACAAATATTTGGATTAAATTTACCCCAATTACATTATGAAGCCAATCTACAGATGTAGGCAAGCGTGCTGACGGGTTAGGGGGTGCAATTTTTATAGTCAGTATAGGCACATTTTTAGTTGCGTCGGGATAAAGTAAAAATTTAAACAGCAACACTAACACAGTTTACAGACAGAAATTTAATTTAGTAACTGAAGAAATGAACTTAACTGAAGTGTATTCTGAGTTCAAAAAAGCAAATTTTGTCAAATACAATTTTTGTATCTAAAATAAACTTTTTGAGCCGCGGATTAAATGACAGAAAATATAGTATTTTGTCAATTAGCTAGATAAAATGAAAGCAAAAAGGTAATGATTGGAATATAATCTTTAAAGTAATTGGAAAATATGATATGAAATGGCAAAAATTATTTTTCAGACGTGTTTTTTTTTTTATTATTGCAAAATCACAAAACAACACCATCGGTGCACTAAATCTTGAATTGATCTACGTAAAACCAGTTCCCATAACACAAATTTTTTTGGTAGCAAGTCTTGTTTTTAAATTGAAGATTGTTTTAATGTTAGCGTTCAGAAAAATTTGACTATGATGAAGTTTCGCCAAGTACTCGATATGAGCCTACAGTATGGCAAGCAACTCAATTTAATATATTGCTATGTAGCTAGTGATGACTTAGATGTTGCCACGAAGAGAAACACTTTTGATTTTATTTTACTTTCCAAAAAGCCATACAATTTTATAATAACTGTAGAGAAGAAACAAAAATTAGAGAAATGGATAAAAGATATAGAAATAGTATTTCCTTTTCTTACATATTCTAAAACGCATTTATTGTAAACCTTGTTTTTTCACGAAAGGATAGGTAAAGAGAGATTACAAAAATCAGGAAGATTAGTTTCTACATGTTTTCAGACATTAGAAAAAGGCTAAATGTATTTTCTTAAAGCATATGTAATTATATTTCCATAAACCATATATGTTATTTTAGCAAACAAATTTGAAATTTCTTCAGGAAAATAAAAAGTTATTACTTCAATGTTGGATTTTAAAAGAGCTTTAGGAAAGGAAGAAATCAAGACAGTTTTCGGACCAATACTTGAAATAATCTTATTTTGTGCAGAGCAAAATACATCACTTAGAGGTGACCACGATGACGATCATTTAGCATTAGAGAAATGAATATAAAAAATACTGTTATCTAAGAGCTCTTTTAAGTTTTGAGCAATGTCTGGAGAGAATGAATTGAAACGAGAAATTATAAATATCCGTATAAAAGCTATTTACTTCATTTCAGACATTTAGAATGAAATCATTCAAATATCCTCGAGAACAGTTACCGAAGTACTAATTATCAAAATAAATAACACAATCTGTTTTAGCTTAATTACTGATGAAACTATGAACATATCACGCGCAAAACAGCTTGGCCTTTGTGTTAGATATGTGGACTATTAAAAAATTCTCAAATCCCAATAATTCGGAATTTTCTTTTTAGTTTTTATTCCAATAAATGTCTTATCTGCCAAAAATTCTAGAAAAATATTATTATAACTTTGTGCTGAACTATACCTAGACATGTATAAATGCGTCATATAGGAGTATGATGAAGCAGCCAATAAGCCTGGTCATGTTAGAGGGGTCAATTCTAGAATTCTTCCGAATATCCAAAAATTAGATACGTCCAATGTGAAAAGCCAAAGGTTAAATCTTGCCTTGTCCAACAACATGCTGATTCCCGTCATCCGAAAGTATCATGGACTTGTTAAAACACGGACAAAAGTTTTTAAAAATCATCTAAAGGCAAATTTAGCGCTTCAAAAAGTAATTGCATCATATTCCCCAGAAAACAAAAGAAAATTACTTCTCCGCATTTGTGACAAAAACATTATTGAGAGCCATGAAAGCATGTTAACTTTTGTTGAGTTACTTAAATACATTTGCATTAGCTCAGAAAATATTTCGAAAAACAAATGGAAGATTTCATCAAAAGCTGGAGCTTTTTTCGGCATTGAGGGAGAAGAGTGATTTTTTCACAAGCCTGTCTATTTGTGAAAAGGTTTTCTGTCAGACAAAGTCATAGAGAATTTTTCCAGAAAAGTCTCATGACAAGACATCATTTGTCACTCTTGTTAAAGATGTCCTAATTGTTTTACATAAATATAGAGAAAAATGCAATAAAAATCTTTTGTGAGATATTTTATTGTGCATCAAAACTTCTGGAAGACATTTTTCAAACTGAAATAGAGACCCCAAGACTAACATTTAGACATATAATACGTACAAATCGTTAAATTACATCCGCGGAAGCGTATTAGAGTATCATGGTCTTTATTCTCTATGTAGAAAGTCTTACTCAAAATTTAAAAGATCGATTCATTTCGAATGAAGACTTTCTAAGAGATTTCCCATTACTTCTTCCAGGATTTGCTTCGCTGGAAAAAGCAAGCAAATTAGAGAATCGGTCGCAATATTTTCACGATAAAGTGTTAATGTAGCAAGTAAAAGCTGAATATGATTTCTTTATCTATTGAACAACATGCATCTGACTTGTGTGCTCGACATTATGTCTGCTTATAAGCCATCGTCAATATACAAGGACGAGATAGCACACAAGGAAATTTTACTGTACAAGAGAATTACAACCTGGAGCTCCACACAAAGAGTGCGTGCAATGGAGCCAGTGGGATTCGAACCCACAACCTCCTACGCTCGCAAGCGATTAGCGGCGTGATGCTTTGACCACTGGGCCACGGAGGCCCCCAGATTTTGATTTAGGGTGTAAACAAATTGCTAATGTTGACACCAACACAGAAGGCCTAAAAGTTTTAGTACTATAATGTGACGTATTACAATAATATTAAACATTTACTGACAATCTTGGTTGAAAGCCCAGTAACAACAGTCAGCGCTGAAATAATCTCTTTCGACAATAAAATAATTAAATATTTGACTCGAAGTGTTATGGCCAATGAGAGACTGAGTTGCTTTGTAATGATTTCCATTCATTGGGACAGAAAAGCTTGATAAATTAGTTAGCAACATGATTAAGAAGAAATTACGATGATTGCTTTTGTTGCACTAGTAAGTTTATTGTGGCAAGAGTATTGCATTTATACACTATATGGCCATTGATTATTGGACACTTGCGATTTTAGACATTTTGTTAAATATCTAGAAAAATACATGAGGAATCATCTCGAAACTCTTAGTGTATAAATATAATAGTATAAGTCATACATCTCCGTGAAGATTTTTTCCCGAAACTCCATAGGGGACCGTCAACAAATTAAAAAAGAATGAATATCTTTTGAATAACCCTGTCAAAACTAATGTAGCAAAAGCGCTCAAACTCTAGATTATGATTGAATGCCTTATTGTAATACGCCTTTTTCATTTTTATGCAAATAGCATGCATACTCGCAGAGTAATTAAGGTTTTTATAAAAATGGTCCCAAATTTTTTCCTTATAATTTTCAGAGTTCTTAATATAAAATAATATTTTTTTCTGAAAATATGACAAACAACATTGCACACAGTACCCTGTAATCAGAATTTAAAAATAATGAAAATTATATACAAAATGAGTTGATTTACTAAATATTTTTTTACTGCGCATGCGTCAACGATATCAAAATTTCATTTGCATATTATGTTAGCTAAATGTATAGAGCAACTTTTGTGAAAGTCACAAAATCATAACTTGAAAATTCTGAAAATAATCGTCAATTAAATAAGTTGAAAATCCGTTATTCTCAAAATGAAGCAAAAACAAGGGGGGTTGTATCCATATATTCATTGATTAGTGTCAATATAGAATACACAATACGGGATGTACTACTACATTTGGATAAAATCCCTCATTTTTTTGCTTCATTTTGGAAACAACGGATTTTGTCCTTTTCTATAGACGATTACTTTCAGAATTTTCAAGCTATGATTTTGAGACTTTTACAAAAGTTGCTCTATACATTTAGCTAACATAATATGCAAATGAAATTTTGATATATTTGACGCATGCGCAGTAAAAAATTATTTAGTAAACCTACTCATTTTTCATACAATTTTTATTATTTTTTAATTCTGATTACCGGGTACTGTGTGCAGTGTTGTTTTTCATATTTTCTGAAAAAAATATTATTTTATATTAAGAATTCTGAAAATTATAAGGGAAAAACTTGGAAAAATTTGGGACCATTTTTATAAAAACCTTAATTACTCTGCGAGTATGCATGCTATTTGCATAAAAATGAACACAGTGTATTACAATAAGGCATTCAATCATAATCTAGAGTTTGAGCGCTTTTGCTACATTAGTTTTGGCAGGGTTATTCAAAATATATTCATTCTTTTTTAATTTGTTGACGGTCCCCTATGGAGTTTCGGTAAAAAATCTTCACGGAGATGTATGACGTATACTATTATATTTATACACTAAGAGTTTCGAGATGATTCCTCGTGTATTTTTCTAGATATTTAGTAAAATGTTTAAAATCGCAAGTGTCCAATAAACAATGGCCATATAGTGTAAATATTATAATCAGAGAATGTGAAATACAAATATAATTTTTATGATTACATATGACTGTACTATAGCCATTGATTCTTCTTTGGAAAAAATAATGTGTGTAGTTAATTTCATTTAAGGATCAATAGTTTCAAGACCTCGCACTCGTAATGTCAGACACTCGCATTGTAATATTAATCAGGTGTTCTAAATCAATACACATTATTTGTCTGCATTTCAATATATTTTAACGTTTTTTTCATAGGATACTTGAGGCTCTTCTCAAACATTGTTTGTTTGTGCTTTTTAAGCTTCACGAAAGTTTTTTCCTAAAAACTCTTTCGGTTTCCGAACCGGTTTGGAAACTGGAAGTGCTCTTGAAAGTCAAAAATTGCAACAGAAATTGAAAAAAATCAATACGAAATAACAATATTTTGACAATGTCATCAAGTATCCTATGCAGGAACACAATTTAGATTAAGCCTTGATTATTTAAAAAAATTTTATTGCTAATTATACAAAATACTTTTTAAGATTACAGGTTTCGCACAGTTCTACCACTAAATTTTAAGAATATTTTCGAAGTGTTTCACTGCAGGAAAATATCGTAAAATCTGTGAATGAAGGTGGGGATTGCGAATGTCGTGATTTAAAAATTAAATGTAAATTTTCTTATTTTTAATAGTGGTGCCAGAGTCCTTGGAAATTCCAAGGAGTGTGCGAACCTTGAGATTCGAAAAAATTCCAAAATTGAGCCCCTCCCGAAAGGAAATCCTGGCTACGGGCCTGGGTGGAGTGCGTTGCAGCAAAATGCAGCAGATTTTTAACAGTGTACAATGTACAGAAAAATATTGAAATATTTAGCTTTTAAAAAATTATGTAACTAAGTTTTAATCTTTCTCCCTTCCCCACGAGGTCCTATTGTCTTATAGTCTTGTTTTTTAATAAGATTCTGGTAATAAGTAGATCGTCTCAATTCAGAAATGTAATTTTAATCTAAATTTTAATCGGAAATAATAATGATAAGAATAATAACTCATAAGAAACAATCAATAAATAAAAGTAACATACTTTTGATTTCTGAAAAGTCTTTCCGAGTTTTCAAAACATTCTCTTTCAATCCTTTCTTCACGATCTTCAGAATTACAACATCTAGAAAAAAAAATAATGATGAAATTCTAGATTGCAATTCATTTTAATTAAAAATAAATAAACTTTAGCTTGAAATTGACATTTTATCACCTCGTTGATCATTACATCAAACTAAGCATGGTGTCTGATAAAAGCAAATTCACCTATTCAGGCAAACAACTTTTGCTCTTTCCCAAATCTAGTTACGACAAGTTGGAAATTGCACGTGAAGCGTAGCAAATTAGGTGCGTTCGCACGATAACGAAGTTTTAAAAATATTACTTTCATATATCAATCTCATAAAATTGTAAATAGTAACTTACAAGTAAAACGCTCATCAAACAATGTTCTCCCTATACCATTATGAAATGGAATACTTTTGTGTGGCCTTGTAAATCAATAACAAATGTTCCTTGCATCACAAATTATGTATGATGTATATTATAATATGTACTTTATAGTTGCATATAAATTTTATTAAGTTCGCATGAGTGTAACACGATTAAAATGCATTTGAAACATTTTTTCCCATTGACCGTAATGTAACGGAATACTTTTGATTGTCCCTGTAATTGATCTATGCATCCGATTTTCATAAAATTTGAAATAACTCGACAAAATTATGTAATAATTATGTATTTTAAATTTCAAACTTATATAATATATTTGAAACTTTTTCCCCGTTGACCATAATGTAATTGACTACTTTTGATTGCCCCTGTAATTGATCTATGCACACGATTATCAAAATATTTGAAATAACTCGACAGAATTATGTAATAATTGCGTATTTTAAATTTCAAACGATTGAAATGCATTTAAAACTTTTTCCCCATTGACCGTAATGTAATGGAATACTTTTGATTGCCTTTGTAATTGATCTATCCATCCGATTTTCATAAAATTTGAAATAACTCGACAAAATTATGTAATAATTATGTATTTTAAATTTCAAACGTATAGAATATATTTGAAACTTTTTCCTAATTGACCATAATGTAATTGAATACTTTTGATTGCCCCTGTAATTGATCTATGCACACGATTATCAAAATATTTGAAATAACTCGACAGATTTATGTAATAATTGCGTATTTTAAATTTCAAACGATTAAAATGCATTTGAAACTTTTTCCCCATTGACCGTAATGTAATGGAATACTTTTGATTGCCCCTGTAATTGATCTATGCATCCGAGTTTCATAAAATTTGAAATGACAAAATTATGTAATAATTATGTATTTTAAATTTCAAACGATTCGGTTGGGTAGTTTTTGAGTTGTTATATGCGGACGGACTGAACGACCAGTATAGGTGCTACGTATTATATAATTACGAACGCACCTAAAAATTCGATTTTGACTTAAAATCTTTTTTTTTTTTTTTTAATTATTAATACGTTTTTATTAGCTTCACTTGTATGTATGTATGTAACGGAATCTTTGAACGTTATTTTCACCCACTTTAAGACATCAGATTAACTTCAAACTTGCCACACTTATTGAAAACCGATGACAATTCAATAATTTAAAAAGTCGCCGCTTAAAAGGATCAAAATAAAACACGCCGGATAAACGGATCAAAAGCAATTTGGAAAAATAACAGTCACCTGACACCCTAGACACATGATAATCACTGAAACACATATTAAAACCGTAATTTTAAACTTTTTAGTTCGACCTGATATAAAAGCGCGTGTTTTAGTTTTTAAAACTAATTTAGCATTTTTTTAAATGTTATTTTCAGAGAAAATGCTGACAAAAATTCGGCCGTAGCGAAACTATTTGTATTCCAAAAATATTTTTTTTCTTCAAAAGTTTTCAACATAACTCTTTGATTTGAGCTATATCGGTTCAAATGAGATACCTTTTATTTACTGCTATATGAACTTCGCTACTTGCAATTATCAGTCATAACTGATTCAAAAGGCGTCAATGTAAATAATAAAGCAAGTAATGCATATAGGGCTAAACTTTGAAGACCCTTTTTACGTGCTCATTAAAAGCTGCAGACTTAAAAGTAATAGAAATAATTTAGTTTGAAACGGCAAACATGTTTCGAATATCCCTTTATAGTCCAAGAGCCGACCGCATAAAACCCTAAGCCATCGAGCACAAGAAAAATTCCTTTATATTACGGAAGAGTAGTCATAGGGAAATCTAATGCTCCATGTCTGCCGGAAGCGAAGTGGTGCATAAGCGAAAAATTGATACCACTAGTGGCTCACTCGTAGGCTTAGCATTATGTTTTCCTGCCCCCAATTTTCCATGTTTTCATGCTTTTAATTGTACAGCAAACACAATGTTAAATGTACGAGTGAACCACTAGTAGTATCAATTTTTGGCTTATGCGCCACTTCGGTTCGCATTTTCAGAAAGAATCACGTTTTGAGCATCTTATCTCCAGAACAGCGGAGATTAAGTCAAGTCAGCGGAGATTATCGCGCGGAGATTAAGTCAATGCTACGCAACCTTTCTTGTTTCTGACGACAAACGCCTAGCGAATAGCAACCCTTCTTTTTGCAAAGAGATCGCTCTTATTGTTCATTTGATTTTTTTGTAAATGTTATCAAGCAAAGACTATAATATGAGGAAATATTATTCACCGTTGTTTACGATTAAAACAGCTTAAAACAAAGAGCTTTTTCAGATTAAAATGCTTTAAATTTCACAAAATATCTAAACATAGTTTTTTTTTTTTTTTTCCTCTTAATTCAAAAATATTATTTCCTTAACTCGCTATGTTCGAAGAAATTGAGAAGTTAATTAAAAACAGTAGTAAAGATTCTCTTGTAATAAATATAATTCTATTAATCATATGTTTTATGACACATTTGAACTTAGTTTATTTTGTGTTTGGCGATGCAGCTAGCTGAGCGTTCTCGCTTTCGCCAACTCGCCAAGGCTGGTGCTCAAAACGTGATTCTTTCTAAAAATGCCTTCGGTTCCGGCAGATATGGATGATTAGATTCCCCTTTGACTACTCTTCCATAAAATAAAGGAATTTTTCTTGTGCTCGATGACTTAGGATTTTGTGCGGTCGGCTCTTGGACTATTAGAAACTTCTACTTTAACATATGATCAAAGGGGCTGTCCATAAATGATGTCACACTCTTTTTTCAATATTTGTGACCCTCCTTCCTCCATTTCTCACATGCCACGTAACATATGCATTTACTTGCAGTCCAGAAACAAAGCACTATGTTACATGTCATATTTCAAATTTTGTTTTTAAACATTAACTGTATTTCAATGACTTTTGTGAGAATAACAATAAAAATTATTTTTGTACTTGTTTTGTATAAAAAAAGATTAAGGTTTACGACAAAAAATATAATTAATATACAATAGTAATACGATATTAATATGAAACAGCAACTGAAAGCAGTAATATTTTGGAATTTGAAATGGAATTTAATAGTACATTTGGCTTTAAATTTTTATCTTTAGTTTATGAATACAAAATACTTTAATTTCATAATAACTTCAAAAATTTAATCTGCTAATTTTTAATGTTTTTACCAAAATGTGGGGTGTCACATTTCTTTTTACCCCCTCCCACGCCCTTATCACAAACTGTCACAATTTCACGAACCCCTTCCTCCCCCTCCAAGCGTGACACCATTTATGGATGGCTCCAAATACAAAAATCATTATAAAAGATAAATCGAGGTATGTGTACCTAAAACATTTTTAGGTGCGTTCGTAATTATGTAAATACGTAGCCCCTATTGTTGTCGCTCAGTCCGTCCGTCTGTCTGTCTGTCCATCTCTCCGTCTGTCCGCATATAACAACGCAAAAACTACCAAACCGAATCGTTTGAAATTTACAATACCTAATTATTATATAATTTTGTCGAGTCATTTCAAATTTTATGAAAATCGCATGGATAGATCAATTACAGGGACAATCAAAAGGATTCCGTTACATTACGGTCAATGGGGAAAAAAGTTTCAAATGCATTTTAATCATTTGAAATTTAAAACGTATCTTTATTACATAATTTTGTCGAGTCATTTCAAATATTATGAAAATCGGATGCATAGATCAATTACAGGGACAATCAAAAGGATTCCGTTACATTACGGTCAATGGGGAAAAAAGTTTCAAATGCATTTTAATCATTTGAAATTTAAAACGTATCTTTATTACATAATTTTGTCGAGTCATTTCAAATGTTATGAAAATCGGATGCATAGATCAATTACAGGGACAATCAAAAGGATTCCGTTACATTACGGTCAATGGGGAAAAAAGTTTCAAATGCATTTTAATCGTTTGAAATTTAAAACGTATAATTATTACATAATTTTGTCGAGTCGTTTCAAATTTCATGAAAATCGGATGGATAGATCATTTATCGGGACAATCAAAAGGATTCTGTTACATTACGGTCAATGGGGAAAAAAGTTTCAAATGCATTTAAAAGGTGTTACACTCATTTGAACATAATAGAATTGACATGAATCTATGAAGTATGTACTAAAATATACATTCTGTGCAATATGTGATGCAAAGAGTATTTATTATTAAATTACAGTGCCACACAAATGTATTCCACTAAATAATGTTATACGGGGAAATATTGCTTGGGGCGTGTTTTAATTATATTAAACTACTTCACATTTTATGAATAAGATATACGTTAATGAAGTTCGATAATAAAAATTACTCCCTGCATATTTACAGGAACACAAAGATTTCGAGCACTATACTGTATCCAAAGTACGCTCTACTATATCAGCAAGATCTGAATATTTTAAAACTTCGTTATCGTACGAACGCACCTCATTTGCTACGCTTCACGTGCAATTTCCAACTTGTTTTATTAGATGAAATTCATATCATTAGAAAATCATTCCGTGTCTTTGATGAAATAATCATATTTTATTTTACATTGAGTTAGAGGCACAGAGAGACAATTTAAGCAACACGTATAATTAATTAATAATTATGTATATTTAATGCGTATAATTAATAAATAATTGTGTCTATTTATGTATGTAATAATTACTTAAAAAATTTTGGGGACGATTTCATTTTCGTTTTCAGCCGAAAATAGGAAGATTACCGAAATTCGATTTCGGCCTTAAAAATCTGTTCCGATCGATCTTGCATCATAATGCCACCTTTTTTCGGCAATGGCAAATCTGATCAGAAACAGTTAAAAACAAATATAGTAAAATTTTCTGTAGCAAAATTTCTTCTGGTGAGATTAGTCCTGCACTACCAAGGCATTAGATTAAAAGAAAACTACGTCTTTTAAATTATTTAAATTATTATATACTTACAACAATCTCGAGAAAAAATGTTTTAAATTCATTTTTACGAAGTCAAAACAAATACAAATGCTAAATTGGCGAAATTCACAGTTTACAGCAAACTCTTTTTAGAAAAGCGTCAAAACTTTACAAGAGCAAGTGTCGACAGACAGCAAAACCATTGTTTAATGTAACAATTAAAAATATAACAATTGGATGTGAAAAAACATTGTTGAAAAACATTATTTTCATTTTTAAGTTATACAGTTAAAATTAATAATAATGAATGTTTTTTGTTGCATAAATAATGATTATATTGTTACATTTCATTGTTAAATAACAACATGCTAAAAGTTTCTGGTATCCCATTCTTTGCAAATTACTTTCGAATTTAGTATTGCAGAAACAATGACTATTATTGTACATTTAATTATTCAATAACAGCAAGCAAAAATTTTCTGATCTCCTATTCTTTGACAATTATCTTATACTATAATGCGAGCAAAAATTGTGTGTGTGTGTCTGTCTGTGTGTGTAAATTTTATCTCAAAAACGGTTCTAACGATTTTCGCAAAAATTTGGATTTTACCATTTTCGGGCACGAGAAGACCATTGGGCTAGGTCACATGTTCGAGAAAATTCGATTATTGGGTCATTTTGGGTCATAATGGGTCAGGATCAAGCTATTTATATCTAGAGAAAGGCTGGATCGATTTTAAGGAAATTTTGTATCCAATCGTTTTTTGGCACGAGAAAACAATTGAGCTGGGTCACATGTTCGAAAATTTTTGATTAGTGGGTCATTTTTGGGTCATTGTGGGTCAAGCCATTTTTATTTAAAAAACGGCTCTAACGATTTCGACCAAATTTTATATTTTATCGTTTTGGATTACAAGAAGACCATTGGGTTAGGTAACATGTTCGAGAAAATTCGGTTAGTGGGTCATTTTTGGGGTCATTGTGGGTCATGCTATTTTTATCTAGAGATTTTCTCACGCAATTTTGACTAAAAATTGCATTCTATGGTTTTCGGGCACGAGAAAAACATTGGGCTAGGTTACATGTTCGAGTAAAAATTTTAATGGGTCATATTGGGTCATTAAGGGTCTGGGTCAAGCTATTTATATTTAAAGAACGGGAAAATCAATTTCATCGAAATTTTGCCTGTAACAGTTTTTTGACACGAGAAAGCTAATGGGCTAAGTCGCACGATCGAGAGATTTCGATTATAAGAGTCATTTGTGGGTCATGATGAGTCATAATGGGTCATGGTCAAGCTATATCTAAAAAATATGTGGATCAGTTTTAACGAAATTTTGTATACAACATTTTTTGGCACGAGAAAATCATTGGGCTAGGTCACATGATCGAGAAATTTCGATTAATGGGTCATAAAGGGTCATAAAGGGTCTGGATCAAGTTATTTATATTTAAAGAAAGGCAGGATCGAGTTTAACGAAATTTTGAGTGTAACAATATTTAAACACCGGAAAACTAATGGGCTAAGTCACATGTTCGAGAGATTTCGATTATAAGGGTCATTTGTGGGTCATGATGGGTCATGGTCAAGCTATATCTAAAGAACGGGTGAATCGATTTTAACGAAATTTTGTATATAGCATATTTTTGGCACGAGAAAATCATTGGGCTATGTCACATGTTCGAGAAATTTCGATCAGTGGGTCACTTTTGAGTTATTCTAATTTTATCTAGACAATGTCTCACGCAAATTTGACTAAATTTTATATTCTATCGTTTTCGGACACAAGAAAATCATTGGGTTAGGTCAGATGTTTGAGAAAACTCGATTAATGAGTCATTTTGGGTCATAATGGGTCAAGGTCAAACTATTTATACCTAAAAATTGGCTCAATCGATTTTATCTAAATTTTGTATTTAACGTTTTTCGGCACGCAAAAATTAATGAACTAAGTCACATTTTCGAGAGATTTCGATATAAGGGTCATTTGTGGGTCATGCTAATTTTATCTAGAAAATTGTTCTCATACCATTTTGAGTATATTTTCTATTATATCGTTTTCGGGCAAAAGAAAACCATTGAGATAGGACACATGCATGTAACAATTCAATTAGTGGGTCGTTTTAGGTCTTAATGGGTTCGGGTCATTCTAATTATATATAACAACGACTCAGTCAATTTTACCTAAATTTTGCAACGGAACGTCTTTTGTCACGAGAAGACTATTGAGCTGAGTTGCATATTAAACAAAATTATATTAGTGGGTCATATCGCTTCATTGCTGAATGCTGTCAAGCTAATTTTACTTAAGAAATGGCTTAAACGATTTTGATTCATTTTATACTCTACTGTTTTTTGATTACCTGAAGACCATTGAGCTAAGTCACATGTTTGATCATATGTGATTAGTGGATCATTTGGGTAATAAGGGTCAGGATCACGAGACTATGGCAAAAGCCAATAAGTTGGCGATATTTGACAAAATACTGGCGAAATTTGGCCGAAAAATCGACTATTAAGGTTACGAAACCAAAACACATATTTGGCGCCAAATGAAAGAATGTGTCCAAATTTGGTTGTATCTGGAAAAAAATATTGTCTTTCAAAATGTGAAGAAATTTCTTATACATTCTTAATAGTCTTCGAGATGCATAGTTAAACTAATCAGAGTCGAGCTAAAAAAGTGTTTTGGATTGATGTCCTTTCGTTGTAAATTTTAAAATAAAGTAAAATTTATGAACATGTGCATACAAACATAGTTTTCTTATTGATTGTTTTTGTAAATAATACTATTATTAATAACACTAGAAGACAGCCCGTCAAAATGACGTGTTTGCATTTTCAAAAGGATGATCAACTGTGGTCAATCAGCCACTTTAGGCTTAAACAATTTTAAAAAATACAGCGATTAAACATGGGGAAAAAAATCTATAAAAAAAAAGGAGAAAATTTTAACAGAAATTTGCATTTAAAACTATAACAAAACTGTCTGGTGGATGGGGGGATTGTAATGAACAAATCGTAAATACATAAATTTTAAAAGAATAAAGTAAGGCAAGAAAATCAATTATAAAAGATTATATTGTGAAACTACAGCCAAAAAATGCCTAAAAATACTGAGAGAAAATAATAAAAATATCTAAAATGAAAAAAAAAATCCTATTTTGACCCATTTTTTAGCTAATACTTAAAAGAAAACACTCTATAAGATCGAAAACAAATGTCAACAATAAAAAGTAAACAATGAACGTGTTCGGGAGACTCACGCTCTGCGCGCGCAAGCTCAGGAGTTTTTACCGAGTACTATTCCGCTGTAAGATACACTCCATGTACCTGTCTCCTGAGCGCGCGCGCTCAGCGCGCATAGATCCTGAACGCGTCCGATCATTCCTGAGTCGTGATGTTACAAAGGAGTCATTCTAAAGATTCAATCGCGGAATTTGTCATTCTTGAATGGCAACAGTATTGATTTGCTTACATTGTTTGTTTGGTTTGTTTTTTCCGTAATTGCTGGTTGTTTTATTATTTAGAACTTAAACATTATAATTAAATAGTTTTCGTAGGTTTTAAAGAAAATGAGTAATGAATAAATCTTTCACATGTACATTTTCATAAGTTGAACAATTAGAATATTTGTGAACAGCTCGGAATAGTTAAGCCTAACGTGGACGCAGTTGCAATAAGTTTCCTTTTCTCGTGGATGGGTTGTCCCCGGAATCGTCATACACGGAGGGGTTTTATATATATAATGTTTTACAGTAATAATACTATATCGAGTTGGACACAAAGTTAATTTTGACCGAGCTGAGCTCGGTCACCCCTGCTAGTACTGATAATAGGTATTGCATTACTCAAATCTATACTAATAAAATCCGTGCGCCTCTGTGTGTCTGTCTGTCTGTCTGAAGCCGATTACAGTTCGCAACGCTGGCGAGTTGGAAGTCGCGAGAGGTGTCTTTCGATTCGAAAAATTCCGGGAAAGTCATTTCGGGCATTTTCGAGACCGTGGGACCAAAATTACAAAAGTTATGAATTAAAAACCGGTCGGGAATCGGAACGGAAAACGTCTAATTTCCCAAACGGAGCTCTCAGGCAGAACACTGCGCCACCTTGCGGTGAACGACAAGAACTTTTCCCCTTTGGCTAAAAGAACAAGCAGTCGAAAACCGCTTTTTCTCCCGTCATTTTGTCAAAGAATGTATAAGAGAAAAAGAACTAATTGGTAAAAAATGTTAAACACGGTTTAATTAATAGAATAAGTACAACTATTTAAGCACAGCAAGATATGTTCACTAAGAGGAATCGTGTTGCTAATTAATATTTTGAGGATCTCAGATGTAACTGGCTATTCATATATTTATTCTGTATGTGAGTATTAATCGTTGTAGCTCATTTTCATACTTTTTCTTTTTGGTAGCATACACGAATATTGTGTAACCTAAGATTTACGCGATTAATACTAATTTTTGTTAGTACAAACGGAAAACGAGCTGCCAAAATTATTTGTTAGTTATGTTGTTTGTGATATTAATGAAATTACTTATTTTTACTTACCCATCATACGTAGTATAGGGTAAGTCTTGCAATCGTTTTGAAAATCGAAAAAATTTTTGACGGATTTACACGTTTTAGATAGTGGAGATTCCGAAAAACATATTTTTAGAAAAAAAAATTTGCCGTCCGTCTGTCTGTCTGTCTGTCTGTAAACGCTCTATCTCCCGAACAAATTGAGATAGAGACTTGAAATTTTGTATGTAGTTAGTATGTAAGAATGGGATGAACCCTATTTAATATCAGCAACCTCGATTATTCGGAACTATTTTTTTCGGACTCTCGAAAAATTCGATAACAGTCAATAATAGTCAATTCAATAATAGTCTTTATTACTTTCCCCAGTTTGAACTTTCAACGTTCCGTAATTTATGAGTAAAATGGCTGTGACAGACGAACAGACAGACACAGAAGTGATCTTAAAATGGTTCCGTTTAACTTTATAAGTACGCAACCCTAATAAATGTAGTTTTCAGAAGTATATTTTCTCATTATTATTCAACACAAAAGAAAAGTGTAAAAATTTCCAAAAAATATTTTTCATACAAAATTGTATAAGCAATAATTTCTCGTTATTGTAAAAATCGCTTTGTATGGGTTTCTCGCTATTGTAAAAACAATAGCGAAAAACCGGTACCTAGAGCCTTGCACGGGTCCGGGCTTCAACCGAGGCCCGTGCTGGGTCCGACCCGCGAGCCAGGCCGGGCCAGCAAAAACAAAATAAATAAACGATGCTGATAAAAAGTAAACCTTTTTCAAAGACTATGACTTTCACGAGAATAAGTATAAATGTACTACACGCGTTGTTGCGTGTTTTACAACATCAATACAGAAATATAAAATGAGATCGGCATAGTCCAGACGGGCGGGAATTGAATTTAATTGTTATTAGAATGTGTCGGCCAAGCAATATGCTTCGTAAACATAGTAATACTCTCATGTTAACGGAATCATTGTAGACCGGGAGGCAGCAGCACAGACAATCACCTCATTGAGTTCACAGATGAAAATCTAATATTAGTTAAATCTCGATTCGCATATTAAAATGCAATCAGTTTGCCAAGTCATATTTTGGTGGAAAACACCTAAAAACCCAATTTCAGCGTTTGATTCGTAGGTTTACAGTTGTTTTCCTGAAAAAGTATTCAAAAGTATGAAAACATTGAGGATTGGGAGCAGAAAAAACTTTATGGTAAGTCTATGAGTCAACCGCTAAAATGGGGGTTTTGCGTGTTTTCCATCAAGATATAACTTGGCAGGCCGATTTCGTTTTAATATGCTAATCGAAATTTAACTAATCCTAGATTTTTATCCGTGAACTCGATGAGGCGATTGTCTGTGCTGCCGCCTCCTGGCCTCCCAGTGGTTCTCAAATTCCCCTCTCAACAGCGCGAAACTTTTTAACATATTTGCCAATTCATTCTTAAGGCTGCGCGCAAACATCACTAATTTCAGTTACACTAAAAGAGCATTAAATCTATCTTTGAAGAAGCAGTGGGACAAGTGTGAAAAGCTATCGGTGGGATAGAACAAAAGGTTGCTACTTTTGGAACCATTTTAAATGATTTTTGGGGTACGAATCGTATCAAATTGACAAAGGAAGGGAGAGTTTATCTAGAACACAAAAAAACTTCTTGAGACACCATAAAATAATGCACCATACAATGAATGTAGCGGCCAGTCGTGCCGCTACATTCATTGTAGACGCACCTCTTTTCGCCTCATGAAGATAGACTAAGTTCTATCGAAAGGCCTTGCGATATTTTATTTATTTTATGGTGTTTCAAGAAGTTTTTTTGTGTTCTGTTGTATAACATCAGTTTCCAACTTTTTCCTCGAAAATTTATCTCCCCCATCTTCAGTCGTAAAGCTGTCAACTGATTTCGCGTTCGATTTCTCTCTTGAAGTTCAAATTCAGTGCACTGAAAAAACTATTTATGCATCAAAGCGCCGACACGAAAGATCAGATAGAGCGACGCCTGACCACAAGAAGTTAGTACTATGTGTCTGGTCCTTAGCGTAATGGCACAAAACAGACTGGTCTGGCAGGTCATCAGAATTGAAGTAATTTGGAATCAAATAGTGGTTTCCTCTTTTTGATAATTAAGTTTCATTTAACAATTTATAAGCGATTCGAGTCAAATGACGGCAGATTTTGTTCCCCGTTTTATCGTGCCCGGAAATTTGGTTGAAAACGCCTACTTTGACACTATTTTCTGAAAAGTCATTTGCCTATATCAAACTAGTCGTTGGGGACCATCGTAATACTTACTCATCATGGATATTTATATGAAAATAAAACATGTGAAAACTATTTATACAATGCATTGCAATTCATAAACAAAATTTAAATATTGTTAATATACACAGTAATGCTATATTAAAGAACTGATGATGTACCAATTTCGACAAATTGTATAAAACGACAAACTACTCAAGTAGTACCGAACTGCGTAAAAGAAACATCTTTATAACTCCAAAAATAATAACTCTATTAGCTTACAATTAACTGCGTCGGAATAAGCGTCTCATTTTCAATTAAAATATACCTTTGAATTGAAATTTAAATGAAATACAGGGTCATGAAAAATCGAAGAATGTGGAAAACAGGATTACGAATATCTCGGGAACTAATGATCCGATCGACTTTATTCTATATGCAAAATGTGTGTTATTTTATTGCCTTTTACGTCCATTCCTTAGAACAAAAAAATTCGAAAATTTTTATATACCTTTCATCAGAACGAATTTTTCGAGAGTCCGAAAAAAACAGTTCCGGATAATCGAGGTTGCTGATATTAAATAGGGTTCGTTCCATTCTTACATTCTAACTACATACAAAATATCAAGTCTCTATCTCAATTTGTTCAGGAGATAGAGCGTTTACAGACAGACAGACAGACAGACGGACGGACGGCAAATTTTTTTTTCTAAAACTATGTTTTTCGGAATCTCCACTATCTAAAACGCGTAAATCCGTCAAAAAAAAAAATTTTCGATTTTCAAAACGATTGCAAGACTTACCCTATACTACGTATGATGGGTAAGTAAATTAGTCGTTGGGGGCCACCGTAATACTTACCCATCATGGATATGTATATGAAAATAAAACATGTGAAACTATTTATACAATGCATTGCAATTCATAAACAAAATTTAAATATTGTTAATATACATAGTAATGCTATAGTAAAGAACTGATGATGTACCAATTTCGACAAATTATATAAAACGACAAACTACTCAAGTAGTACCGAACTGCGTAAAAGAAACATCCTTATAACTCCAAAAATAATAATTCTATTAACTAACAATTAACTGCGTCGGATTAAGCGTCTCATTTCCAATTAAAATATACTTCTGAATTGAAATTTGAATGAAATACAGGGTCATGAAAAATCGAAGAATGTGGAAAACAAGATTACAAATATCTCGGCAACTAATAATCCGATCGACTTCGTTCTATATGCAAAATGTGTGTTATTTTATTGCCTTTTACGTCCATTCCTTATAACAAAAAAATTCGAAAATTTTTATATACCTTTCATCAGAACGAATTTTTCGAGAGTCCGAAAAAAACAGTTCCGGATAATCGAGGTTGCTGATATTAAATAGGGTTCGTCCCATTCTTACATACTAACTACATACAAAATATCAAATCTCTATCTCAATTTGTTCAGGAGATAGAGCGTTTACAGACAGACAGACAGACAGACAGACGGACGGCAAAATTTTTTTTCTAAAACTATGTTTTTCGGAATCTCCACTATCTAAAACGCGTAAATCCGTCAAAAAATTTTTTTCGATTTTCAAAACGATTGCAAGACTTACCCTATACTACGTATGATGGGTAAGTAAAATGGAAAAAACCATGCAAATACATAGATTTTGAATAAAAACACATGCAATTTTGTGCGTTTTTAAACAAAAATAAATTTAGAAACTTGTTCGAAAAAAGCTTTTTCTTTATTTGAAAGCAGCCTTAATAAATTACAGAGTAACATTTTCAAAAATCTACTTTTTATTATTCAGCTTCAAAAGTTATGATATTTTTTAGTCTCTTTTTTTTCTTCTGTTCTAAACTACATTAATTTTTTAATGAATCTTTATTTGAATGTTGGAAAGTCTAAACTCTAAGTGATCGATAATGTTGCTATTGTGTATTTCCAGTTTCGCGGTTACATAGTAATCTAAAATTTATTGTAAAATTTACCCACAAATATGTATGTAGGATTCTTTAAAAAAATCTTAATTGTATATCGTAAAAAAATCTGAATTTTTTGTAGAAATTCAATCGGGCATGAGACGGGCGTGATTTAATTCTTTTTCTGCACCGGCTGGGACTAGAAATTCCGGCCCTTGCATAACTCTACCCCTACCCTCTTCCTCACTAGGCACTCCTCCCCCCCCCCCATACACACATACATGCCTCTCATTGGTGGCGATTGCAGAATTAGGAACAGATGCCATATCTTCCCGTGAGACGCCATCTTGTTTCCCTATTATTTCTCACAAATTTTATTATAATTATTATTATTTTCCAATTATTTTTTGTAAAAACAAAATAAATATTTTTAAGGCTTATGCACACTAAAAAATCTGTTTTCACTTTATTTGAATATTTTACAAAATAAGTAAATCAAACGAATATTACTATTTAAAGCTTCATTTTTCAAGCTTTGGGTTTCCACAGTAGATTGTCTTGTTTAATTTAATATCATCTTTTGAAATGTATGATTCAATCATTAAATAATCATTTGAGTCGCATTTTGTAGTTTAAGATAATGCATGAGAAATAACAAGGAAACAAAATGGCGGCTCTCGGAAAAATATAACATCTTTTTCCAGAATTGTGACTTCTGATTTTGTAAATAAACGGAAAAAAAATCTCTTGCATTTCATAAACAATTCTTGCAGAATACAGATGGCGCAAGTTGATAGAAGAACGAAACCGGGAAATACAGATAGTGAAAGGGGATTCCCCAACTCCACATGTTAGAGAAAATCGATTGAAATTTGTTGAAACTGTAAGTAAGACAAATTAATTCTGGAGCTTTTCGCTTGATTTTATTTTTTATGAGTAAGTTTCATAGTTAATTTGATTGCATTTTTCGATGTGATATCATAATTTATTTAATAATGAGATGTCTGAACTTGCTTACCGATTCGATTTTGTTTTGATAGTAAACTTTTTTTGAAAAAAAAAAAAAAAAAAAAAAAAAAAATGATGAAATTTTGAAAAAATGTCACGACCCCTTGGTTGATAGTAGACGCTTTAACCCTTTCCAGCACACTGTGCCCAGTCCGGGATACCTAATTTTAATTCCAAACTTGCAAACGGCACCAATAATATTTTTATAAAATTTTGCTTTTAGAATGAAGGCTTAAATTAAGGGATTCTTAAGTTCTAAAAAAGAGTCGATTGTAAATACTTTTATATTTTAATTTTCCTTAATATATTTAAATTTCGATTAAAAATGTTTTGGTTTCTTGAAAATTCCTTGTGAAACTTAGCCTCGAAACTTCAAATTTTATTTAAATATAATTGTTTTCTTTTAATCTGTCATTTTATTTATTTTTCAAGTTTAACTTTTGAATCGTAATTAGCATCCTGAAAAGTAAAGGAATTCATACTTCATAAATAATAAGTTCATACAAATCGAATAACTTTCGAAGCGTTTAAATTTTTATTGCGCCATTTTTTTAATTATTATTTTATTATTTTTTTATATAATTGTAATCAGCATCCTGAAAAACACCTGCGTACGAAGTTTCGTGTAATTTGAATAACATTTTCATATTTTGGCCACCTTTTCAGGATTTTGCCCCACTGTGGGACGGTTGGACTGAACGACGACTGTAGATGATACGTACAGTCGAACCTCGTTAATACGCGAATCAGGGGTCCGATCAAAATTCGCGTATTAAACGGGTTCGCGTATTAACCAAAGGTCGCAAATTTTCGTCGAATGATGTATCTAATAACAATGTATGCATAAAAAACACTTTTTTGTCAATTTTTATTGTTTTTAAGACATAAAATGGCATTTTATTTATTTTAATCATTATGTGCTTATTAAGCAGGAACGTTTGAAAGCTGAAAATTCAAATAATCGTTATTTTCCTAAGTAAAAATCCTATGTATTTTCAAATTTAGATTTATTATATATGACACATGGATAAGACGAACACAAACATTTCTGCGGTCCATATTGATTAAAACTAATGTTAACAAAATTGAAATATTTGTTAGCTATACAAAACAGATAGATGCGATATTAAATAATATTTGATAATAAAGTCAATTAAAAAAAAACTTACTGAAGTCAATGATGTCATAAAAATTGCTTTTTGGAAAAGTAGCTGTCAATTTTGACCTGTTCGACATGTTGTCGTACCATCACCATGGTGTTTTCCGCCTTATTTAGGTAGTCGTAAAATTCGCTTGTTGAGGGTCCTTCGTCCAGTGACGAGGCACACTGTCTTAGAAAATTATATCTGCAAGTTTGGTGAATGGAGATGGGGTCGGAAGCGCAGGTTCATCATCTTCTTCATCCTCATAATGTTTGTCAGTCGCAGTTACATCGGCGATGATTTCATCCAGACCTCTAAGTTCGCAGATAACTAGATCTTTTTCGATATTAATGAACGTGTCTAAATCGACAAAATTTTCCCCTACAGTTTCTTGTGCGGCCAGCCAATTTTCTTCAACATTAGGGTGCGAGGTTGGCTCTATGTAAATGATGTCATCGCTACTTCCGAAACCCGCTTTGTGAAAGCAATTTGCAGTTGTTGGTGTAACACTCGCCTTTGCTGCGACGCGAGCCTTGCAGTTTACTTTGGCGCTGTTAATTATTCCTCTGTCCATTGGCTGGGTGACACTAGTCGAATTTGGAAGTAGAAATTCTTTTTCAACATTATTCAGGTCTTCGTTATCTTTTGGATGCGCAAGGCAGTTGTATACAAGCAATAACACATTGCGCGATTCTTTTCTCATACGCCGATCAAAATTATGAAGCCGTGTTGTAAAAATGTTGCCCGTCATCCATTCTCTACGCTGGCTTTCGTACAGGCAGGGGAAATTCTTGACATTTTTAAAACATCGTGATTTTCCTTTGACCAACTGCTTCAATTTATCTGATCCATCAGAGTTGGCATTGAGCAGAATAGTAAGACGATCTTTACTCAGTTTGCCTTCATGGCATGTTTCTCCTTTCATGACCATTGTTTTACTGGGTGTCAGCTTGTTAAAAAACCCAAATTCGTCCATATTGTAAATATCCCGACTTGAGTAGTTTTCTACAAGCTGCGGAAGCACATTAATTTTCCAACAGTGAATATCTTCAATGTTGACTGCAGCTGACTCCCGCACACTTGCTTGAATTTTACGCCATACCGAGTTTTAAATCGATCCATTTGAGACATTAAAATCTAGCAATCAAATTTTTGCTGCGATTTCAGAAGCTTTTTCTTGCATTAACCCTTTGAGCTCTGGTGGGCAAATTTCGTGAAAATTCCAAATGTCGCTTTGGCACCAGTATTTTGCAAAGAAAAAAAACCCGCTTAACGGTACACACGAAAAAATACATTAACCCTTTTTCAAGTAAATTTGGTTGAATTTTCTGGTGCCGTTGTGACATTTCGAAATTAAAGTTATGTGGTAGAAAATTCTACCATCAGAGCTCAAAGGGTTAACAAGCCGCCTATTGGGATATTCGTAGAGCGCGCTTGAACAAATATTATTATTATTATTATTATTATTATTATTTTTTTTTTTTTATCGGCCCGTCTGGCCCATTCAAATTTTTTGCCGGCCCGTTTATGTTGTTTGTCGGCCCGGACCGTTAGAAAATTCGAAACGATTTAGCCGGGCCGGGTACGGGCCAAGCCACAATTCCTTCGTGTATGAAAATTCAGCTTTTTTTTTTTATTGATGTTGCTTTTCTAGTCCATTGGCTGCTGTATGAGACGGGAAGAGGGGTGTAATTTTCTCCCTCAGACCTTTGAAATTTTCCCGTAAATTCAATCATTTTGTTTAAAGATAGTCTTTAAAATCGTGCAAAATTACTTCCGTGAATGAAAAGTCTCCCAGGCTCTGTTTTTATAACCATGCACGGATCACAATATCATGCCTCTGTTTTTCTACTTTGTATAACAGTAAATTAAAAAAAAAAAAAAAAAAAAAAAAAAAAGAAGAAGAAGTATTTTCGCGTTCCAAAAAACCCTGACAAAATCGCTAATTACCATTTTATTTTAACGATAGACGAAATTTTTCTGACTCCATCCAATTAAAAGATTTTTAAAATAGCAACTCGCTGAAAACTGTACAGTTCGAATTTTACAACATTTTACAATTTTTTTTCTTAATTATGAAACATTAAAGTCATTTGAGTCTTATGTCATATACAGCGAAATGCATTTTCATACGTGCATCGCCGCTAATACTGTGATGCAATTTTGTTGTATGTTTTGAGCCTTGTTAATAATGGCTCCCTTCTATTGTATTTCAAGCGTTGAGATGCGCTCCTGCTTACGAGGAAGGCCTCCATACAGGCATACTCCGAAAAATCTGAAAAAATTACAGAGTGTTCTTCTCATAAGGATATACGTGTTTCTTAAAAAAACTTCGGCGGAACCTCCATACAGTGTGCTTAAAAAATTAATTAAAATTTCGTTATTTGGCGATTTTTCATGAATTGGTGATGGAATGGAATTTAATAAAATACTTTTTATGTGTCATACGCTTATGTGTCATACGTCAATGGAGAAAAATGCTTTCAAGTGCATTTTAATGATGTTACGTTGTTTCGAATATAAAAAGATGATATATATCTGAAGTAAATATTGCCCCTAAAATATAAATTCTGTACAATCTGGGGTGCAAAGAATATATTTTTTAATTAATTTACAGGGCCATACAAAAATATTCCATTACATAATAGTATTGGAGGAAACATTGGAACGCGTTCTAGTTACATTAAACTGTTTCACATTTTATGCAATGATATATGCTGCTGGGGTTACTAAAGGTTACTCTCTACATAAGAGAAAGAAGGTAGTATACAGGGATACACAGAAAATTTCGGATACTTATACGCAATGGCGCCAACTTTTGAAAAATATTGGGTTGGCTCAAAAATATTGGATGGGCTCAAAAATATTTTTATAAAATGGTGTGACCCGTTTATTTTTCTCTGAAGGGTTGAGAGATGGTGAAAGGTGATAATTTTAGATCATGCTATCATGTTTTAACAAATTTGAAATTTTATTAAATTACATTCTCATGCTTTTTTTCTTATAAAGACACTGATATTTATTGTAATGTCATGATGTCATCAACATGACTAAAAATGAATTAGTAAGAAAGTTAAATATGGAGCAAAAGATTTCAGTCATTTGGGATTTATGGGTGTCAATCGGAGAATTAAAACACATGGTCAACTGAGAAAAAATTTTACTCTAAAGAGAAAAATGAATAATAAAATGATAATGGAATAAATAACTAGAACAATGAAAATTGGATCTCATATAAGTTGGCGTCACTGCTTATACGGTATCCGAAGTACTGTATGCTATTACACCAAGATCTAAATATCTTTAAAACTTCGTTATACAACGAAAGCATCTCATTTTTTACGTTTGATGTGCAATTTCCGGCATGTTTAGAATCGCCTTAAAACATCTTATTTTGTAAAAGTTTTTACTTCAATTTTTCACCGAACAATATTAAATCAAACCTATTTCTTTTTTTCTTTTCAGAATTTTTTCTTGATTGAAATATGGATGAGTCTGCTGTGCGGTACTTAACCGAAATATTGGATCATAATGATGGATTTGTCTACTCCTATTCTCTAGAAGAGCTTATGTCAAAAATCAGCCATTCGCCGCCAAAAGTGAAAAAATTCTTCAAGCAATGTTGCCAAACTGTTGACGATTTAGAAGAGTATCTTATTGAGGAAGAAGATTTTTGGGTCGAAAATAGAATGGTGACATTATATTACCCATGGTTAGAGGAAGCCAGTCAAGAATCCGTGCAGTATTTTGAAAACATTCTGGATACTTACGAGAGTAGACCCTATTGCAAGAACTTTTATGGGCATATCGGTAAGATCCTTTTAGGTTGATTTCTTCAGAAATCGAAATATTTCAATCACTTCGTCCGTATCTATATATCTATCTATCAGTTAAACAGGAAAGTTCGTGCGGTTTTCATCAGTCATAATAAACGACCCTCAAAACTCTTAAACTCATATTTTATTCTTTGAAATAAGCACCATTGGCTTCATTTTGCATGTTTCCAAGGAGACACAAGCAGGATTGTAATTTTGATTTGTCAAAATTAGTTTTAACTGTCTAAAAGAGGTTGAAATTGGTTTTAACTACTTAAAAGTGCATGGCTAAACGATATTAAATAACTTTAGCCTGCAGAAATTTAATTGCATGAATTTAATATTTCTGAACTACTTTTGAGCGGCCCTTGCTCTCAGCGAAGACCCTCTAAACGCGGAACATATTTGTCTAGCGGCCTCTGTAGCTTTGTGTCCTAATTTAAACTCGTAGAGCAAAAAAGGCCTTAAAAGCGCTTTAGTCAACATGTTCTTTCAAAGATTGCACTTCCCACAAAACTGATTGTGAAACTTGTGATGCACTAAACAACTCTTGACTAAATATGGTATCTTCAAGGAGATATGCAGGCATGAAGTCATCAGTATCAGTTTGAGCCAAATAACGCGACAAAAGTATCTGCTCTCAAAAACCGCACGAACTTTCTTGGCTACCTGATATGTATACAGGGTAATTTAACTCAGCTGTTTATTATAGAGTTTCAGGAAAGACAAAGAACACCTAAACGATGGGAAATCGTATAGCAAATGCATAATTGCAAACGCTTTCCTGGCGCGATAGTGACGACGCTAAACGACAGGGACACGAACAAGGGGAGAAATCATGTTTATAATTCTTAGAACAGTACAAGACAAATAAATAAGAACGAAAATATAGACAACAAACGTCATCAAAGAAGTTGCTTGAAATTACGATTCCCGGCCTTGATGCAGGAATCACATCACCGAAGTATGAAAGATCTAATGTTCTGGAAAATGCCCGTTGTGTACCGGATTTTCCTAACTGGCTGCCATGATGCGTGCAACGAACAAGTTCCTCAGCACTGCCCAGAAGCTCTTCGGCACTAAAAATAATAAACATGTTTTCTCATCTGGTTCGTGTCTCCCTTTCTTATGTTTTGTGTTGTCACTACCGCGCCAGGAAAGCATTTCCAACCATATATTGCTGTGTGATTTCTCATCGTCTAGGTGACTACATCTCTTCTGAAATTTTGTAACTGCAGTGCTGAAATAATACTCCGTATACGTTACATCGTTAATTATCTCCAATTTTTTTTTTTTTAGTTTGAAATTTCGTTTATTCCTTGCACATATGCGCATTGGCTCTTATTACTAAGGTTCAAATTTATTTTTAAAACGAAAAACCGAAAATTCAACAAATTAAAATTTTTAATTTATTACAAAACAAAGAAACATAAATTGTGCTTTCGAATGTAATGAAATAGCAGTTTTTTTTATCAATTTAAAATTATTCGCAATTTCTCTTTTAGAATATTGGGGAAAATATGCACATATTAAAAGATATTCTAACCAAACACATTTAAAAAAAAAAAAATAATAATAAATAGCAGTTCAATTAAATTACTGTGTTACTTGCAAAATACAGAATTTGTTATTTTCCTGATATATGTGTTTTATAAAGATATAAATATTAATTAGAAACTTACCTAGAAAAAAAAAATGTTGGTACAGCATACCCTTTACTTTGCACACATCACAGTGTGACATGCCAGGAAAATGACAATTTGAAAAGTCTTTTAATTGCTTTATTTGTGTTATTAGAAATGTAATGTCTTTTGAAACTACTTCTAAGAATACTTTTTATTAGAGTGTAAAAAAATAAATTGCATTATATAACATTTTAACCCCTCCGCGAGGGAGTCTTTTACGAAATTTTTAATGTTTCATTACCGATTTTTAAAAAGAGAAATATGTGACTTCTTTAATCGAGAAAATGCTCCGATTGAATATGGCAAATTTTACATTAAAATTTTATTGGTGGGGATAAACAACCATTCTTAAGCCTTTTTGCGGCACGTATACACATGTCGCTCGTCTCCAAGGGGTTAAAAGGAATTTTACTGTGCGAATTGCAATTTTGGTACTCTTCCATATTATATGTATTATTCTCATCTCAATAGTTTATAATCTGTTTTTCTTTCATAGGTCAAGCTGATGAACAAGTTAAGTCTTTTCTCCGCCTATTTTATTCCGGAGATTTCAAACAGTTCCTCATTAACCACCCGGACGTATTCGTCGTATATAACGACGATACAGTATCTTTGATAGAAAATGAAGCAGTGGACTATTTCCAAGAAAAAATCGAAGATGACAGAGCTGGGTGGTACTACATGAATCTACGCGGCTGCGTAGGACAGGCGCCAAGGCATATCATAAACTTTATAAATACTTACTATCCTCAAGAACAGTTTTTGCAGTTTTTAGAAAGAAACTTTCACGTTTTTGACATTGACGACGATGAATGCGTATATCTGACTGAAGACGACTAAGTTTTACTTTAATCATTTAATAAAGTGTTAAGCATTGTCATGAAAAAAATTCAGTGAATTTGGCATGAAACTTTTAAGCGAAACGCAAAAATATAGACAATAAACCAAAGATGATGTGGAAAAATAAAGTTCGGGTATTTTATAAAAATGTATATATAAATAAATATATGTAAAGAAGAAAAAGGAAAAAGAAAAGAAATTGAGAAATAATTTTATTAAGGAAGTTGGTCAATTAGATCTCAAATTTGCCTCGCTCTTCGTTAAGGGACCACTGTAGTGAAGCTCCCCGATCGCGAAATCCCATGTTAATCTATGGAAAATTTTTGAAGCGCGAGGATTCATTACCTAATGTAATTATTAAAATATCGGTTTCAACATCAGAAAGTAGATGTCAGATGCGATGATGTGTGTTTTTAAAAATCGTCTATACAAATTTTAAGTATCTTTAAGATGATAAAATTTTATCAAGTGGAAATTTCAAAATTTAAAGGGATTTTTATATACTTTGAATTTACAGAGACAATTTTTAAAAACGCACATCATCGACAGTTGACGGCTACTTTCTAATGGTGAAAACGATGTTTTAATAATAACATTAAATAATGAGTGATCGTGCTTGAAATTTTCCCCATGTGCTAACATGGGATTTTGCGATCGGGGAGTTTCAATGCAGCTCCCATTTCCGGCTGACGAAACTCTCGCGAGCTAATGCTATTCCGGGGAGGTTATATTCTAATATTTGGTTTGCATTTCGACATTTTTATTTTATTTTATTTTTTCGATTTTGATTGCAAATATTTTTTTAGAACTACAAATTCACTTTCGAAACCAATTTTGAAAGTGAAAGTAACTTTATAAAAAATATCTGCAACCAAAATCGAAAAAGTAAAAAAGGAGCGATGTAGAGATAAGAGATGCACCTTAACTATCCAATGCAAAGAAAAAATATTTAAAAATGTCGAAATGCAAATCAAATATTAGAAAATAACCTCTCCATAGGAATCGCATCAGCTCGCGAGAGCTTCGCATGACGGGGACAAGAGCCTTCTATTTAAAAAATATCTTCTTGGGAAATTAATATTTTAGCCTTTTAGGTAGATTTCGTATGAAATACTACCTATTGCATTCGCACCAGTTTATATATATATATATAAATATCTATCTATCTATATATATATATATATATATCTCACTTTTTTATGGACACGATAACTTCTATAATTACCAGTTTATCGAAATAACGAAATCAAAGGGGATAAAATCTCGACTAAGTTCGTTAATGGGCAAAATCGGACCAAGGGGGTCGAAATAGGGGGCGTTTTTGTGAAAACAGAAAAAAACTCATAACTTCTTAATTAAAATAGACATCGAATCAGTTTAAAGCTTATATTACTTCTAAATAATGGGCCAAAAGTTTATGCATGACATATTTTTGATAAAGTTAAAAATGGGCTCAAGGGGCGAAAAAAATAGGGTTTTTGGGAGAAAAAAAATTATAACTTTGTTAATTCTCAAGATATCAAATCCATCTAAATTTTTTATAAATATTCTCAAAATTACCTTGAAGAAAAAGAATTGCAGTTAGATGGCGCTACGCGCTATGCAATTTCTTTGACTTCAACTTCCACTTTTAGAACACTCTGAAGTTTGTAAACAGAGTGTAGCCGATTTTCGTTTTTTGATTCGAATGTTTTGATTTCGAGAAAAGATGTGATAATTAATTTGAGAATTGATATGAAACGGAGCATTGTGTCTCCAAGATGATTTAAACTTGTGTAAATATGTACAAAGAACTGTAAATACTTATTTTTATCTCATTAAATAATTAGTTAAAGAAACATTCGAAGAAGATTTATTTTAGTTTCGATTTACACCTATGATATGTATTGTGGATTTATACGATAGATTATTCCTTTGAATTTAGAAATTTATTATTGATTATTTATGATTACATATTCGGAACATGATTTACTCGACCTTGATATTTTCGAATGAGAAACCCTTGATTTGAAGACATGATATATATTTTTTTTACAACCTAAAAATTTTGTATTTGCAAGTTTTTGATAGGACTATCTCTTAACGGTAAAAGCCCCACCAGTGGCCGAGAGGTTCGGACCTCTCAACTGGTAGACGGCAGGTGCTGGGTTCGAACCCAATCGCGGCTGTCGGCCTAACCGTTCGGAGTTTTCCGTGGTTTTCTTCAAACCTTGCGTAAATACGGGTTAGGTTCCCTTAGAAAGACCCCCACGGAGGGCACTCCCCCTGGTCCTATATCCCATTAGCGTAGATAATCGGACGACAAAAATCAACCTTAATGGTAAAAAAATTTAAAAACGAAAATAAAAAGGGAAGAAAAAGAAAAAAAATCATAACTTTGTCAATTCTTAAACTATCAAAGCCAATTAAATTTATTTTACATCTTCTGAATAATGTCTACAACTTTTATAACGACAAGTTTTTCATAGGATCAATTCGTACAGCAAAAATAAATTAAACAAAAATTGAAGTTGGAGAAAAAACCTCTAATCCAAACTGCTTACATTCTGAATCGTTTTTTAAATTCATTTTTTATTTTAAACGCATCCAAATGGCAGATCCTCTTATTTAGGAACTGATCCTCTTATTTAGGAACTATATAATGTGAAACATTGGCCAGATTTTTGATAAAAACAGAATATATTTCAAAAAAAGGCTGCCAAAAAGGGTATTTTGAACAGAATTTCCCGAAGTGACCGTGATAGGAAATTTGAGGAAAATTCAAATAACAAATTGCGTTTTTTCTGACTCATTTTTAAATCCATTTTTACTCTCAAACGCATCCAGTGTACAAGTCCTCTTATTTAGGAACTTTATAATATAACGCATTGGTCAATTTTTTGATAAAGACAGAATATATTTTTTAAAAAAGCTGCCAAAAAGGGTATTTTGAACAGAATTTCGAGAAGTTATCGTGATTGAAAATTTGAGGAAGCATTGAAATAACAAACTGCGTTTTTTCTGACTCATTTTTAAATTCAGTTTTGCTCTCAAACGCATCCAATTGACAGGTTCTCTGATATAGGAGCTGTATAATGTCCCGCATTGTTCAGTATTTTCATAAAAGCTGAATATATTTTTAAAAATGCTGTCAAAGTGGCGCAAAATTTCCAGAAGCTATCATGATTAAGAATTGAGGTTTTATTCAAAATTGGTTATTTTATAACTCGCTTTTAATTTCAATTTTGCTCTCAAACGCATTCAATTGACAGTCTTTTGTTATTTAGGAACTATATAATGTACCGTATTAGTCGATTTTTTTAAATAAGTCAGAATTATTTCAAAATATGTTGTCAAAATCGTCATTTGATCCGAATTTAGCTTAAGATGATTCTGATAAAACCTGTCCTTACAGAAAAATTAAATTAAAAATTTTCAAAAGAGGACAAATAAGGTGTTAAACTGGGTTTATCTATAATCAAATTTATTTTTTGTTGTTGAAATGAGCACCTTTCAAAATCTACCTCCGCCTATAGGCCAAGCCGACAGGGATTTTTTTTTATTGTTAAAATACATACTTTATAATTTTACTAGCAGGCACCTTCCGCTACGCAGGTCGATTTTTCCAAATGAACACTGAATCAAACGAAAGTTACACTATATAGCCATTAACCACCGGACACTTTCAATTTTAGACATTTTGTTGAATATTCGAAGATATACTTGTTGGATTTTCCTGGAGCTTCGGGATTATGAAGAATATTTTGACTCCGCATTTATTAACGACGATTTGATCAGACGGACAACTAGAAAACCAAAAAAAATTTATAAAAATCAAAGAACAAGAATATTTGGAATTGCTCTGTAATTTAAAATGCACAAAATGATCTATCGCATACATAGCTTACGAATATGCAGATAATTATACAATGTGTATTTTCGTTTGTCTAAGAATCGCAGGTAAATTCATAAAAGACATATAGATTTTTTTTTTAAGTTCAAAAAAATTTTCCATGTTTTTTCTTTATATCAAGCAGGATTTTTCGGGACACTTTTGACCTCCCCCCCCCCCCCAAAAAAAAAAACCTAATTTCTGTTTGACCTACATACTTGCAATTTTTCGTAGTATATAAGACCATCTTCTAATTACCGAGTCCTATAAATAAAATAAAAAAAATCTCGTAACGTTCACGAGAATTTGACGTCCGAAAATCACTATTTTTATCACTGACTGACTCACTCACTCATCAAAATGTTCGAGTACTTCCAGGTGACTTAGGAAGTTGAAATTTGACGTGGAGGTAGGTCATTAGATATATAAATTAGGGGGGGGGGAAACCACAGAAATCATCGCATTAAACATTAATGGTTGGTTAGAAGATAAATTAGTGGATTACAATGGGGATTTGCGGAAATTTCGCAAAATACCAGAAATAATGCCAAGTTACCGTCACTTTTAATGAGTATCGGGGCTAATCTTTAAAACTACCGAGCCGATTTCAAAAGTAATGGTACCAAAATGATAGTATTCGTCCCGGTTCAAACATAGGCTAATTCAAGTAAGGTAAGACAAACATAGGCAAGTTTTAAGCCACAAACTATAATCTTTGATTCTGAGTATAATTCACTCTAGTATGTCATTAGCAAAGCTCTGGTGAATCAAGTATTTGAATAAGTATATCGAAGTTAAGGTATTGATAAGTTAAGGAAGTGATTAATTTTAAGTTCTGAACAACTAAATAGAAAAATTTAAATAACAGAAAACTCTCCAAGTCGCTCTATTAAATAGCAAGTAGCATAATAAATCATTTTAAACAATTAAAGAACATTATGCATGACAGGAGCTTCGAAAGAACTTGGTTTGCAATTAAATCTCACCTCTTTTAATAGCAAAACCATTAACGAACTTGGCATTATTTCACATTTATGTTTCTGATGGGATTTTTACTTATCCATCTTATGTAGTATAGGGTAAATCTTACAATCGTTTTAAAAATCGAAAAAAAAAAAAAAAAAATTGACGGATTTACACTTTTTAGACATTGAATATTCTGAACAGTTTTACAAAAGATATTTTGTCGTCTGTGTGTCTGTAAACGCTCTATCGGTAGAACAAATTGAGATGGAGACTTGACATTTGGTGTGTACTTGTATGAGAAGCCTATTGAATATCAGTAACCTCGATTATCAAGAACAATTTTTTTCGGATTTTCGAAATATTCGTTCTGATGAAAAGTATATAAATTTTTTCGAAGATTTTATTTTAAGGAGTGAATGTAAAAAACAATATTAATAAAAAAAAAAATCCATAAAGAATGAAGTCGATTGGATAATTTAATTGCCGAGATATTTGTAATCTTCTATTTTCTACACTCTTCGATTTTTCATGACTCTGTATTTCATTGAAATTTCAATTCAAATAGGTATTTTAGTTGGAAATGAGACGCTTAATGCGACGCAGTAAATTGTTAATTAATATGATTATCCTTTTTGGAGTTATAAGGATGTTCCTTTTAGGAAGTTTGGTACTACTTGATTATCCTGTCAATCAAAAAACTATCGCCAACTATAAGATTAAATGCCAATATAGGCACACTCACTTGACATAAACACATTACATATGTTTGTTACGTCAACAAGGGATTTTTAATTCGACGTTTTATTTGTATTTTTATTAATCGTTTATTAATTTTTTCCCGTTATTTAAAATAAAAATTTGTATAACTTTCCAAGTAGTTCGGTGATTTATATAATTTGTCGAAAAAAGTCGACGGAATAATCAAATAGTAATCGCAATTCTGTAATAGAACATTACTATGCATTAAAATATTTAAATATACGCTTAAATTTTATTTTGGAATTGCAATGCATTTTATAAATACAGTAGACTCCCTCAAATCCGCACAGCTTGGGACCAGAGATTTTGCGGATTTCTGGTCATTGCTTTGTTTACATTTAAAAAAAATAATCTGAATGTAATTAATAATGAAATCAAAAGTATAATGAATGTATACAATATACCAAATATTAAAATAAGTAATAAACTAAAATAATAAAAATTTAGATATTTTTTACATTGATTAAAATACTAGAAGGAAAGATCAAGTTAATAATCAATAATGTACAATTAAATATTCATTATAAAAAAGGAAATGTGTTTTTCCTAAATTATTCAATGAAACCTGCCTCATAAAGCTACACTATTAATTCACATCAGGATCATAAAATAATGAAACTTTATTTCATGTTCAACCAGACTTAACTGAAAAAGCTTGATTAATACATAAATATATTTGGTAAGATTGTGATTACCAATGATATTAGCAATATCTTTATTTTTTCGGAAATAAACTATTCTTTCTTCATGAAAAAAACATGAATTCAAAAACCTTAATAAAAATTATAAATAAAAAAAATTATGGAATTGATATAAAACTGAAAAAATCAATTTTTGCACCTACATCTGAACTAGAGATGTAAATTTTCCGGAAAAATATAAGTGGCGGAAAAAAACTGGTTTTTTACCGGTTTTTTTCGGAAAAAAACGGAAAAATTGATTTTTTATGACTGTTTCTCCCAAATAAATTATATTTTCTTAGAGAATATTAAATAATAAATATTTTTCCCCATTTATTTGTATTAAATGAAAATTATTTTCACTTTATATTACAAAATAAAAAGAAAGTAGCAAAGCCTGCTTTTAAAAGCTCAGTTCCCCCCCCCCCCCCACACACACAGCTTAAGAATTTTTAAAACACTATTGTTTGTTATCATATCTCTGTTGAAATGATTTTTCAGTTACATGTTTAACTACCAATTGACCTAATGTAAGAACCTGAGCCAATATGTCTGCAGTTTGGAAGGAAATAAATTATGCATTCCATTTACATAAGTATAGTTTTTAAGTAAATGGTACTAGTTTAAAGAAACTGTTGCAGTTTTGTCATTATTATAAATATCAGTATTCAAAAAATTCCATTGTTTGTTTAAAAAAATGTATATTTTTACATTATTACACTTTTTTCTTACAATTATAATTTTATTTCTTTTAAAAAATATTTAGTTTTGGTATAGCTTTCCAATCTCAAATCAAAGTTTTGATTTAGTTTTATAATCTAAATTCAAACAAAACTAAGTTTTAGTTTGGCTTACTCAGGTCTGCAACTAAAAAATAGCATAGGATTTATTGACTGTTAGATTTTTAATCACTAAAACCTGATTTTTTTTTTTTTTTTTAAGTTTAATTAAACATAATTTTTTTCTTTTTAACCTGAAATCTGGTATTCTATTCTTGAATAAGAAACCATATTCAATAATGTTTCCATATGATAATTTCATATTTCTAAGAATGGAACTCAAAAGTTATGAAAACAGAACACTACAAATAGAAAATGCTCGCTATTTGAGGAATCAACAAAAGCAGTTACATACAAAGATAAACTTCTAATGTGCTTTAAAAAACTACAAAAATTCAAAGTTTAATCAAGAGGGAATGTATAATTTGGAACATAGTTACTTGTAATAAAATATGGTTTTTTTTTCATCGCAGTTGTACTTTTCTGATGCAATGGAACAACTGCCCATGTTTTTGCAATGTTATTGTACATTATGGAGGTCAATTTTAGATTCAATACCTTGAAAAAACATTCAATTAATCAGCTATAACGAAATCTTGAAAAATGCAGCATAGTAGTGCCACCTATAGGGCAATTTGCACCAAAAACTAAACAACATTAATATATATCAGGAACTGTCTGAATCTGTAGTTTGATTTAAAAAAAAAAAAAAATCGTCCTTTAGTCCTTGAGATAGAGCTATTGCGACAATCATGAATAATGCAGCATAGCAGCGTCATCTGTAGAGCGATTTACACCAAAAAGTAATGTGCACAAAGCTATGTCAAAGATCAACTTAATCTGAAGTTTTATGAAAATACATACATTAATTCTTGAGATAGAACTATTGTGGAAATTATGAATAATGCAGCATAGCAGCACCATCAGTTAGGTGATATACACTAATAACTAAAATCTCGAGTTTATATCAAGGTGTAACTGAATCTAAAGTTTTGTGAAATTATGTACATTGTGCGTCAGTTCTTAAGATCGAGTGCCCATAAAATTTTTGTCCCATACAGACAGAGTGACAGATATTTTCCAAAAACTATCAAATCGTGTTCAGGACCTTCTAAAACATTTAAATACACCAAAAACTGAAATTCAAAATTTTCACAAATTCAATACTTACTTCTTGAAAAGATAGAAAACAGTAATAAATGCATGCTTCAAATGTTATGTTAAATTTTTAATTTTACTATTTCTATTAATCGGCATATTATTGAAATAATTTTGCACATTAATTAATTTTTAAAAAGAGAAGTTGCATTTAATTATATATCTAGATTTTTTTCATGTAATCCTGCTTTTGTGAAATTGTGAATTTCTTGTATATATACTTATACAAAATATATTCAGAATTTGTGAATAAGAAATTACTATTTTTAGAGTCATATTTAGACATTTTTAATAAGGTTATTTATGTACAACTTGATAAAATTCAGCTGCTATATGGCATGAGATTTTTTTTTTCTTCAATCACTGCATTTGCGAAAGATTCAATTTGCAGATTAAACTTTTTTCTGAAATGTCTATTTTCAAGAGAAATTTTGCGAAGTGTCTTGTGTTTCAAACAAGAAAAAAATGTGAAAGATCCTTTCAAGTCTTCTCAAACAGATTTCTGCTTAGATCAGATTACCCACATTAAAGTTTTCACGTGGGACACTCAAGATAAAAATAAATAAAATAAAAAGTATGAGAATGTAGGTATTACAAAATTTTCACTATATTATTTCATAAATGAAATTTCAATTTTTCCAGTTCGGAAAAATTGAAAAATAAGCCTTCGGAAAAAAACCGGTTTTTTTCCCCAATTTTTCCGTTTTTTTCCGAGCATTCCCATCTCTAATCTGAACTGAATGTTTCTTGTTTACATCTGTAAAATATGTGCGGATTTTAGAGAGTTGTGGATTTCAGGGAGTCTACTGTAGTTTTCACGTGTTTTATTTTCATATTTTATAGTATGCATATCCATGATGGGTAAGTATACTGTGTCCCACAACGTCTATTATTATTATTATTATTAACTGGAATTCAGCAAAGGAGTATATATTTAATGAATGTCAAAATGCTAGATTTTAATACTTTTTTTTCTTCTTAGAATAGGCTCGTTCTGATGGTTTTCCAAGAACAACTAAAGTGTCAATAAAAAATAATAATTTAAAACCAAAAATTAAAAATGACAATTTATGGAAAACGTTTTATTATTTAGCTGTTTTTTAAAAAAAACTGCATATCAACTTACTCTATCACTGATAACTTTCTGAATTTTCACGATTTTTGATAGGCATTTTTTATGAGTTGCTCCATAGAGTTGACTATTAGATTTGTTAAAGTTCGCAGATATCAGATAAAAAAATATTTCATATAATTGCTCTTATTTCATCCAATGTTTAAGGAATTTTTCTAAAATCATTGAAATACATATTTAATTATTTTTTAATAGGTTTATCATCATTTCATGCTGCTACTTAAAATTGTTGCTGGAATATATCCAACTGTTCTAAAATTTTTGACCCTGCCTCTTTTCAAGACCTTTAGGGAAAGGCTCTGAAATCCATATTTATTTTTTAATTTGTTTGCTATCTTGAATTTCATGCTTATATCTAAAACTGGTACTGGGGCATGGCCAAATGTTCTAAAATTTCCTGCCCCCCCCCACTTCTACCCGACCCATGGCAGGATCTGATTATTGCCATGGCAAATTTTAACCAGTAAAATTTGAATAGAAATTTTCTCCTTATTTAAACATCTTATTCATTTAGAATTTGAGGCCTGCGTGCCTGCCATATTGTGATAACCTAAACAAGCTCATGTCAGTGTCAGTGGAAGAAATTACAAAACTGGGGACAACTTCCACTGGTAAACATAAATAGAATTTTTACCATATTTGCGAGAGAAATTTTGCATGAGTATGATGCTTAAATAAGGCAAATTTTTCAATTCAAATTTCCTGGTGGAAGTTTACTTAAATGGCAATTGGACAGTATTAATTCAAAATTTTTAAAAAAAGGGGGAAGCATATTGTGCTTTAGTCACAACTGAAACACATTGCCCTCCTTTTTTTTTTATTCATAACACCACTGTTAAAACAAATAAAATAAAATTCACCATCAGTCAGAAATCAGTTTTGAGATTGAAGAATTGCACCCCTGTCCAAATTTTAAACTGGAATAATTCCTAAATTATTCAACTAAATGACTTCCCATTTGATATCTAAAGGTAAAATTTACCAGAGAATTTAAGTATGGTTTCAAAATTAGGTGTTAGCATTGAAAATTTTAAGATTGTTACAATTTCTATATATAGATGACCTCCAAATTAATTAGCAGACGTTATTACTAGTCAGTTGTTCATGCTACATTTTTATATGAATCTTTGCAACAGATTTAGTAAGAGTAAAGATAATCATCCCCCCCCAGGACATTGGAAAAAAAGAAAACAAACATTATGTTTTATGAAAACATTTTTATTTTATTCTGAAAGAATAGAATTATTTATTTAAAATATATAAACAAAAAACTTCAAAATAAGCTTTCATACATTTATCTGTATACAAACATTTAAATAATAGGAATACAAAAAGACAACTATACAATTTTACACAAAAATCTAAACAATTTCTATATAGCTTTGAAACAATTTTTAAAAAAAGCCTTTTATAAAATTAAAACTGACCCTTTTAAGCTGATAAACAAAGTACAATATATATATTTTTAGAATGTCATTTGGATAGTTTATATTTTAATTCAACTTATTATTGTTACTTAAATAAGTTATTTGACAATACAGAAATTACTGGTATTATATATTTGTCCATAGGGAGATATAGCAAAACTAGTGTTTCCTTCACAATTTGCCAAAATTTCGTGTTCACTTATGAGGAAATTGAAACACATGCTTACTCATTAGCCAATGGGATTTTCAAATTTTGGTTTTCACCTTCAGAAGAAAGACAACATCTACTATCAATGTACTAAGTTTCAAAAATCATTTTTGAAAATTTTTAGTGTTCTTTTAAAATCAAATAAGTTTTGAACTATCTATTTTAACACATTCCAGGGTTGGGTTTCTGACATCAGAAACTGGTTTTTGACATGACAAGTGTCAAAAACTGGTTTAAACCGTCAAAAACTGGTTTAAACCGCCAAAAACTGGCTTAAACCGTCAAAAACGTGTAATGCGCTTTAAACATTTTAAGAACAAGAGAGAAACATTGAGTAATTTATTTAAAATTAATTATACTGTAATTTAATAATTACAAAAAAATTAAATTACTTTTTAATTATAATAAAACATTGTTTTTAGAATATTCAAACAGAAGAAAATGATTTTGTACAGTTAATAATCTGGATCAATTTTACCCCACAGCATCCTACAGCACTTAACCAATTTAGCACATTTATTTACACCCAAATGGTCTATAAGTTTAGAGTGTATGAAGCCAAAATTACAAAATACTCTCTCAATTGGTGCTGAGCTAGCAGGGCTTAGTAGCAGAAGCATTGCTAGTTGAGCAAGTTTGGAAGCAGGCCAAATTTTCAGATTTATGACAATTTTTTATTTTCCAGAAATGATAATATACAATACAGTAAAAGTGAATTTTTAATATTACATCTAATATTGTATATGTGTGACAGATGTTTAATGTGAAATTTAACAGATCAGTGTAGTATTTGAGGTTTCTGACAAGGTTTTTGACAAGAGGTTTTAGCCATGACGGTTTAAACCACGGTTTTAACCGGATAAAACCGCACACTGTCAAAAACTTGCCAACCCTGACACATTCTTTTTTAGAATGTACAAAAATTTAAGAAGACATCTTTAGTATACCTGCATTGGATGTTTACTTTGCAAGGGTAAAAATTTTGATAATTATATAAAATATTGAGTAATCCTGAAGATTCAATTTTTTATCATAAATGTACCTGATATTTTGCAAGTGAGGATTGATAAAGCATCCTCTTAATATGATTATGCTATATTTTGACAATACAATAAATTTCCAATTACCTATCACTTACGGAACCAATGGTATGGCTAGTGTTGAATTCAAGGGATCTCCTGGGGGTGGGGGACATTCTCCCTCCCCTCCAGAAAATGTGAGATTTATTTTCGTTTTCAATAGTCAAAAAGCACTTTCGTCTTTTCACGCCAAATATTTAAAAATATTTTATTTTTTACAGACTTTCTACTATAATTCCACTGCTAAATTCAACTGATCCTTTATTACACAAATAAGTAATTTAACTATAGTTTTTTATATATATATATATGAGTATGCCTAGTATGGAGACCTTTCTTGTAGGTGCTTCAGCATCTTATGTGTTATCAACATCGTTATGCCAATGTTCCTTTCTGTCCCCCCCCCCCCCTTAAGGAGTGGGGAGTGGTTAAACAAGACTGGCAGTTGATAGAGTGACAGATAATCGGAAGTTTACTGTAAAACACTAAAAAAATTTCTCAAATTTTCTAATTTTACAAATAAATGCAAGCACCGAAGTTTAATTCTTTTATGAAGCCAGTAAATTTATTGCGAGATGAAATTAATTCCACAGAACTTTTTAAAAAAAAATCAAAGTACATAAAAAAAAAAACTTTTTTTCAGTGTGAGTGCACACATTTATAAGACTCAAAATTCTGGGCATTTTCAAAGTATAAAATGTGCACTGCAAAAGAGGATACAATGTTAAATTATTAATTTTTTTATACTGAGAGAATGCTAAAGCTGCCCTAACAATATAATTACATTTAATAAAATTCTGAGTATATCCAAAATGTTTTTAAATTTGCATAATTAAACTGTTTTATCATAAAAAATGTTAGACGATAGATGTCCTATTTTAAATCATAACTAAAAAATTAATGAAAATACAATGATTTTAAAACATGACACTGTCTGACCTGACCATATTAAAAAGATGAAGACCAACATTTGAACCAAGCATTGATTTTTAACTATTTAGTTTTCTGCAAAAGTTTTATTAACCACTTCACTGGCAGCAGGTATTGGGAAACATAGCTTTTAACCCTGACTTATCTCGGGACTAATACTGAAGTGGTTAAAAAATGTTTAATTAGATCATGGAGTTTCTATTTTAAATTCAATGACTAATTAACTGGACAATTAATTTCATCTTAAGAATTTTTTAAATTTCTAATGCTTTAGTTTACAGATGTCAATAATAAAACAGAATTTCTCTATACAAGATTTTTACAAGTTTTATTTTCCTCGTTGGGAAAATGGAAGTTTAACAAATTACAACAGGAATATTTCTTTTTCAAATGGTATTATTATCACTTGTGTTCTGTTTTTAATTAATGGGATTCATTTTAAGAACATTTAATCCTTTTATAAGGATTAGAACAATACAATTTTCAATTTTACATGTATTTTAAGTTATGTATTTTGAAAAAAATATTGCTTTTATGATTTTCTGTACATTTCATTCTTTTATGATTGGTTGAAATCAGGGTCTGTCCATGATTTTATCACACTTTTGTGAATTTATTTTTTACTTTTTTATTTTAAATTTTATTATTTATATCCTACAGTGTAAAATTAGAAAATAAGTATTAAAAGAAAATAAGTAGAAAATAATTAGAAAATAAGTATTAAAAAAAGGATTAAATTTTAACTTTTTTCTAACATCAAACTCAAAACATGGACTGATTTCAGCTTCTAATTAAAAAGTATAAAATTAATAGGATAATATCTATTTATGTAAAAAACTGAAAGGACCAAAATATTAAGAATTGTCATTTAAGTGCAGGTGATTAACATGTTGAGCATTGCTGACTGAGAACAGGCCATTCTTTTTAGACTAAACTTTGTAAAAGGTGTGCAAAGGACCCAACTTTCTTCTGGACAAACCCCTGGAAATATATTTTGTAGCTCAAAAAAATATTTCAACAATAACCATATTTTCCAAGTTAATTTTTTAATTCAATGTTCCTAATAAAAAATGCTGGTCAGGGACCTTACAAAATGTTGAATTTGGATTTTTACTTTAAATCTGGTTTTTTTAAAAAGACAATTCATTTAAAGATAATGCAATAAGCAGTTTAACAGCATAATCTGATCGCATGAAATGCTAAGCTAGGCAACAAAATTTATCTTTTATATTAGCTAATTCATTGACATTTAAATAACAGCAAATTTAGAAATAAATTTAATGGAAAATTTTAAGAACTCCATAAAGATATTTAGTGTAATTTAACAGTTATTATACAGTTATTTATGTTCTTCTAAAGCTTATAATATACAGATTTTATTATATTGCTAAAATTCTACAACTCCACTAAAAATTCATACAATACAAACATACTCACACATAGAAGTGCATGAATATATTTATAATAAATACATTAAATATTTATTAAAATATCACAGTTCATACTGAGAAAATAAAACTATCAGTTTGATGCTATAAAATCTATTGTACAAAGAAATTTAATTTTACATATCAAATGTATGCATTCATTTAACATTCAAATACAGCCATAAAAGTTAATGGTGGCTTTTAACAAAGCACTTTGATGGTTCATTTACATTAAATAAAAAGATTAACATAAAATATGTGATTTTAGAAAATATTCACTATCTCTTACTTAATTTTAGATTGTTATAGCATACAGGCTCATATTTAATCACTTTGCTCCAATGTATCTGCTAGTAGATGTATGCTATGTAAACAGCAACATGTATGCATAATCTAGTAGATACATAATCAATAATTTGGGAAAAATCCGAGATTAAAGCAAGCACTAAGATAATTCCATCTAAAGGTAAAGGATCAGGTAATTAATAAATTTTTCATATAACAATTTTTTAATGATTTTTATGTGCTATTTTTAAGTTTTCTCACTAAGGAAATTTTCTGTGTTTTAAATTTTTAGATCATTTATTTACAAAAAGTATTAAAAAAAAAAAAAAAAAAAAAAAAAAAGCTATTAATCTTTTAAATTGCCTTTAGATTATTTTTAGAAGAAAAATATATAAGAGATTAAAAAACTAATTTGATCTTGTCAAAATAATGACTTCTAATTAAATTTATGCAAACTAATACCTTATTTCAATGCATTAGCCAGTAATTTGAGGGAAACAGTGCCTGATATATTGTATGAGTGTAAACTACTACCAGTACTTCTGAATTGTATTTATGTTGTCTTATTTAAATGGAGAATTACTGTCATTATATAAAATAAAAAAAATTACATTAGAATAAACTTCCATCCCTTTTTCAAAAATGGTGAAAGTTTGTTCTAATATAAATCAGATTGTGTTTCCTTCAAATTTATTGATATGCTAAGGAAATACAGAATATACAGAAGGAGTATACTAAGGAATATACAGAAAATAAAGATTAATAAATAATTGTTCTTAATGCTTAAAAAAAAGCAGTAGATACAGAAGCAAATATTTTGTTAAGAAAACATCAATTTTCACCAGAAAGGCATCTATATATATATATATACAAAAGATTATAAAACAAGTATTTTTCAATATAGATTAACTGACATAGTAATTAATTACTATAAAATAGGTAACATTTTCAAAAAACATTCATCATAAATAATTGCATCACAAAAATCATATTTCCACACAAAAATACATCAATTTGAATCTATAAATCATAAAATATAACTATAAAAGAATAATAATAACATACAATACTACAAATTTTAACACATCAAATTTAGTTCTTAAAAAAGAGTTTTTTTTAAAAAAATTTCAAATACAATAAATAGTACTGCTTAAAATGTGATCCACCAAAATTGCTATTATTTTTCATAGTTATATTTCTAAAATTTGTAAATGAAACCCAATTGCAATTTTTGTCTTTTTACAGAGTAGACTTGCTTCTTGAACAAAATCTTTAACAGGAATTAAGCTTACAAAACAAAATAATTGATTAAGATGGCAGTGAAATGTTAAATGTTTTGGCATTACTAAATAGCGAGTTTCATGCATGCAAAAGAATAAAAATCTCATTTAACATACTTGAGATTGTTTAAATGCAATTATCTATCCAAATATTTTTAAATTTGTGTTTAAAAACAAACTTAGAGAAATTGACTTTTCATTACTAAAATTTTATCGAGCATAGTAAAAATTAAATATTTTTATTTTAAAAATTCAAAGCAATCAAGATCCGAGTTTCATAAAAAAAGCATACTTTATAAGGGGGGAATGAGAGACAAGATTAAACCACTTATAATGATTTCATAATATAAAACTTCTAGAATATTTTTTAAAAAACATAGAAAAAAGGAACATGTTTTGTAGCACAATCTTTTTTTTCTTCCAGGTTAAAAACATGCAATGGTTATAATTGTAGAAGCACAACTCATTGATGGAGTGTTTCTGTGTAAACAGCAACATATTTTTAAGCTTTCATTGAAAGTTTAAGTATTTAAGAAATTATTGTGTTATAAAATGTGCTTTACAATTTTTTCCTCAAATTTATTGTATTGTGGTCAACCCTAATCATACTGAAACAATAATGATAATAATAATAATAATTCCGTAAAAACAACTGGAAGAAATCAACACTTTGTTCATTAGTGACAATTACAGTAAATTTTGTTTTATTTAATCAATGAATGTCTATCATTAAATATAGCAAAAAATACTATAAAAAATTGCATATATGTCTTGCATTAAAAAATTTAAATTGCATTAAATTGGAAACACTGTCTGTTTGCAATGTTTTCAACAGCAGGACCATGCAAAAAGTAAAACAAGACTGGGGCAAAATTTCAATTCATCTTCAATTTATTTTAGAACTTTAAAAAGGTTTAATTTTAATCCAGAAATTCCAAACAATAAATAAAATAAGAAAAAATTGAACTTTTATTCTGATAAAAGGAGATCTGTTAAATGGATGGGGAAAAAAAATTATCTAACAACACAGTAAACAATTTGCAAATTTGTTGGATTCCAAGAAAGAAACCACATGCTACTTTGAAAGTGTAAAATTCTAGATACAGAAAAGAGAGGGTTAACAATAGAGATTAAGACCTAAAACAAATTTTAAAATGGAAGAATTCTTTGTCACAAATTTGTTTTGAGGTATGGAATAATGGATGATGAAATAACTTTGAAATGAAAAATGTACATTTTTTCATTTAGAAATTCTCTATATGTATATATATATTTTTAAATAAATAAATAAAAAGAGAAAAGAAAAGAAAGAGGTTGGTATTATAAATTTGATGCTGCCTCAATTTCCATGTCTGTGGCAATTGCCCCCTTGCCCTTTACACAGGCTTGAGTAGCAGTTGCTTTCAAATTATAGCAAAAGGGATTTTTTCAAACTGTATAATTTAAGGAATAAAAAGGATTCCTTTCATTAGTTCCCAACATGTTTTCTCCATTTTAAAATAACTTAAAAAAAAATAAATTTAAAATATACATATTTGTGAAGGAAGAATAAAAAAAAAAAGTACAATAATTTTTTTTTTTTTTTTTTTTTTTTTTAATTTAACTATTTTTAGCACATACTTAGGCTGGGGCTCTTTAACTCTTACAGATTAGTAATAAATACAATAATGGAATGTAATTCAGAATTTGTTTCTAGTCCTACAGTCATACAGTAGGGAATTTTAGTGAGAAAAGGTACAATGAAGAATGACTGTACCTATTTCTAAAACAGAACTGTTTTAGTACAATGGTCCACTCACACAGAACATATACTATATAAAAACAATGTGTACAAATATACATCAAGACTTAAAAAAGACCTAAATTTAAATTAAGGAAATCTGTTAAATTCCAAATTTTTTGATAACTGAATACAATACATATAAAAAAAAAATAATAGAACATCACAATCTTACTAGTAACATGTTGATTTAAAGAAGAAAAAATAAAGAACAAAAGGAATCGTGAATCATGATTAGAATTACCTTTTTCTAATGAGCAAATGAATGATTTAAAGAAAACAAATCAAAAGTAAATAAGTATTACATTTAAATTAATTTTACTATAATCAGAACAATATTATCTTGTTAATTTATAGGAGAAAAATATCTCCATAAATATTAAGCATAAACTAATTTTCTGATTGATAAAATGAACAACAGTTTCCAAAAGTCATTTAGATAATGTAATTACATATTAATAATAAACATTTTAAACGAATATATATTGTACCTTAATTAGATAGAGACTCACTTTCTGATAAAAAATTAATGTTATGACATATGATCTTGGAAGCTTTTAACATTTGCTTTCTCTAAAAAATATAATTTTCAGTATATTTGTAGTATTTAATGTTAAATTGCTGATTTTATAAATAATGTTTTGAACACAAATTGTTGAAATTTCAATGACATAAAAATAAATGTGATCCAATGTATCTTGATGATAATTTGAAGTTTTCTTGGTAATTCTTAACACATATACAAGACATTATATTACACAAAGTTATTAGATCTTTTAGTTTTAGTTAGGCTTTGGTGACACATTTCATGCGTCAAAAGTACATTTTCTAACATATACAGTGCTTAACTATAATTGAATTTGAGGGATGATTGAGAGTTGCAGCAAAATTGTCCGATACATTTGCATCACACAAAATGGAAGCATTTTTTAAAAGCGAAATTTTTTTTAATTTCAATCAAATTTTGTAAAAATGCCAAAATAATATGTCATTTTAAACAAACTATCATAAAAAATAACTATTTTAAATTACTACATAAAGTACTAATTAAGCTTTAATGGATAATACTTTATGTAAGTATATATGTGTGTGAACAAATAATTTATTTAAACAGTGAGTAAAGCAATAAGTGAAATGCATGAGAAAAATCTACTTTTATTAATAGTAGGTAAAAAAAGATTTTGAACAGCTATTTTGTATGAAACAAACGATTTTCAATCAAAACTGTCTAACGTTTATCCCTTTCAAAATTACAATCTAATTAAATTTTGAAAACATGCTATAATATTTTTAGATAAAGAATGAAAGGTTTTTTATACATATGTATTTTTTTAATCAATCATTTAGCAGCTAAAAAATCTAAATTTGTAAAAGCTCATTTTTAACTTTAGTTAAAATTTGAGTGCTTAGTTTTCATTAATTAAATTTTAATGCCCTGTTGACAACAATTTATATAATAATCAATTAAATACACACATTATTCAAAAGCCCTTTTGGGTTTTGGGCTAATGCTCGACATGCTTATGCACCAATATGGCTTTCAACTTCATTATAGGGTGAGAATCCAATACTCTTATTTTAGGACAATAGAAATTCACTAATTCCATAAATACTCACCTGTTTTTTACAAGAACTGAATATACAGAGTGAAGTGACCTGCTGCACTATCATAGACTTAAGACACAAGACAAAAATTGAAAATTTAAATTTACATCATTCATAATATTTTTGTGTTTGTTTATATTTTTAATGCCAATTTTAAGGTCTAGAAATATTTATATGATATATAAACAACAACAAATTATGAGTTTTGCAGGTTTATTTTTATTTTATTTTTCTTTTTTTCCTCTTTTGAAGTTTTGTTTTGATTCTGTCAGCATGGACATTATTTCTTATTCTCAATACATTTAATGGATATAAAAAATTTAATTTTTATTTCTATAACTAAAGTATATATATATATACTGTCTTATTTTAGTGGAATAGACCAATTAAAAAAAAAAATTCTTCATCAATATTCAAAATTGGCATTGAGGACCATTGAAATAGCAAAAATCGCCAAATTCTCATATGTATTTTTCTCATTGTGTACAATAGAGCTAGCAGCCAAGAAAATATAAGGAAGGTGAGATGGATTTAGCAGATGAAATTACTTCCTATTAGAACATACATATGTAGATATATAAAGATGCATATTATTTATATGAAAAATTCTTATTAGATTCTAATGAAGAGAAGTATAAATTTTCACACATGTCTGTTGGTAACTTTCATGCATTTGAATGTGTGACTTCATGAAATTTATTTTAAAGCACCCTTCATATAAATTATGGATGGTAATAAGCACTATTTAGATTTTTTTTTTTTTTGCATAATTTTTGTTAAATTTTTCATTCGAAATTTATTGTAAAACTGCATGGAAATCCAATGCCTTGCGTTTAAATTGAGTGAGATTTTATAATTCTTTTGAAAGAAAAATAATTTATTAATAAATGTATGTTTAGAAAAGATTTGAAGCATTATTTTTATTGAATGCTAGAATTAAAATAAGAAGTTGTATTTGCAATGAAGGTCAAAAGTTTTATCAATAAAAATGTATGTTTTTGTAATTTGTTATCTATTTAAAAATGCATTGTAAAATTGTATTTAAAATATGTAACTCCAATCATGCTACATGGAGATGATTGATTTCAAACTTTTACAAAACATCTAATTGGAAGTCAATGTATCGCACCCTTGCTACAAAAATGTCATAACTCAAAAAACTTTGTTTTTCAGGAAATTAGAAAAACTGTCTCAGGCTGTGGTAAGCTCAATAGCCATTTTGCAAACACAACTGCTACATGGTTGCTGGATTTTAACGGCATTATCTTCTACTTTAGGTGATTGGGGTATAGGAATACACAGAGTGGCAGCAATAACTCAAAAAGCCCAATTTTTGAGTTATGATACTTTTGTAGCAAGGGTGCGATATAGTTATTTATTGTTACGTTAAAAGTTATTAGTTTAAATTAAATATTAAATCTATTATGAATCTTTAAATTTCATTTAATGCAACTTTTGATATAACATGCATAAAAATTGAAATAAAGTCAGTTTATTTTTTTGATTAATCTTAGAAAAGAAGAAAAATTATTTTGTTTATCCCATTTCATTTTAAAAGAAAACATAATAAATAAATAAACAATAATATCCAAAATGAGAGTCTGCATCATTTGTGGAAAACAAACTTGCTCATAATTTGGATGAGTTTCATCCATTGCCATTTTACTCTGTCTGCTGAGCATGCTCACCGGAGCTCATGACATCTCTCTCATTAAAATAGACTGGCCAACAGATCAGAAATCAGGTACATAAAATCGGCAGAGAGAGAGAGAGAAAGAAACACAAAGCAGGAGGATGCTTGCATGCTCAGATTTCTGTTTTTGATAATAAAATTCAATGAATATCAATGGATCACGTAAACAGTAATTTTTTTTTTCTAATTATTTATAGTAAGACTACGCAATTTATTACCTTTCAGGAATTATGGTGACAAATAACTTTCAGGCAAACAAATTGTGCAGTCTTCCTTTACAAAGGCATGTTTAGTATACTGCAAATCACCGGTGTATGAAACATCAAAATTCAATCCCATGAGAAATCCAATGTGTGACAATACTCCCAATGATAAATCATATAGTCATAATCACAAGAAAAATGATTTCTCTGAACTTTTAACACAGTCATAATGAAAGATATGTATATCATGAAATAAAACAGACATTTGTGCAACTATAACACAATCATCCCAATTTATAAAATTTCTGAAACATTAAAAAAAAAAAAAAAAATAGAAGAACTAAAAACATAATTTAAATACAGGTATCTACATTACAACTCATTTATAATGTAGCAATTAATTCACTTGGTTTAATTACACATTGTATTTTGAAAATAAATCATGACACATTTTAGAAAGCTGAATTACAATAGGAAAAAAAATTAACAGCTGAATTTCAGCTTAGTCATAAGAAAAGATATGAATAAAACAATTTCAATGTTTATGATTTTTTAAAATGATAAAATTGTTGATGCCACACGTAAAACATACATCCAAAAATGTCTGGGATGCACTGTATATGAATGTACAAAAATGATTTTTTTATGATGAAATAATTCAAAATCACAGTCAATCCAAAAAGCTGGAACTCCAACTTTTTAGTCACGGGTTGACTCACTGTTGCTGTAACAGCTACAAACAGCACCGATTATTCTTTTGAGATGAAAAAATTTACATGACTATACACTACATGATGAATCGTTTTGATGTGAAAAACAGTATGCTATTGCCATAATAGCTGTATATGTACCAATTCCCATGCCACAACATCCAAAAATAATGAGGAAAATGTTTTTAAATAATGTCCAAGCAAATTGTGTCTTAGCTGTAAAAATAAAGAAACATTTAAAAATAAAATACTGAAAATAAAATACTAGCAAATATATATAAATATTAAATTCATGAATCATATATAGATTAAAATATAGTTTCAAACTTTTAAAAAAAGTAAAACAATTAAACATTTTGAAATTTATGAAAATCATGTGGCTATAATAAATATTGATTAGATATCAACACACTCATTAAATCTCAAAGAAAAGTGTCAGAAAAATTAAAATTTCTTAAATGTTTTTTGAAGAAAAAACGAGAAAATTTAAAAGGAAAAAAAAAATTTTTTTTTGGTCTTTATGTTTTATGTACACTATTGAAATTTAACAATTAATTTCACTGAATTCCTTCATCTTTTTACCTTAAAACTTTCATATCATTAGACAATAATCAAAGAATTGACACATTAAAAAAAAAAAAAAGTGGGTGGCTTTTAAGAATCAAAATGAGAAATTTGAGCATGCAGTCGAAATTTAGCATTTTCAGACATTTTAAAGAGAAGATGGAAAAATATATTGAGTCAAAAATATTACAAAATTGGATTTTTTTATATGCTCTATAAGTACAAACTATAAACCTACAATTGTAGAAATTTGAGATGTCAAATCCTGACTCCTTGTTGATTTAAAATGAACTGACCCAGTGAAAACTATTGTAAAATATTTATTTCCGAGAAAGGAAATTTAAAAATCTACATACTTTTGAGAATAGCTACTGACATCTGTATAAAATCACCTTTTAAAGATATTTATTTTATTTTTGTATTTTATAAAACTAATACTAATATATTAAATATCCCCTTTCACAGAATATAACCTATATACTCAGGTTCAAATTAATTTAAATATTATACTGGTTATTACATATAACATCAAAATCAATCCTATTGATTTTATAAACATTATCTGAAATAAAACTTACTTATATCTGAATTCCAAACAACTGCAAGGTCAATGATTGGTGGAAAAATGAGCGCCAGAGTGCTGCTTGCAAAAGCACCAACAAATGAAATAAATAGATGGAGCATTGGTATTAAATATGCCAATGCAACTAGAAAGAAATTATAAAATCATAAATAAGTGAAACATATCATGTAAAAGATATAATAATTAAAAACAAGAATACAAAAGTTATACTGTTTAATATAACTTGTTAATAAAAATTATGCAAACTTAACTACTCCCTGTCTGTGATGAAACTAGGAACTTTATTATTTAACTACTTACTACCTATTCAGGATTTCTAAGTTGTTTCAAAATGTATGTTCATAATTTTATAACTATTATCTGATTAGAACACATTTTTTTAAAAATATTATAGATATTTATATTCTATTTTTTAGTGTTTAAAAAACATGTTGCAACTTCATAGTTTATTTTTATAACTGTGCTTTGGTGCATAGTTAAATCTATTGCTTTTGTAAATTGTTGCAACCATAAAAATTGCCTTTAGTTTTATATATTAATTTGTAATTGAGTTCTAAAAATATTAAAATGATGTACTGTTATCAGAAACACAGTATGAATCATTTTTATAATTCTAGAATGTCAAGAAGTTAATCAAAAATTGGTCACAAAATTCCATCTTTACATACAAAAACAAAGTAAGGTTAAATTAAATAATTTCAAAATATCATTACATTTACTTCTGATTAATGGAGCAGCCACTTTCTTGGGAAAAATCATGTACAACAAATGTGTCCCAAATTTCTAATTGTCTGAGCGAAGCGAAGTCTTTATACTCAGAGATACGTAACGATATTAAAATTCAAAAAAATTCTTTCGTCAAGCAAATCTCAAAAAGTACTTGTCGGATTTTGATTCTGTTTGTACCAATAGGTACCTATGAAGGTAATCTGGTGAATGCACCTACTTTTAAAAATTAATTCTAAATAGTTTAAAAGTTATATTAAAAAAACTGATAAAAAAGCACAATTTATGTGCATACGTCACAGAAATTTGGTGAGCGTGATTTTCACCGGCTGGACATTTTAGTAGATAACCGAATCAGTACATGGAGTAAATAGTAATCATTTTCGCACTCAGAAATATTGAATGCAATAAAACATTTTAAAATTTAATCATGCAGGAAAATAAAACTGTTATTTTTTTTATATTAAAAAATGTCATAAAAACTTTGATTTTGAGATTTTGTGATAATCTCTTAACAGCACTTTTTGATCGCTAAAAGAATGTTTTACATATTTCGTGTGTGAAAATCAGAAACGATTACGTTTTTTAAATAAAAAGTTTCTTTTATGAAATCATTTTCCCTTTATATTTATTTTCATTGCATGTTTTCTTTTAACTTATATTTTGTTTGTGTATGGAAGTCAATTCTGGTCACTAATTTTTCGGCACGGATACCACAAGCGCATCAGATTTGGCGCAATTTTTTTCAAAGCCCATTTGGCGAAAACTCCCTTTTCAAATAACGCTTACATACACATTTTTAAATTATTTTCTATTTTCAAAAAGAACTTACAGTAAATAAAATAATAATAATAATTAATAACTATAAAAAGAAATATTTTACATAATTAAAAGAAGAAAGTGAAAGTAAATAAACATTTTATGAGTAAATAAACAAATAATAAATAAATAAAGCCGGGTTACCATCTCAGGTAAAATAATGCCATTTTGACGCCAATTATGTACCCTGGTGAATATGTGACATTTTTTCCCATTTTTCATCCGTTTCCTGTTGGCATACAACTTTGAAATATGGAGTATGTATGCATACCTGGGAGCAATACTGGAATTAGACATTGATTTTTTTTAATTCGATCCAAAAAGGGGCAACGGGGCTATTTTTTAAAGTTTTATACAATATATACTGCATAAAGGAGCCACTTACCTATTTCTATATACCAGAAGAAGTAAGTGGTATGTAAAAACAATTATAGTATACATAAATAAAATACTTGAGATAATATACTAGAGATATAAGCACCGGGTTTGGCGAGATTTTTTTGTCAATTAGGCGAAAACATCATTTTGATTACCAGATGCATATAGCATCCTGTAAGACATGGTGACGTCACTGCAACGTCGTTGTGAAGTCACATTGTGACTTTGTGACCATCGATTGTCGATGTGACGTCACGTGACGTCGATGTGAAGTCACAGCGACTAAAATGTGAAGTCGTTATGGCCGTTTTAGAGCTTTTTTGTGACGTCACATTGTGACCACTTTGTGACGTCACAGTGTGACCAATTTGTGAAAAGTGTGTCATTTGTGACTACGTTGACATTAACATTGTGACGAACTGTGAAAATTTTTTTAAAAAGTCATATCTTAGTCACATTGTGACGTCACTGAGTGGTGGCATTTTCGTCACAGATGTGATGTGACCAAAGTGACTCACAGTGACGTCATTGTGACGTCACTGTGAACATGTATGCTATGAGGGATGCTATAACAACACGTTATTTATTTATTTCAAAATGAAAAAAAAAGGAATAAATGAAACACTTCCTGTTATTAAAAAAGATATAACAATCAATAAATGATAATATTTTTAGAACAAACTATTTATTATAACATTTATATGATAACCAGCATGTTAGGCAACTAAACGCCATTTTGGCACCAATTAGGTACCTCGGTGTATATAGGGCATATATGTGCCATATTTATTTTTAAAACTGAGCAGGAAAGTTTACCAGGTGTGTTTTCATAGGCGCTTATATCTTTTTGCAACATAGCGCACCTTTCGAAGCCAAAACTGCACAAAAGAAAAAATAGTCAATATTTGCAGCATTTTTTTTTTATGTAATGCACATTTTGTAATCAGAAGGCTCGATAATCAGACCTCGTTTTTTTTGCTTTAAAAGATGATATTTCATACGACGTCTTTTTGGGATTCGTCGATTTCCCAAATTTGATAATATGTGTCTACTCGTTTTGTACCCTTTTTTGTAACTTTCTTCTTTATTAACAGCGACATCTGGATTTCCTATTTAAATAAAAATTCTTCTAAATACAAAGAATTTTGTTAAAATAAATAAATAATAGGAAATGCGGACATCTATTGCTCAAAACACAAAATTTTTCCTATTGAGTTAATAAAAATCAGTAAAAACACAATTTTTATGATAATAAAAAGGTGACTTATGTAATAACAGAGTCATATATTATGTATGTTATGGATTAAGTATGAATATTTCAATGAAAAGTGATATTTCAAAAGTATTATGAAATTAGTTAAAAACCATTTATTTTAAACTAAATGAATAAAAGATTTATATTTTTAATGAAATAAATGGGATTTGAAAAATTATTGGAAATTTATCACCATAGATGTATCAATATTATAATCAGTACCTTGTATGCAAAATGGAACAATTAGCAATACTTTTTGTACCCGAAAAATTGTCGTTGCTTTTTTTAAGGCTAAAAAGTAGGTTACGAAATATTCCTATATAGAAATGCCAAACCCTCGCTTATTGCATAGCAGAATTTTCTTATAGAAAAAGTTATTTTTTAAATCCGCAGAATGTTCTAATTTAATAAAGCATTTTCTGTATTAAAATACCGGTACCCAAAATGCCGGAGACTTGGCAGCTCTGCCTATAACATTTTAATTAATCACGGTACTTTTTTTAATCGGATTCAAATTTAGTGAAGACAACGTTTTTTGGCCTTGTGTGTTTTTTCCACATGTGTAACTACGATACAATTTCTTGATGTTGACTTATGAATGTTTTGATTTATGCTATTATTGCTTCCTCTCATTTATTTATTTGAATTTTAAATAAGATGACTCAAAATCGTGTTTTTTAAATATACGAAAAAAATGCATTTCGAGAGAGGGCGAAAAGGACAATATTTGGCGATTTATTTTCTGCGTTTGGCTAAGTGTCTTACTACCTTGTATTTAATACTCTTCACAATACTTCGCTGTTATATGGACTTAGGTGCTTTTATAAAAAGTTTGACGTAATTCGGGCTTAAGAAAGTGAGTTTTTTACTGAATAATACAAATAAATGAAAAATGAATACTAAGAAATACTAATAAAAGAAAAATGAAGCATTATATTGATCTATGTATATTTAAAAATTCATCTGCTAATTAGATAATTTATGTGCAGGGGTGGGGAAATTTTCCAAATTCTTACCAGCCAAGGATTTATTTCGCCAGCCCGCAAGATGCAACACACGCAGTTGAAAATAGTTATGACAAAATCGCACGCGATTACAGACAAAATTACTATTACTACAATGCATTTTCATAATTCTTTTTTGTATAATATCAAGAAATATATGTAACAAAGGTAAGATTAATATTAGATAGAACTTAGTACCATACTTACACTGTAATAATTTGGAAAGTTAAAATATCTAGATTAAAAAAATGTTTCTGATAATGTGCCTATTGCCTACAGTTTTTCAAAAACTAAAAATGCACTCGCCTTATGAGAAAATCCACTCGCCACTGGCGAGCAAAATGATGTATTACCTCACCCCTGTTTATGTGTATATAATAGGAGATGAATAGCTTTTGATTCTGTATTTCTATGCTATAAAGCATTAACGTTTGTGTGTTTTTCGTTAGCATTGGGAGTACCTAGCCGATTTAAAAAATAATGTGGGCAAAAAATGTTGGTAACCATCTTTGCTGCAAAATATACTATATTTTGCGTAGGAACAATAATCATCATCAATGCACGAGCAAAAAAAGTTCTAAAATTGAGATTTCTTTGATGTTGATATGACTAAATATTTAAAATCTTTTTTTTTTTTTTTTTGGTGGCAACTTTTAAGATATAATATTCTCGTTATGAACGATTTCTAAAACATTCGACAATTTAATTTCACATATTAAACATTTTTTTTCTAGAAAAAGTTTTAAACCCAATTTATTGAGAATATTACAATTTCTAGGATACTGTTGGGGTCAGAAACTATAACTTTGGCATCACAGTAACTTATAAGATGTAAGTGCTCGTTTAGGACAAATTTTTAAAAAAAGGATTCCTTAACTCTTATCGACAACCTCATTGCATCCGTGGAAAACAGATATTCAACATTATAAACTATTCGGACGGATTTCACACCATATAAAATACACTCCATTTCTCTTCAAACATAATAGTTTATGTTATTTATAGTTTCTCAAATCGGTGCGAAGCTACTGTTTATGCTCATGACATCATTTCAAAGAGCTATATTTCCAATATAGGAAAATTTGGTGTTTTATTTTCTGTATTACTTTTAACATTTTGCATATTTCCAATTTTATATCCATGCATGGTTTGCTTTTCTTTTATAAAAATATTATATGCAACAAGATTTTGTAGTTCTACGATTCGATATGCTTATTTTCATCATTATATTTTATCACAATGAATGACCAATTAAAGGTAACATCTCATTTTCTTTACTTATGGCAAGTTATTAAATGTGTATTCTCAGCAATATCGCTCAGACTAATCCCTCTGAGGGAAGTCCTAGTATAAAAAATGCTTAAGATGATGTGAAAAGAAAAATCATTTTTGAAATCATATTTTTAAAAAAAAGGAAGAAGCTTGAAAACTACAAGCAACCTTTAAAGTTTCATATATTTTGCTAGTAAAATAATATAAGTTATTGAAAATGCTATATTATTTTAATATGTACAACCATCAAATTTACATTTGAATTCTGAAGGAGCGAGGTTGAAAGAGAGATAAATTCATTCACAAAAACTAACCTTTTCGGAAAAGAAAAATTGAATAATCGATAACAATACTTTTTCAAAGTGATTGCTTCCTTTAAGAAGCAAAACTATGAATTTTAAGAATATATTGTTTGTTTTACCTTTTTTTTAAAAATTTGGTATCCCTGATGGGCAAATTATGCTCCCACCTCATTCCAAATAAATAAATTGGCATTTGGTTCCACTCTTCAACGCTCAGCAAAAAGCAAGGATTGATCATGGTACAGATTTTTATAAATACGGATCGCTTTTTGATGAGTTTTTAATCAATAGCTTGGCTAATTATAAAAATAAAATCTAAGCCCGAAATATGTCAGGAGCTGTCTTGGACTATCCTTACAGAAATTTTTAGATAGGTGAAGTAGATTTCACTGGCCATCACACGAACACACACATAGACAAACACCTTTCTTTTATCAGTATAGATTCAATCTATTGTTATTGCATTTGTGTTATTTTTGTGTAATGAAAATTCCTGTTTAATGTAGGATTCTGATACAGACAATTTCTATTATCGTAGGCTTTGCTGCATTTTGGATTTTTATTTATACAGCTACCAACCTTCCTTGTTTTTAGAGTCAATTAAGCAAGCTTGGAATCAGAAATTTCATTTAATAAAATATATATATATATAAGAACAATCTAGAAAAAAGACACATCTTATTAAATAAATTTTCTTGTTAAAAAGCTTTTATTTAATCTTTGAAAAAATCTGGAACATTTGCAAGTATTCATTTGTAGAAACTCGTTTAATTTTTTTAATTTTGGGAACTGTGGTCGAGGTAAGAATGTAAGGTGCCAATTGAAATTCTGCACACATGTGCCAGATACTGATAGTGCGCCCCTGTTTTAAATTACATTTTATTTTTTTATTAATATATATTTAAGTTTAGAATAACTATCAGAGGAAATATTACAATTTGTAACAAAAGAAATCCAGATTTTTTAGCATATCTTACATATACAATAATTGCTTACAGGGTGGTGCATGATAATTACTTTGTATTGCTCACCTAGCATCGAGACCTGATGCATTTTGTAACCCTATACATAAAAATTAGAGAACCCGGTAAAATCTCACTGTTAAAATTATATTTTAAATATTTTTATATTTAAAATTTTTTATTCTTGGATTTTTATTTGTTTATTTTAAGCTAAAAGTTAAGTCACCAAATATCATGCTACAAATTTTTCACTTGCCTAATTCATAATGTCCTAATTTGAAGGGTTTTGAAGGAATTTAAACTTTTTCAATATTTTGTATTGATTATTAACCAATTTATATTTTTAAATGCTTAAAATACTATGTTCATAGTTTGATAAGTGGCCTCGAAAATAGCCTTTTCAGAAAATTATGATGCTGTTGCTGCAGAAAAAAAAAAAAAAAAAAAAAAGATTAACTGATTTTTTTTTTTTTTCTAACTTCCTAACATAGGGTTTTAAAATGCACCAAGTCTGAATACTGGGTGCAAGCAACACTAACAGAGATTCCCTTGTTAGATAAAATGATTCTTGTACACGTTTTGTAAATCAAAACTTTGTCAGTATTTTTTTTTTTTTTTTTTTTGATTGAAAATACATAGATAATTTTTATACTGAGATCAATTTCCAGCACTGGTTTTAGAAAAATCAATAACAGAAAACTGTTTTCTATTATTTAAATTACCTGATTTGCCCAGCCTTGCTAGATCTTTGGATAATAATTTTAAATATGCCTAAAATCAGACATTTTTGTACGAGAAGGATTTAGGTGTTTGGTGGCTTCAATGTCTATGACAGTATACAACCTTGAATTTAAATATTATATTTTTAAATGGAAATGTATCCAAACGAGCCTAGAACTGGATCCTACTGCCCTATGAAGTATACGCCTGGCATGCTATGGATGCTGCAATCTATTTTTTAAAACGGTCCTCAATTTTGTATGATTTTCTAATTTGAAATGAAAATTTATCCAAACGAACATATAGTTGAGGGCCTTACTGTCTTTGGTAGAATTCACACAGGATTGTTACACATGCTTTGATCTATTTTTGCAAATGTACCTTGGATTTATATATAATACACTTTTAATAAAACAGGAGAAGATTTAAAAAAATTCATTACTCAATATCTTGCCATTTTTTAAAACTCGAAACAATATATCTTGGTATTGAAAATAAAAACATGAAAATGGACAAAAGACCCTGATACAATTTTTTTACAATAAAAAATGATATCTTTAAAAGCACTGGGAAAAAATTATGTATGTGGCAATTGCAATAAAAATATCCCCCCCCCCATTTTTTTTCTTTTTTTTTAACAATACATAGTACATTTTTAAACCAAAGTTATCATTACAAATCAAAGGTATTGTGAATAAGTCAGTTTCTTTGTTCCCTTTCTTTTCTTTTCGTATTTCTATTCGAAAAATGAAGATAACAGTTTAAAACTAGGAGGGGGGAGGATTGAAAACATGGAAAATGTATATGAAATTGACTTTCATGAAATCTTTTTTTAAAAATAATAAATATATATCAATATTTTTTTAAACAAAAGACACAATTATAATTGGGAAAATATTGGTCTCCTTTTATTGTAATTACACAAGTGCCTAGGCAGTTACAATTTGAAAATACAGAAAAACAGAACCAATTTCATTTTCCCAGGAATCCTTGCCCATCTACAGAATTGCAAGAGATAATGGAAGCTCGTTCATTAGCAATTGAAAAATTAATAAAAATTTTGCTCACAAGGCACTTATTAATAACTTAACAATAAATAAATAAATGTACATATACAGACGAATCTCGTTAATTCGAAATCGGATAACTTGAATCTTTGCTTAATTCGAACTAAACCTGAAGTCCCGAAATTTTCAATGGCAGAATAACGTTAAACTTTTTCATTAATTCGAACTTATTTTCTCTTGACATTGTTTAATTCGAACTAATAAGAATTCTGATTTTTCATTTTTCTTTTCTTTCTCACGGATTTCAGAGCATTTTAATAAATTTCTTTCTTTGATTTTTGTTAATTGTTCCGAACGAGTATACGTATAATCTCATGCATATGATATCCACTTTCTAAGTGTGCTCCGTCTGTCCATCAGTGACGCTTCAAATTTTGCTTCCATTGTGCTTGTTTCTAATCTTCTAATTAGTTTATGTATTTATACATTCTAATTTAATATAAAGTCATATTCTGATGATAACATACAATACATTTAAAAAGAACACTATAACATTAATTCCTTTGTAATAGTACCATATTAAGCATGTTCTCATTTCATACTTTCCATAGTTCGAACTTCGGATAATTCGAACATTTCTTGTGGTCCCGACGAGTTCGAATTAACAAGAGCCGACAGTATATATATATATTAACAAGTAAGAAAAATCATGCGTTAAGCATAGATTATGAAGCACTTTCCAACACTTAATGAAATCTTTAACAAAACTTTGCTATTTAGGGAAATAATAGTGTATAGCCAAAAATGTGTATTCCAGTACATTAGAACAGCCCTGTATTTCATATGTCAGTTCATATAATGGGAAAATTTAGCTTAGCAAGAAAATACCCAGTAGCTTGAAATTTCTTTTTCAGCAATTCATACTATTAGATGGAAACATACTTGAATATTTTTGTTCAGCCCTGTAGTTTACATTGTACCTTTATTACACGTCAGCATTAGGCTAAAATTTATTGTAAACTAAAACACTTTGAAAACAACTGAAATCACATTCTCATAAATCATCATTCACAGGCGTCCAATTACCGAATTCTTTGCGTGGCCCTGTATATCCCTTTATCTATTAAGTTAATCTATTCTGCAAACATTTCTCATTAAACTGAATGCAGCTCAGCGTAAAAATGCATAGCTTATTTAAGAACCACGTTTAAATAATTTACGCTCATATTCAGTAACGTTGGTGAGCTCTTTTGGGTAGCCCTGCATATCAACTATAACATTTATACACACCATATAATGTGCATATATTTAGCGAAATACAAACACGAATATCATAATTAAAATGCATTTCATCCCTCCATCAGCCATCATCGGACACATATACAGTACTTCGGAAAGAATATACTATTTGAAATTTTTGTATGGCCCTGTAAATGCTATGTACTTCATATTATGCAAGACAGTAGCGTATAATTTATATTAAGCTTCAGTGACATATATCAATTTGATTATACATGAAAAAGCTTAATGTATTTAAAATATGTCACACATAATTCCCCCTTTTACCATTATCTAATGGAATTATTTTGTATGACCCTGTAAATGAATAATAGCTACATTTTCACCTTAAATTTTATAGAATGCATATTTTAATATGTTTGACAGGGTATAACATCTATAAAATTCCTTTGAAACGATTTTTCCCCATAGGCCGTATTGTAATGGGAAACTTTTGATTCACCCTGTAGATAAACTAATCATGGTAGAAACTTTATTTTCGATAGGACTTGTGCTAGGGTAAACATCAAAAACGTCCTAAATTTTCATGGCAATCCGAGTATATTAACGATTTTTCCCCATAGGCCGTAATGTAATGGGAAACTTTTGATTCTCTCTGTAGATAAACTAATCATGATAGATACTTCATTTTCAATAGGGTTCGTGCTAGGATAAACCTCAATAACGTATAAAAATTTCATAGCAATCCGAGTATATTTACGGGAGTTAGAGCGCGGACAGACGGCCATCCGGCCAGACGGACAGACGGCCATCCGGACAGACGGACAGATGGCCAGACAAACCGAATGCATAAGCACTTTTCAACACTGTTGGAAAGTGCTAAAAATTGATTCTCAAGTGTATTTAGACTTCTGTCTATCCTTATCTAAATTTTCAGACCTTTATGAGCAACAGATTTCCTTAGCCATCACAAACAGACAGATATAGAAACACAGCTGATATATTAAGAGCTTCATATGAGATTCAGGAGAAAGTGAAGATTACAAACAATACACATAATATATGTAATAATATTTAAATATAAATGTACTTACAAGTAAAAATAACAAGAGCAGCTCGTATTGAATAATCTATTATATTCTGAATCCTTTCTGGATACTGGTCAATATTCCATTTCTTTTTTATGAAAGGCATTATCATACTGATAGGCACATACAGCTGCAGAGGATAGGATAAAAAGATAGCTATGGCAAACATTAAACGCACAATTTCACTAACACTGAAAGAAAGAAACATTTCACATTAAATATTTTGTGTAATAATACCTAATTGTATTTTTGTATTTCACAACTACATCTCAGAGAACAGAATGAAATATTGTATAAAAAGAATGGCAATTATTTGTAAATGTTCCAAGGATCTTATAACTCTAAAAATTTCAATCTCAAGGTATACTGGTTTATTCTGAATTTTTAATGCAATTTCTGTAACAGCAAATTAATTTTTTCATTCTTTAACATAAAAGAGAGGGCATAATAGGGATAGTCACAATTTATTAGCTTAAATAACAAACCTACTTTTCCTTACGTGTATCCAGTTCTCACAACAAAATCACTAAGGTGCTTCGCAACTGACAGCTTAATCAAAAAACCATTTGGACATTATCGGGTTCACTTACATACATATGTCATGTTTATAACTTTCTTCAGATTACAAGTTTCTGGAACATAATAAATTCTGAAATTGAATATACATTTCTATGCTAATGGGAGATTTGAGTTATTTGAAATATATGTATTTTGCAATTTTCCTCTATACAATGCAATACTTAAATTTTCACATACTTAAAATTAAGACAATGCTTTTTATTTTGGTTTATAATATATAAAAACATTTAAATCATGTTCTGATGAAAGATCATTATTGTATCGACATAATATCAGCATGACAAATATATAATAGAATAATTAGATTAAAAAGTAAATACAGTAAAATACGTTTAATCTGAAACTGAGGGGACTAAAAATATTTTTCATGTTAAGAGATTCATAAAAAAAAATTTCGCCAATATTTTTGATGTCCTCAAATTTTATTTTTATTTCCCATTGAGAAATTAGTAAGATGCATTGATTAGGATAAAAAACAAGTAATTTTTTTTTTTTTTTTTTTTTTTTGGGGGGGGGGGGAGGAGAACAAAAATTTAAAAAAAAAAAACAGAAATAGCATATTTTTCAGCCCCACACTGTTAACAAATCATTATAGATCATCCATTGTTTTGTTCATCTCTTCATTCAAATGTGCATTTAAATAATTGTGCATATATTTAAGAATTTTCTGCATTTTTGAAGTAGATGTGAGAAAAACTGCACCATTAATTCCATTGTCAGATTTGTCATCAGAATCTACGCAGGTGGAATTATTTAGATTATGAACAATGTTCAAAATCTCTGTCTATCTGAATCAGTGCAGTAGACATGTTCGACTGCAACATATTCATTGAATGATAGTATAGGGCAATCTAGTAATGTTGATACTTTCCCAAACATTTCATTAATAATAAAAAAAAAGGGGGTAGGGGGGTATTGTGAAGGAAAAGGAATCAATTAACGAAAGTTAAACAATTTCATGAAAAAAACCTCTCAGTTGGCAAGTCACTGACTTGCCAAAAGCAAATTTATTTTCTTGTTAAACAATTTTTGTTTTGTGTTAAAAAAAAAAAAAAAAAAAAAAAAAAAAAAAAAAAAATGCATAGCATACTGTTCAGAATGCTATATCATTTTGTGTAAATTGATTTTTCATGTTAAGCATTTTCATGTTAAACATATTTCACTGTACTTATATTATCAGTTTTCTCAGGTCACAAAATGGCTGAAATAAACTTGTTATGTGTTGTAAATTAGTGAAATATTATAATAAGTTCTTAAACTTAAATAGCGATAAAATTGAAAAATAATGGGAAAATGTAGTTTTAAGATGCATAGAATTAAAAAAAAAATTCTATGCATTTTTTTTTATTATTATTTATAAACAGATACATGTTGCTTTCCATCCCCACTTCCCTTGTATAATGAGCAGCCAGATCCTGATTAAGATTTCTAGAATTTAGAAGAACATGAGGTATTTGAGAGTCACAGTCTCATTGTGAAACTGAAAAAAAATTAAAGAATTTCATATTCTAAAATATTAAAAATACCAAAATATTGCATAATATTTTAAATGGTTTGTTAGTTTCAGCTAAAAATACAGTATAAAAATAAACATACAAAAAAAAGGTAGGATCGAACGCTGGCCTTATGGACTTATTAAAAACATGCTACATCAGTGCCACAAAGATCATGAATAATCTTAAACTAATGCATATTTTAAATGTATGGCGAATTTAAATCTGCAATTTCTTAAAAACTAAGACAAAATTGAAGAAAACATTTTACCAAAATAGTTAGAGGATTAGCACATACAGCATACTTTAAAATTGTCAAAATGTGTACATACAATTTTTGATAATTCTCTTGTAAGATTAAAAAAAGCTAAATGGATAAATGAATGTAAATTATTTATCAGTACTATCAGGGTTGCCAGATTATACATTTTTTCTGTAAGATGCATATTTTGTAGGCTTATTGTATGTTGTATGTTTAACATTTTTCCATATAATTTCTTCAATTTGTTAGCATAACTAACTTTTAATATTCTCTCTTTTTAAATGTTATTTTCAAAAATTTAACATTTTGATGTCATTTTTATTGCAAAACATTATCACGGTTCATACAGAGTTGGGAAGAAAAAATCCAAGAAATACAGAAAAAATCCAAGGAGTCCAAAAAATTTTAAGGACTTGCCATTTTTGTTATTATTTACGGAGCATGCACTTGCACACCCCAATTTTTAATGCCCCATTTGGAGAGAAGAACATTTCAAACAAATTTTTCTCTATTAGAATCTAATTATTAGTGTTGGAATTGCACAGAATTCACAACCTTGGCGATTTTGTAAATTTAAATAAAAGAATACAGAATTAACTTTCTTATGCAGTGACAAATGGTCATATACACAGAGATCAGTCAAACTCCAAATACTTATTATGTATATCACATAGATTTTTTAAAAAATTTCAAAAGTAAAAAAAAAATGCTAATGCAACATACACGAAAAAATGTAATTTTTTTACAATCATGCATTTTACAATCACATTTTTTTTTCCCAGGAACAATATTGCTCGTGTGCAAAACTGCAATATAATTTAAGGAGTTTCTAAGGAGTATTTTGTTTATCTAAGTAGTTCTAAGTACTACTTGGGAACGTTTGCATTTCTAAGTAGTTTCTAAGGAGTCTGTACGAACCCTGCATTATACACATTCAGATCAAATTAGAAGAAGAGATAGTTTCCAACCAGAACAGCAAAAATAGAAGGGAAATTGTGTGATTAAAAGCATATGCACAAAATCTTGCAAGTAATTGGAATGCGACAGCATGCAATATAATAAGCATCCATTTGTGGTATTTGAGAATGAAATTTTTTATTTAATGTACCTTTATCTTAAGTTTTTATATTTTGCATTTCATTATCTTTGATTTTAAATATAAACACTGCTTTTTATAGGGTTTTAATAACTAAAATTTTCAATAGCATTAACTGAAGTTTAGGATATTTTATTTCTGTCGATAAAATTAATTTCTGATTCATAACTAGGGTGAAAGACACAAAACCTGTGTTGATGGTATAATGTAAAACAAACATAACTTGAAAATAATAGCTATTGCTTAGTGAGCTGTTTTTAAAGAAAATTCCTTAAAGAAGACATTTTTCATAAATTCATAATAATTTAGTAGAATGTGGAAAATGATAGCAATAAACCAAGACAGTGTCAGTATGAGTCACCTTCTCCCCCTTTTTTATAGATAAAACTGGCAATCCTAGCTAGCTGAAGCAGATTTCTACCATAAATGAATAAGGTAAAATATTTTTTTAAAAATGAATATTTTTTAGACAAGAAATTATTAATGCTTACTTTACTGAGATCTAAAGATTACTTTAGATCAGTGAAATGAGACAATACTTTTACTCACAAACAAAAGAAATAATAGCACAGTTTTTTTTTTTTAAACTTTTAGTAGGAAAAAAAAAATAACTCATCAAAAATTTTGGATTTTTTAACTAGTATTAATATAGTAAAAAAAATAAAAATTTCCAGAGAAAATTTTTTTAATGACTACTAACTATGCATGTATGCATACATTTTATATTTAAAAGTAATTTTCAAATATGAAAGCTGTATACATTGATCACTTCAAAACATTCAAAATCATACTAGCATTCTGAGAAGAGTAATTAACATTAAATTCATTTTTATTATACTTTTTATAAAAGCATTATAAAGTCTTTACATAACCCAAGATCAAAATCTTTTATTATGAAAGTTAACAAAAACTGCACAAATTATTTAAAAACTTTAGGACTCAGAAATGAAAGAAGTATTTTTTATGTTTGGAAAAAATGTATTTATATATAAAAGGAAACTGGCTACAAGTACATATTTCCTCTTTTTTTCATATAATGTAAATAAATTAAACTGAATTAAATTAAGCTAATGACGTGAAAAAGTATCTCAGTGTATATTTTTTAATTAAAAAAGTTTTTTAATTAAATTTAGTTACAAAAGTTTTAGATTAAAAACACTTTTTTAATATACTTACATTCCAGCTGGTAAATTGAAGGTAATACTTGATTTAACATAATCTCCAAACTTTAAATAACCATAAAACCCAACAGCGGTATATAAAGATGCAACTAATACCATGCTTGTATTTAACACACCATTGTAACCTCTAAAAGCTGCTGGGTCAGCCATTTCATTTTCTAAAGGAAGTACCTTTAATATAGAAGTTGAAATTAGAAAACAATTGGAATCAAATAAATTTATATTAAAAAAAAAAGAAAGAAAGAAAAGAAACAGAGTTTGAATTAATGCAGCTGCCAAACCAATGAAATTTATGGCTTTTGGCTCCAGAAATACATTCTAATATTTACAGGTCAAAAATATATAATATTATGATTTATTATTTAAGATTTAACATTTAGTCAAATATTTTATGTTTACTTTCCTCTTTACAACTAAACAAAATCTGTCATCAAGCAATGTGATTTGACAGTAAAAATGTTATTAATATGATGAATTATGTTTATTATCATTAACTGGGATGCTGAATATCACATACAGGGTTCGTGATTTTTTTGATTTTTTTAATAAAAATCAAAACAATCTGATTTTTTTTTTATTTAAATCTGATTTTTTTGATTTAAATCAGATTTTTTTGATTTTTTTTTAAATTGCCACACATTATTATTATTTTATGACTTTTTGTTTACTTTAAATAATATAAAGTTTACATACATAGACATGCATATTATAAGTATTATCTATTACTAATATTACACAATTTACATAAATGATTCATATTATTTCAAGGTAAAATTTAAGGCTATGAAAAAAATCTTGATTACACAAAATGCATGAAAAACTACAAATCAGATGTCAAAAATTAATTCAACCTTCAATATTTTAATTAAAATAAAAAACATCTGCAACACATAAAAAATTTTAACAAAATTGGAAGTTTTTAACTTTTTTTTTTTTTTAAGTGTTGACTGAGAAAAATGAGTTCAACTGCTGCCATCAAAATACTTAAGGTCAGAGGACACAAATTGAGATGTCATCACTAATCGACTGACTTCTCAGTAGTGTTGGAATTTACAGAGGAAAATTTTGAATAGCAATTTTATTTTACTTGTGGAATATTTATCATCTTATAAGACAATAACTATTTAAACTCACTAATAAGAACTTGGAATTCCTAAATAAAAATTCAGCCAGAGAAGGAATGCTATTGTGTTGCCGCATCTGGATATTTTTTTATTGGGGGATTCCAAATTTTCATCTGTATGTTTAAGTTTAAGAAGTAATTAATCATAAGTTAATCAGTATGTTCAGTGTTTTATACGATGATTGATATTCCACAAATAAAATAAAAGTAAATTGTTATTCAAAATTTTCTAGTGTGAATTCCAACATAAGTGAGAAGTAAGTCAATTAGTGAATACCTCACAATTTGTGTCCTCTGGCCTTGAGCATTTCGATGGCAGCGGTTTAACAATTTTATCTGTTGATTTCTAATTTCTGAAAGTATCAAACCAAAGGCAAAAAACATTTGTTCGATTGAAGCAGATAAATCTATTGCAGTAAAAAGCTAGTTGATCATTAATGCTCTTTTTAGTATGAGTTTTTTCGATAACTGTAACAAAAATACCTTCCACCATTCTAAAGGGCTGAGATCAATTGTATTAAATTAAATAATTAAATCAATTGCTGATTCAGATTTTGCTCAAATCCTTATATAGCAGGCTTCACCAAAATACAGCACATAAAGTCATACAATTTTATTTTACCTCAACTTGCAAAAGTTTTTCTAAATACTAATGAGTAAATATTCAAATATTTAATATATTTCTGCTTAGATTTCTTTATCGTTGCAAGATTATTTTATAATTTGATTCAAATGAAATTTGAAAGCATTTTTTTTTTCTAAACTTTACATTTATTTTACTTTTTTACTAAGCTTAAGCTTTATCTTTCTGAAAGTTGTTTGATTATATATGGTATATAAAACTAAATTATATAATAGCACATTATTATGTCTGTTTCATCTGAAATTTATTAAAAAGTAACTTAAAAGAAAAACTGATTTAAATCAATGATTTTTTTTAAAAAATCAGTTGATTTAAATCGCGATTTAAATCATGATTAAAATCAAGCCGATTTAAATCAACGAACCCTGATCACATACAATGCACATTATTCTATTTTTATTTATTTGGTGGATAAGACTTCAGTTTTTGTAACAAAGACATAACATAAATACCATTTCTGTTTTTTTCTGACATTCTTAAATATATATACAAAATTCCACACTTCCTGCTTATGTATTAAAGGATCAATATGAAATTTTATCTAAAAACGGATATTTAATGATAATGCAATGTGAAAAATTTTGACTAGCTAATCTATTAAAAAAGAAACATAAATCAATGACTCTAAAGTTGTAAAGGGTGTTTTTTTAGAGGATGAAATTTAAAATGAAATAAAATGTGTAACAATAAAGTTAATGGTCATGATACTGGTTTTATTAAATAAATTATTTTATCCCCTAGGGTTTAAAAATAATTTCAAGTATAAGGGTGTCACAACTGGCTTAAATGAAGTGCAATCTAGATACCTATTTTTCAATCACTTTATTGAGCAGCTGGGACAGTACGTATATATATCAGCAGTGGCATAGATATGTTTTTTGGCGCCCGGGGCAGGATTCTTTTTTGCGCCCCCCCCCCCCCAAAAAAAAAAAAAAAAAAAAAACAGATATTTTTTTTTTTTTTTTTTTTTTTTTTTTTTTTGAAAGAAGAAACAAAAAAGTATTTTTGACTAGTACTGTTAGAAAAGGCATCTTCACTTTTTCTTATTTTTAAGGATTTAGCTAATTTTACTCACACTAAACTAAAATGCATTGAACCGGATTTTTGAAGATTTCCAATTTTCATCAATATTGAATTTGAATGAGAATTTCAAAAACCTAGCGGTACTCTCACGGATATGTTTACGTTGTTTAAGCATGTGGGATGCAGAGTCCGATTATAGGGTTGTGTGGGGCCCATTGCAGTGCACCTGTTTGAGGGCACCTCGCAGTTCCTATACATTTTTTTTTTGGGGGGGGGGGGGATTGCAGAGGATAAGGAATGGATTATTATTAGATATTACGATACGATTTCAAAATTAATCAAAATATATTTTTGTTTAAAAAAAAAATAATGCGAAAACTACAATTTTAAGACTTTTTTTTTAAAATCATTTTATTAAATGAGTCCCCCCAGGAACAGTGGATCCAACGCCATGGCCTTATAGGCTTGTGCGGTAATCTGGCTCTGTAATGGGAATTGCGACAAAGAGAATAAATTTGCAAAAAAAACACATTTACTAAAACTGCTAAGTTATGATATGTCTGATTATGGTAATAAAATCTCCTGATTGAAAACTGCAGTCACCATAGAATTTCAAATTGCTATACACATCCATTTTTAAAGACGGGTGGGAAAACAATAAGAGATCTTGAATTCTTATAGTAAATCAAGATATCCAACGAATTTGTTTGTGATCTTAATAAACCCTTAACATATTCTCAGTCGCATGATAATAATCAAATATCAATATAGAGAGAGATATGCTATAGATGAAAATGATAAAAACTAAAATCCTCTTGAAATTCAAAAATTTAAATTAAAATCCATAAATTCTTTTTCTCAAGATCCATTTTACTCCTTGCATTTTGTTTTTCAGCATGACATTTATTATGTTCACCAGTAAAATCAGAGAGCAACTTAAGATGGAAAATATTGACGTTTAGGCAATTCTTCTTTCGTTTGTGGCTAAATCTTTGTATGTTTCAGATTCCAGGAATTGTGCGGATCTTAACCATATGTCAATCACGAGCTAATTAACCAATTAAACTAAACATTTCTCGCAAATCGACAACTTCACCCCCTACTAGAAAATATTACCAGCCTCAACATATTTGCTTGAACTGGGACGAAAAAATTTAGATTTGGCAATTCTGATAAGCCTGCATAACCTATGAGCATGTAGGTCCCGAAATTGGCATAAATAAGTCGTAAGAACTCTGATCGAATTCACCGAGATGATTGTAAGATGCAATGACAAAAGAGTTCGGTCCAAAGAGGTTCCCGAGTCAAATTATTTTATTCTATTGATCTCTCAGTCATTCCCATAATTTACATAGATAGATGTAGTTTTGTCTAATGCAGATGCGATGAAATTAAATATATGTAAAATAAGTTGAACTTTTTAAACGACAAAAACAGACCTTTGTAGTGGTCGTAATAAGAAGACTGAAAAATCCTACTTCGTTTTTTAATACGATTTCAGTAGGAAAAATTTGGGGTAGATCGCTCACATTTCATTATTTGGTTTTCTCAATAACAATGACAGAAAAATGGAGTTTCCAATAAAGAAGAAATAATACCTTTTCTTGTTGTTCTATCAGCTAAATACTTTTTGCATCGGTTTAAAGAGGCTTTCATTTTAAATATTTATATGGAATGCTAAGAACAGCAAAAATCAGAGTGAAAACCAATCTATATGTGTCTGTGTATATAACGGAGAGGACTAAAAATATCTACTCATGCAACTCTGAAATTTTGGATGAGGGTAGTACAAGGTAAATCCTAATGCATGTGAGACTCAAAATGTTTCTTTTCTTTTTTTATTATAGTAGAGAATATCAATTAAAATTTCATAAAAAATGTGATTTTTTCCCAGCAAAATGGCAAAAATCGCACACTCATCTAAATTTGATTTCCCAGTCAAAAGAAATTAAATTTTTTCACTTATCAGCGCAAAAAGAAAAAAAACTAATTAAGAATTCAGTTTGAAAATTTCAAAGCACATGTATAAAAAAAAAAATAATTTTCCTGAAAATTGCTCGGTAACTTTTTTAATTTTTAATTGATGCGGTGACAGTATACAAAAGAGAGAGACCCCATTGCAAAAGCTGCCAAAGTCTAGTATATTTGTATTCTGTTCGCACAAGTATTTTTCTAATATAAATATTGACGTTTATTTTTATTGTAAATGTTATTAAAGTGTGTGTAAGAATTTCTGTTTTGGAAAAGTGGTACCAATCAGATTTAAAAAAACATAATCGCTTGTCGCAGCCCTGCATACGAGAGAAACATACAGAAACTAACATCCATTAAAAACAGAACTAATTTTTTTTTTTTTTCGTATGAACACTCCACTAGTTTTTGAAAATCAATTGATCTAAGATTATATAACATGCAGACAATCAACTTAATTATTAAACACTATCGAATGCTAAAATCATAATTTAAAAGTATTTTATCAATTTAATCGAAAATTACCAGTGTGTTCTGTAAACAGAGTGAAGTGATAGGAGTTATGTCCGTCCACAACAGTTTTTTCCCTTTGTTTACAGTTTTAAGTATGATGACTATCAAACTTTTAAGCCTTTTTTTTTTTTTTTTTTTTTTTTTTTTTTGTCGGATTCTACAAAATAGATTTCAACAGGTATTGATTCTTGAAAATTAGCTAATGAATTCCTTGAAATTTTTAGCTTCATCTTCATGTGAAGATGACGTATTCTTATCTCGGGTTCTAAGGACCCAATTTCAACTGGGTTTTTCTCATTCAATTTGGTTTTCGATTGTCTTACGGGTTTTAGTTCTATCTTCCACCACTAGGGGCATTTTTATCTGAGATTTCATAGGATTTATTTCAAGGGAATTTTCTTTCTTTCAATTCATTTTAAGATTATCACCAGATGTAGTTTAGTGGTGTAAATCAGCAATTTCATATATTCCCACAAAAAATAATCCATTGGTGTGAGATCGCGTGAATGTGGAGGCCAGCACTATTGAAATTATGCACTCATTGAAAGCCTCCTACAATAAACAGTTTGAGTTTTGCACAATTTGCAAGTATTTTTCTGCTGTAAGTCTATTCATGGTGAAATGTCAAAACATACTGAGCACAAACATCTGTCAGCTGTCAAATTGACTGTAACTAGAAACAATGTTGCCAATTTTAAAAACCACACCTCTAAAAAAATCCCCCTATATTTGCAACTGCATTATTTATAGGTGGTCGAAAGAATTAATGCTATTACTAAATGGGAAAAAGACATACACACTACCGCTCATTAATTTCAATACAACTTTTTTCTTAATTTTCCATCAAAAGCATGCAAAATACAGCACTTCAATATAATATTCATATAGATATTGCTTGTAAATCTGCTTCAGCTTCTATTCACTTCTCTATCAAACAATGGCTATAGAAAGAGATAAAATTGTCTTTTTTTTTTGTCATATGCCAAACAAAAATTTCAGAGCAAAGCATTTGATCATTGCATTGTAGTATGCAAAATACACATGAGTGATGATGATGTTCTTCATGATGTTAGGTGAATGTGTGCATGCTTAGTTTTAAAGTAAAAGTGGATGATAAAACAAGACTGTATAAATGAATTTCTAGATAGTGATTGTATTACTATTTTGAATAGAACTGTTTTTTTTCCTTCCCTATGGCTCTTTGAAAAGAGTTATAGATAGAGATAGGTTCTGTGATAGTTGTTCTAAAACAAGCAGGTCATAATTTGAAGGATATGGATTGTTTCAGAAAGTTTCCATTGGGGGAGTACATAAAGAGGCATGTTAATATCAAGAATGTGTTTGACCATCCACGGTCTGGACTGCCTCGAAAAACTTCAAAACAGGAAGATAACTGTATTAGAGTAATATCCAAAAGAAATAAGTTTTAAATAGCCTGCCAAATTTGTGCTGAATTGATGGAAACAATAGAAACTAGCATATCAATATATACAGTCAAACGTCACCTCCAAGCCACTGGCTTAAAGGGCTGTGTGGCAGTGAGAAAACCACTTCTACAGCAAATTAATAAAAGGTAAAGGCTTAACTGGGCTATAAAATAGTATTGAATCTGCAAACAGTGGAAAATGGTACTTCACTGTCAACTTCAAATCGAAATTTGAAATATTTGATTCTAAGAGCAAATCAGTTTGTTCATCATGCTGTGGATTAGCGTATGTTATCCACTTATATCCAACTAACTATCAAGCAAGGTGAGGATTCCATCTTGGTTTAAGGAAGTTTTGGTGGCAGAGCGGTTGGTGATATTGTAAAAATAGATGGGATCATGGACTCCAAACAATACTACTACATCCTTGTACGGCATGCTGTTCTCTCTGGCATTCGTCTTATTGGGGGATTCATTCTAAAACAGGACAAAGACCCGAAACATACTTCATATCTGAGCAGAAAGTATGTTGAATCCAAAGAATGTCAACAAGTGCTCTAAAATATGGTTTGATTGCCCCAGAGTCTAGACTGCAACCCCAATGAACTACTTTGGGATCATTTGGACAGGTGCATCGGAAATAAATACAAGCTGAAATCATCTGTGGGAGGTCATTGCAATAGGAACAACATTGGATCCAAAATTTTGGACAAACTAATCAACAGAATGGCTCTGAGTGTGTGCAGTGGTGATCACTTTTAAAGGTGGTTACTTCAATGAAGGAAAAAATTAAGACAAAAATTTGTTGCATATGCTAAATTATGTAATGAAATGTATTTCTTTGCTTGATTAAAAGATTATAATCATGCAAGATTTTATTATGTTGTGTATTTCTTAGAAAAACTAGAAAAACAAGGGGTGTATTGAAATTAATGAGTGGTAGTCTATGTAATATTTGTAATCTGTATTTGTTCATTTTCTGACAGATTTTGTTTAATATCTACACATCTATTTGAAAGCTTTAAAACTTAGCTTGTTGAAAATTAATCCAAGTTATATAAAACTCAGAGAACATCTTATGATGGGATATTTATTCATTAATGCCGATAAATCATGTTGTTTGGCAACAAATTACTTTTTGACATCAGGTTTTTATGGTTGAAAGGAAAGTAAACTAGTACTCCCTTTTTAATGCTTTCCAACAAAGTTGAAAAGTGTTTATGAATTTAATTTGTCTGCCCATACTCTAACTCATATAGATATAAATATATGCAGATTGCCATATAATTGATATTATTAAGCCTTACCGTGGCATTTTCATTATTAAAAGTAAAGTGTGTTACATTTATAGTTCATTTAATGGGACATTTAGAGGAATTCCGTTATATTATAGTCCATGGGAAATTGACATGGAATTTAAACTAAAATTCTTTTTTTTTTTTTTTTTTTTTTTGAAAATATAATATAATTTATATAATATATGATTTGAAAATAGGTTTTATATAATAACACATCTTTAATTAAACCTTTTTAGCTCACAGGCTATCATAGCCTGAGAGCTTATGTGCCCATCCGTTCTGTATGTATGTTCGTATGTTACGCGATAACTCATGATAAAAATATCGGATCCACTTAAAATTTTGTATATAGGTATATCCTGATAAGGCGCTTCCCTGATTAGTTTTTGGAGTTCATTCGATATGTATAAGAGGGGGAACGGGGGCTCATGCCCCTCCCCTTAATTGATATAAACGGGATTTTCATGCAGAATTAACAATTTTCGTTCAAAATTTAGATAGAGGATCATTCTGATGAGCCGATTCCGTGACTGTTATTAGGTGTTCATTGAATAAGTATCAACAGGGGGAACGGGAGGGGGGCTCATGCCCCTACCCTTAATTGAAATAAACGGGATTTTCATGCAGAATTAACAGTTTTCGTTCAAAATTTAGATATAAGATCATTCTGATGAGGCGAGTCTGTGATGGCTGTTATTAGGTGTTCATTGAATAAGTATAAACAGGGGGAACGGGGGTTCTAATGCCCCACCCCTTAACTTTTATAAATGGATTTGTCAAGCAGAATTGTCAGATTTCGTTCAAATCTCTGAATAGTTTTGGAAGTTTAATGGTTAAATATAAAAGAGGGGAATAACTCCTCTTAAATTATATAAATGCTAAATGGGTTTTTATTATTAAGAATTATCCGATTTGCTCTGAATTTTGGATATAGATTTTTTTTATGATAAAGCTTGTCCTTGATATTTTAGGAGGTTCAATGATTAAGTATAAAAAAAGAGAAAGGGGAAAGCTGTTTCCCCTACTTAATTTGTTTTTTGAACAGAATTAACCCTTGAAAATATAAGGCTGTAATGTGCAATTAGTATGCGTAGCCTGTGAGCTCAATGCCATCAGTTTAACTGGGCAATATTCTTTTTTTATTATATGAATGAAGTTAAATATGATAACTATGCAAAAGAGAACGTGGAAAAATATTGGTAGTAAGTTTGAATAAAGTGTTTGTGTAAAAGTTGCAGGTTGATTTGTAATTTCCCAAGATAGACTGTCATTTGGATGATATTGTAAATTATAACTTGGTTAAAATAAATCTTAACTAAAGAAAATACAAGAAATTCCACTTACAATAACTGGAAAAAATGTCTAGGTGTATAGAAAGCATGTTAATGAAAAGTAGATTCTTTTCAATCTCTTTTATTAACAATGAATACATACATCATAGATGATGGTGGACAACAATTTTAGGCTGATAACTCAATGTTAAACAGAAAATAAAACAACTTTCCAAATTTTTCATAAAACAGTAGAAATTTTATCCTAATACCTGATAATATAACATAATATCACTTACTCAAATCTACAGACATTACTTATTTACTATTTAAAAAAAAAAAAAAAAAAAAAAAAAATCAACAATAAAACACCTTGGAAAAATATTACATTATCTTCGTACTACATCAGAATAGACCAAAATTGGTCAGATGATTAGTACCTCTGAATGGAGACTGCTACTTTAACAAGCATATGTTCATTTAATTTACTGCATTTCGCTACAATTTCACTATAACTTCTCTGACTACAAAACAATTCATTAACTTTGTCTACGAAAGATGCTGATACCACCAGCACTTTAAACCAAAGGCAAATTAATGCTGGCCAATCAGAAGAGACTATGCAATTTGCATAAATTGTTTCCAAAGAACCTTTTGAATACTTAATTTTATATAGAAAGTTTTTGCTAAATACATAAAAATATCTAAATAACTTTAAAATAAAATGCTTTTTAAATAGATAGATTAAATATAAATTACAGAAGTTAAATTGTGAAAACTAGTGAATTATGATTGCAAAGAAAACTGCAATATACAAGCTACATCACCTGAGTAACTTACACTTTAAAATAAAACACCAAACAGATAATATGCATGCCAAATTCAGACTTTTTTAAAATCGAAGTAAAAAATTCGAATCAGAAATTTATTTAAGGCATGAATTTAAGTAGATTGCAAATGAGTCACCTTTAGTACAAGATACATATAGTTTAATAAATTTCCCTGTTCAAAGTATATTTTCTTGATTTATAAAAAGCTGGAGGTTGGCAAGTATGAGATAAGTTGGAAATATGTAAAAAACACAGAAATTGAATATAAAAAAGAAAATGAGTCTAGAAAGTAAAATAAAACAAGGGAAGACATGGAAAATAGATAATATTTCCAACACACTTTTAATTTTAATTTCACCTTAAATCTTGAATCACATGAAGCACAGAACTATTTTAGTAAAATAAATTTCATTTTTGAAAATTTATAAAAATATGGTCCCATAGCAATCATAGAATTGAGAAAATGGTTAGCAACATTGTAAAGTGTTGTATAGAATTTGTAGAAAATGCACTTTTCTAAGAATTCAAAAATCTAAATTTTGAATTAAAAAAAAATACTTTTTTCAATTTAATCATATAGTAAAAAATATCATAGAAAAGTTTCTGAAAAATACTGCAAAATGACTCCTTTTGCATCTATTTATTAGAGCTGCTACAGCAATTGGGATATAAGGCAATCAATTATTATTATTATTAATGGATTTTGGTAATTTTACACAGCTGTATTTTCAAAAAGGGTAAATATTTTTTTAAAAAATCACTATAAAAAATTGCATGGTTTCTGATAGGCTAAAAAAAAAAAAAAAAAAAAAAAAATTGAAAAAGTGTTCTACAGTCAAAAATATAGTTTTTATAAAAAATATTTAAAAATAGAAAAGAGCATAATTATTCAATAATAAAAACAAGTATTATAAATCAGATAAGAATTATACTTACTACACCAATTCCTTCAAAAGCATACATAGCAGTACCAAAATACAATGGCAGCTTTTCTACAGGTGCTGTATATACATTTAAATCTGTGCTGTAGGGCCCAGGAATTATGTAATATAAAACTATAATCATTCCAACAGATTGAAGGACATTTGCAACAGCAGAGAAAGGGCCCAAGTTCTTCAAACTTCTTATAAAATTAACTAGAATCATTAAAGGTAAAAGAATCCACATGTATTGTGTAGGCGTTAGTCCTTTGGAATGTTTTAGACCATTCACAACCTAAAAAAAATTTAAACTTTTATTTACTTATCTTAATAATTTTTTTTTCCTTATAATAATGCAATCTGCAGTGATAACTGTTAGGATGTGTGTTAGGCAGTGTTTTGTTTTAAAAACTTTGAATAATTATTTTTAAGAAAAAATTAATCTACTAATAGCCATTTCAAAAATGTAATCTTAAACTGCAATAATTCCATTAACAAATCCATTAAAACTAATATTTATCAATGTATACATTGTAGCCTTCCAATATTACAAAATATAATAGCAATCTATCAAATAATATTTTTCTAAATTATTTTAATATTAGTTATTTACTCTGGAAATTATATTAATCGGCCTTTACTTTAAATATAAATTATTTTAACATAATCGTTCAGCTTTTTTAACAATTACTTTGCGATTTATGCAATTTCAAAAAAATGTCAGTCTCAGTATTTTTAAATAACGTCGGCCGAGTATTTCAAGATAAATGCATCACCATCTTTTTTTTTAATGTCCTTTCCTCGGCTGGACGTGACTCATCATAGATGAAAAACTTCCAGATCCTTCGACAACCTTCGATGGAATAAATTTCACGTCAAAAGACGGGAGTCACTTTTGGAGATAGATCGAGAAAGAAGAAAGACAATCAAAAAGAAGTCTCTCTGATTGGCTATCCACGCGCAGCAAAATGAACGCAAAATTTTCGAGGGAGTTCTAAGAGAGATTCACAAGAGAGCACTCGAAGAAGGCGAACGTGCAGGCCGGGAGCGAGAAATTTGTCATCGCATCGGTAGCAGGTCTTTTTTTTTTATCCTCGGCTAAAAAATCTTGGAGATATCCTTACCTCGTGATAATTCTTCGTGTTCATCATGGTAATTCATCTTAGACATTCTCGCAGTATCTCCAGCCCCGCTGTTAAGTTTTCACACATTCCGGAGGCCAACGTTGTCGTAACTTTTCATCGAATGTTTGGATTATCTTCTCATCTTAGACATTCTCGCAATATCTCCAGTTCCGCTGTCGAGTTAAGTTTTCACACAATGCGGAGGTCATTGTCGCAGTAATTTTTTCATCGAATCTTCACGGGCTCAATAGCTTCCTCCCTGAAACATCATCTAACACCTTTTCAACCTGCAGCATTTTACAAAGTAGTGTATACATCCGGTATGGTACATCTTAGAGTCATTGGCCATGCAGAGCTGTAAAGAGTAATCATCTAATACGGTTCATCTCAGTGTCATCGAGGTGCATCTTATACCTGGAGGACTGTAGTGTGTGAACTTTTTAAACAATAAGAACTGTAACATCTAAAAACTATTTTCATCTACTATGGTTTACTATTCGGTGCTCACTAATCACATCCTGTTTTATATAGTGTTTCATTGTCAATCATTCTGATTAACATCTGAGGCCACAGTTGATCAATTGTTGAAGTGTTCCAATAAATAAAGAAGGTATATTTTATGAAATATTCGTCCTCATTTGCACAACCATCTCGAGGTCAGTCAATTTTTCTTGTTTTTCAGGATTTATGCATTTCAGAATATTTAAAAGATTCAATAAATATTATTAATTTTCATAGTAACAGAAATGTAATTTACAATGCAATGTCTACTACTATTCGACGCGAGCTGGCTGTGTTTGGAGAATCCGCTTTCCTGCAATACCGTTTTTGAGCTAACTTAAATTTTTTGAGTTTTGCTGCTCAGTATTGCTTGGATTGTCATTCCCCAGACATAGCTTAGCAATAACCCTATCAGAAGAAGTAGGTAAAGAGTTTTGTCATCTATTTTATGCATAAAAGTTTTACACAGATATATTTTGTTCTGTTTTATCTGCTTTTTCTTTTTTTATATAATTTAATTTAGATTTACAACAAATTTTAAATAAATAACAAGCCACAATGCAAAGAATAAGACCATTATAAAGCAAGAACATTGAAACATTCTCATCCTTTCAATCCAACAATAATATAATGAAATAATATAATGAATAATATAATGAAACAATAATATGCAATAAACATTTATTTTTTTAAAATACAAGGGAAAATGTAAAAAAGTTCTCAGCTATTCTTTAAACTCGGGGAGAGGAGGGTAGGTAACTGTGATGTCAGCGTTGAATTCTCGAAATTATTATTCCAATAATGCAACACAGAATTGAAGATTAATTATAAGATGCTGATATGTATCTTCAATAGTAATAAATCATTTTAAGAATATCTAATTTTACTCATTTAGAAATTTGATGCAGTTTTTTATAATTTATTTTTATTTGTATGAATTATTTTGCTAACTAGCAACAAGACAGTTTTCTGAAGCTGATGGCTGTTTGTGTGATTAAGTTAGATCAATTACATGTTTAAAAGTCAACTTGTGCAAAATGATTGGATAAGAAAAGTCGCTACCTTCTAGATTAGAAAAAAGTGTTAATTTAGGTACTATCAAAAATTAATTTTAAATATAACATGCAAATATGACGTTTTTTGCAGATAACTTAATTATTTTTATGTTGTTTTACTTTTTCAATATTCACATGTAAATATGTTTCATTTGAAATTATAGTATTTAGAAATATTATTTGGGCATTTTAAATTCTTGCAATAGCAGATAAAAGAAAGCTATTTAAAATGTGAATTATATCTCAATTCAAATAATGAAATTTTGAAACAAAAACCTGAAAAGGGGAAAAAAATGACTGGACACTGTACACAAAGTCAAGTATATTCCTGTAAAAGATAGCGAAATAGTTATGCAAAGTTTTTGATCCTATAAAACTTTTTTAACTGAACTATTTTGATTGATTTTAACATTAAGTATTGTTTAAAATATTTTTTGATTTAAAAACTGTTTTCCTCAATGTGTTTATCATGCATTTCTCTATTAAACTACCAGTTTTCATGTTTTTATATGAAACAGTTTTTGTGAGACAGGTGAGAAAGTGAAAAAGCCACAATAGATTTGATTATAACAGCAGCAGCATTATTAACTGTGTTTTTTGAATAAAGAAATAATGAAGTACTTTAAAAATTCTGCTGTGCATAATTTAAAAAAAATTGTGGTAAACAATAGTCATTCATTGGAAAATTCACACTGGTGTGCAAAATTTAAGGACGAGTCCCAAAATGCCAATTTTCCAGGGATTTTCAAGCGATAATTTTCACGCGAATATTCAAAAGGAAGTAATATAATTCGAATTATTACTATCCCTGCATAACAGCTAGTCCATATAACATCTCATTCAGTCACAATGTCACATATGGTCACAAGAGTCGCAGTCACTATGGCGAAACAAAAAATAGAAAATTCCATACGTCTCTGTTGTTTCATTGAGACTCTTGTGTGACCTCGCATCTGGAGACTCAATTTCAAAGTCATTGTGAACGTTGCATTATGATAAATTATCAAATAATGTCCCATTAAAGTCATAAGGTGACTTTTCACCACTTTTCACAGTGGTTACTTCACAGTAGGGTCATTCCACACGAATTCAACCAATGGGTGTTGCACCATAGTCCCAGATTTTTTTAAATTTTTTATCATAGACATAGTAGTGAAACCCTCAAATCTGAAATTTAAAAGTAATTTTCGCAATATTGGCTGAGATATAGCCATTTGAAAACTGACCATTTTTGCTAAATGGCGGCCATCTTGGAATCTTATCATTATCTGAAAGAGGTCATAACTTGACAACTAAGGGCTCAAATTTTATATATCTGGTACCAATTTGAAGCTATTTGTACAAAGAATGCAAATTTCACACCAAAACAATAATAAATTTTCATTTATTTACTTTTTATTATGGTCAAACTGAAAATATCACCCCAAAAAAAAGAGCTGAGTGTAATGGCCCATAAAAAAATGAATCATCATGAATTTTTCTGAAACTTGGTAAAAACATTGCTCCATCTGTAGGCTTTAAATAATAAAAAAATTGGAGAGGTAAAATCTTTTGTTTAAAAATAAATGATTTTTTTACAAGGTGTCATTAACTAAATAATGATCACTTTAAAATCTAAATATTGCTAATTTAAAAAATAATGGTTAAAATAAAATTTTTTAACATTTAAATTAATATATTGTGTTTATTATATAATTCAATAAAGAAATATCAATTTGCAGCTATTTATACTAAATATTCATATATTAAGATACAAGTAAATTTTCATTTCTACAATACTTTTTATTTCATTTAAAATATGAGAATATAATTCTCAAAACATATTTACATAAATATTAAATACCTTACTATAATAGACTACATTAAAGGAAAAAAAAAAAAAAGAAAAAGCCACATAATATTTTTCTCTGAAATATTGGAGAAATACTAGCTGTAAATCACAGTTGAATTCATTCAATTGTGTGATTTAAATAAAATAATATATATATAAATTTGACAACATAAATTTCATTTTTTTAAGTGGAAAAAAATATCTTAAATAGGTTCTATGTATAGGACAGAGTGGGGAGGAATAGGACACTTTTTACAAAAATTAGAAAATCTTTTTTTTTTTTTTTTTTTTTTTTTCACAAAAACAAAAAATTTTGATTTTTTGAATACAAAATAAAATACTTTCTAATGGTCTTGAACAATATAGCTAAACAGTTTTATAATTAAAGAAATTGTAAATTTCAAAATGTGTCCCATACCTCTGCACTAACAAGCAGGAATGAGACAACTAGAAAACAATGTATTAAAGGAAACAAATTATTCTAGTGTTGGCTATATTTACTATCTAACAAAGATTATAGGTTGATAACGTTTGTGCTACAACATCAAATTCCAGTATCTTCATCACTGGAAGGATGATTCAGAATCGTTAGAGATATTGTTCAAGAACATTAGAAAGTATTTTATTTTGTATTTAAAAAATCAAAATTTTTGTTTTTGTGAAAAAAAAAAAAAAAAAAAAAAAAAAAAAAAAAAAAAAAAAAATTCTAATTTTTGTAAAAAGTGTCCTATTCCTCCCCACTCTCCCCTGTATATAGAACCTATTTAAGACATTTTTTCCACTTAAAAAATGAAATTTATGTGGTCAGATTTATATATATATATATATATATAATTTATATATTTTTTATTTTATTTAAATCACACAAATGAATTAATTCAACTGTGATTAACAGCTAGAATTTCTCCAATATTTCAGAGCAAAATATTATGTGGCCTTTTTTTTATGTAGTCTATTATAGTAAGGAATTTAATATTTATGTAAATATGTTTTGAGAATTATATTCTCATATTTTAAATGAAATAAAGTATTGTAGAAATGAAAATTTACTTGTATCTTAATATATGAATATTTAATATAAATAGCTGCAAATTGATATTTCTTCATTGAATTATATAATAAACATGCAATACATTAATTTAAATGTTAAAATTTTTTATTTTAACCAATATTTCTTAAATTAGCAATATTTACAGATTCTAAAATGTTCATTATTTAGTTAATGACATCTTATGTGTAAAAAAATCATTTATTTTTAAACAAAAGATTTTACCTCTCCAATTTTTTTATTAATTAAAGCCCACAGATGGAGCAATGTTTTTACCAAGTTTCAGAAAAATTCATGATGATTCATTTTTTATGGGCCATTACAGTCAGCCCTTTTTTTGGGTGATATTTTCAGTTTGACCATAATAAAAAGTAAATAAATGAAAATTTATTATTGTTTTGGTGTGAATTTTGCATTCTTTGTAAAATAGCTTCAAATTGGCACCAGATACATAAAATTTGAGCCCTTAGTTGTCAAGTTACGACCTCTTTCAGACAATGATAAGATTCCAAGATGGCTACCATTTAGCAAAAATGGTCAGTTTTCAAATGGCTATATCTCAGCCAATATTGCAAAAATTACTTTTAAATTTCAGATTTGAGGGTTTCACTACTAAGTCTGTCTATGATAAAAATTAAAAAAATATATATGTGACTATGATGCAACACGTTTTCTTTAAATTGGTTGATTTCACGTTGAATGACCGAGTAGGGTCTCTGTCACCATTTGACAAAGTCTTGTGACAGAAAGTCACCATGTGACTTTAATGTGACATTATTTGGTGATTTATCATAATGCAACATTCACAATGATTTTGAAATTGAGTCACCAAATAACATTTGAGACTCATAAAAGAGAATTATGGAATTTCCTTTTTTTTGTTTGCCATAGTGACTGTGACTCTTGTGTGACCTGAATGAGATGTTATATGGACTAGCTGTTATGCAGGGATAGCAATTATTAGAATTATATACTTCCTTTTGAATATTCGCATAAAAATTATCGCTTGAAAATCACTTCAAAATTGGCATTTTGGGACTTGTCCTTAAATTTTGCACACCAGTGTATATACATATATATATATACAGTCGAACCTCTATATAACGAAACTCCATACATCGAATTTCTCCATATAACGAATTTTTAGTAAGAACGGTCCCCTTTTCGCATGATTACATTAAAAACAGACTCTATATAGCGAAATATCTATCTCCATATAACGAATTTTTTCATAAATTGATCTTAATTTATTCAGTTTTAAAAAAGCTTCGAAATCATATGGAATCAATTTTCCATCACTTATTTTTGATTTATCGTTCAGTGGAGAGGTTTTTTTTTATATAAATATTACTTCTCTCCTTATTCTTTAAATCTAACAAGTTCATCCCACCTCCCACACACCTTTCAACATCCTTTTCAAAACACAGTCAATTGAATTGTTACACATATAAGAGAGGAATCAATGAGAGCACATAAGAGAGACCTTCAAATGGAGGAAAATATCAACTACAATTTTTCATTCCTTGCTAAAATTTGAGAATTTTTTTTGAGAGCGTAACAATTGTAATTTTAAAATCAAAACAACAAAAAATTACAGATTTCTTCCTCTGAAATTTATGTAAGTCTTCCTTATTTGATTTTCATTAAGCTTTCAAATAAATGTTTTTCTCTTTTTTGAAACTGCTTAAATAAGTAAGAAATAAAATGTTAGGTTAATATATACTTTTAAACATTTCAAATTCTTAATTAAAAAGATCAAAAATAATATTTGTTCAAAATTTACACATTAAATACTATTTTTAACATCATACTCTATACATCAAATTTCTCTATATAACGAATTTTTTACTGGAACGATGGATTTCGTTATATAGAGGCTTACTTTTAGTGAATTCAGGGAATGACAAGAGGTGAACATTCCTGCAGCATCAAAATTCCATTCCACACTCCCTGGAAGATCTGAGAATTTACTCTACTGGTTGTTCCCCTACTTTTCCAACCAGGGTTATCACTGATATATTGAACTAATATATGTTCCATACGATCAAATAAATTGAGTATAATTCACACTTTTGATGCAAGAAATTTGATCAAAAATTATATGCCAGTAATAAATTGAAAGATTATATATATATATATATATATATATATATATATATATATATATAGTACATATATTCATAAGAACTAAGATTTCTTATTAAATGAACATGCTATTTATTTATAAAAAATAATTTTCCTATCAAATTACAAGAAAAGGAATAGTTATTATACTATTATATTTTATAATAAACTTTATTTTATCTTTTAATATTTATCTGATGAAGGTTTCTTGGAGGGAGAAGATTTGTTATACAGTGAATATACTTAAAAATAGATAAATGAAGTCTAAAAGTTTAGGTGATCATTATATACCAGAATATTTTTCAGAAATTTATCTATATATAACTCAATAATTTCACAAAAACAAAATGGTTAGGAAAGACTGGACAATTCTCAAGATACAATGCTGAAGCTAGCTCATTTTAATGGATAGGCAATAAAAGGAAAGAAAAAATCATAATATATGGTTTACATTTTTCCTTAAGTTTCATATATAATTCTAAATGATCATTGCTTATTTATTGACAAACTTATATTTCATGCTGTCTTCCTTTATTTTGTTCTTTTTTTCTACATGTTTGTTTAAGTCATAAAACAGAATGTTCTTATCTGTCTGATTCTTTAATCTCTTCCTTTTATTTATTTATTTATTTTATACATAATGCTAACTTTTTTCTTGTTGAATTATGAAGAATAGATTTTATAAGATATTTTCACAAAAATGTTAAAACTAATTTTATAAATTTTGTCACTTTTTCAAATATACTTCGAAAATCATCAATTTTATTCTGCTAGGTAATGTTTAGAATATAAATACTCATGTTTGTCAACATTCTGAAATCCTTTTCTAATTTCTATTTTTAATGAGTAAAAAATGGAGGTTAAAAGAAATTTTTTTAATTGTTTCTTTCTTTTTAATCTCTCATCTAATAACATAATAATATCAATGTTTTAGACATCACTAAAAATATTTTTACTTGAACACTAAGTGATCAAGATTTCATAAGTTCAAATTTCTTGTTTGTAGACTTAGTCAACTATTCATTTGTTTCAATTAAAATGTTTTGAATATGCTTGTTTTCTCATATTTCTCAATATCTGTACCATTGTGAGAGCCTTCAGCTTTCATTTCAGTGCTGCTAATATCAACATCAGAATCAATTTCATATTCAAGAATTGGGAAGAAATGAGGAAAATTATACTTTTTTTTTCCCTATTCAGAATATTGTAAATCACAATATCAAAACTGAATGAGTACATTTGATGCAATCAATATTTATATTTTAGTATTTAAATTTTTAGCCAATTTTTCACTTTTAAGAATATGCTTTCCTCCAAAAATCAAAGTGAAAGTGCATTTTTTAAATGCATTTCTTAATATTAAAATCTATAGCAAAATGTTTACAATTGTTTGTATCTTTAATTATTTAAATATAATACAAGTTACAATTAAAGTATAATTTATAAATGCATACCTCATTTAAACTCTTTGATACAAAGAGGAAATAAACACAACAAAATCCGAATTGTGTGATCATCAGCATTGTACTTACAGCATACCTGAAATATAAATTAATCTCTAAAACAAGTACATGTTAAGATGAAATTACAATGATATGCAAAACAAATTAAGTATCCAAGATGAATGCATGACTGCCAATCTTCCATTCTTTTAAAGTTGTATTTTGAAACAGAAATTTTACTCAATAAATGGAATTAAATACAAAATCTACTTTGATGTTGTCAAAGAACATTGGTTCTATTTTACAAATTCATTCATTCATTTAAAACTTTTAATAGTTTGGAATGGTAGCAAAATAAACAGATAAATACCCAGCAAACTTTGAAAATCTTCGTATACAAGGAGGACCCATAGCAAAGGCATACTCTGCAGTCTTTGGGTAATCCAGTGAAGCAACTCCAAGCCTAAAATGAAATAATATTTTAAATTATATAAGCCATATTATATAAACTATATAACTTAAAAAAATATAAGTTAATAAATAAATTAATAAATAATATAACATATTTCAAGTATTAAAAGTACATGTATGAGTCATTTTCAATATTTGATGCCATGTTAAAATTGAAGAAAAAAACTTAAATTTTGTTATATGAGGGTAATTTTAAATAAAAATATACAGGCATTATTTTTATATATTATTTCAATACTCTTCTTACAGTTCTTTTAAATATCTTTTGCTGTATTTCTCCTGGTCAGATACAATGAAAATTATAAAGGGCAGACAAAAACAGTAACAGACAGAATATTTGCAAGAAGAAAAAATCATGAGGACAAATAACTCAACAAAAACATGAAAAATTTATTTTGATTTGGATTAAAAACCTGAGGGACTTAAATTAGCCAGGTGAATAAACAGAAAAAATAATTTCACAAAAGCATATATATTTTTTCCAAAGTGAAATCTTTTTCTTCACAGATTCAGTTTAATACCGTAGTGTGTACATTAGTTCAGCAAATAATTGTTCATTGTTGTGTCATCCAAAAGGGATTTTTTTATTTATTTTTATGACAAAAAAGTCCATAGTAAAACAAATAGGACTTTACTTGACTTCTTCATTGATGCAAAAGCATCCATTCAATAATGTTAATCCAGCAGAAGAATTTTTTTTTTTTTTTTAATATCTCGTTTGCGTTTCAATATTTTATTTTATTATAATTATCATTTTGCATTGGATAACTGAGACTGATTGTTACAAAGATAGTTTTTTTTTTTTACTTTTCCCATTTTGTTTGCTAATTTTTTTTTTATTAGAATACTTGGCACTTCTCTCTTATCCCGTCGACCAATTTCACGATCATCCAATATTGGCATTTAATCTTATACTTTGGCGATAAATTTTTGGTTGACAGGATAATCTAGTAGTACTGAATACTTTCACTTACAGAAGCATGCTCATAATTAGCAAACAAAAGTACTGCGAAGTAAAAAACATTGCATGTTATTAGCTACAATTTTAATTCTATTTTGTAAAAAAACTAATCGTTGAGGGTCACCCTAATATTTACCCATCATGGATATGCATAACATAAAATATGAAAATAAAATGTGTAATTTATAAAATGCATTACAATTCTAAAATAAAATTTAAATGTATATTTATATATTTTTAATACATAGCAACACTCTGTTAATGAATTGTTGATGAACCAATTTCAACAAATTACATAAAACGCCAAACTACTTAAATAGTACTGAATTGCGTAAAAGAAACATCCTTGTAACTCCAAAAATAATAATCACATTTACTAACAGTTTACTGTGACAGATTAAGCATCTCATATCCAATAAAAATATATCTTTGAATTGAAATTTGAATGAAATACAGGGTCATGAAAAATCGAAGAGTGTGGAAAATAGGATTACAAATATCTCAACAACTAATTATCAGATCTACTTCATTCTTTAAGCAAAATTTGTTTTTTTTTTATTGTCCTTAACATCCACTCCTTAAAATAAAAAATTCCAAAAATTTTTATATACTTTTCATCAGAACGAATATTTTGAGAGTACAAAATAAATAGTTCCAGATAATCGAGGTTACTGATATTAAATAGGCTTCTTCCCATTATCACATACTAAGTACACACCAAATGTCAAATCTCTGTCTCAATTTGTTCGGGAGATAGAATGTTTACAGACACACAAACAGATGAACGTCAATTTTTAATTTTTTTTCAGAATTTCCTGTGTCTCAAACGTGTAAATCTGTCAAAAATTTTTCAATTTTTAAAACCATTGCAAGACTTACCCTATACTATGTATGATGGGTAAGTAAAAATGAACTGAAACAAGAAATCTGTCTATAAGAAATGGCTTTATCAAAAAAGGATTCATCTGATAAAAAAAACTGTACGTACATAACTGATATATTCTTTACAAGGAATTGGTATAAAATAAAAATAGCAAAATTGACATAAATAGTTTGATTTTATAGCTATAAATGGGTCCAAAAAAAAAAAAAAAAAAAATCTAAATAAGAAATGAATGCAATTGTCTGAATTGTTTTCTCAATATTTTAAATCTGATTTTAAATTTATAAATTGTGTTAGAAAATATTTTATTATTCCTAAATGTAACCCAGTAGCAGAAAGTTATGATTGTGTCTGCAACAGCAATACAATGGAATGAAAATTGTCTGCAGGAGTAGCAAATTACAATTTTCTTATGTACATTATAAGTATGGTTCTTACTAATTGATATTTTAACAAAACTTGCTGTTTTTCCATGATCTTTTGACGAAATTTGTCGTTTTTCTGCATTTTTTTAATGGATTTGCCATTTTATCTTTCCTTTTTTATGTAAATTGCTGTTTTTTCACAATTTTTCAATTAAATTTACCATTTCTTTGTGATTTTTTTTGACAAAATAATTGTTTTCCATGATATTTTGATGAAATAATTGGGTGGGTTTTTTTTTGCAATTCTTTGGATGGTATTTGGCATTTTTTCATGTCCTGTTCACAAACATTTTTTTCTTCAAATAGGGAAATACATTTTTTTTCCTAGTTGGTTAATTTAATGTGCAAGGGCAAAAATGAATCTGTGATGAGCGTCGCACACTTTCTGCTACCTGTAATGTAAGTAGCATTTATTTCAACTTATTTATTAATTGAAATTTTTTGTATGAAACATTAATACTATCAGCTACAACATTACATGTATAATGTTATCAACATTTTGTTAATCTAGGGCCCATCTCCTATAATAGCATACATGATTATTTGTCACCCACTTCCCCAAGCCAATGATATTATCATCAAAATCTAAGAATTCTTTTAATTTTTTAATTTCTTTTTTATGTGTTTGGAGTGATATACACAAGTTATACAATTATTAGTGGCATACTTTACAAATTCAGAAAGTCAATAAAATACCAATAAATATCAATATATATTTTATTGACTTTTTCAGATTCAAAAAGTGAATAAAATATCAAAACATTAAATAAATTTATATCAATCAGCATCTAAATAAGTTAGTCATTTTTTAAAAGTCTTTAATAATAGCTTATTGCAAGATAATGCATTCAAAAATAACATTGTTTTCTTGCACTCGCCCCCTTCTTGGCTAGGTTAAAAGTAAAACTTATTAACAAAACAGCAGGCAACATTCTTCGACTTTCTTTGCTGGTAAACTTGAGTAATAATTTCCTATATAGTATGCTTCTAATTTTGCTAACAGCAAATTATATATGCATATGGCAGAAGAACAGGAACGACAAACATTCAGGTATTCCAAACTTTAGAATGAAATGATTTTATATATATTTAATAGCATAATAATAGTATATATATAACAGTAATATATAAATATTTAATGTTGTATTTTTATTAAAACATACAAAATAATAAAAAGATAAGACAATTTGAATGCAGATTAAAAGTTACTAAAAAAAGAAAAATTTGATTGGATAAAAATGATGACATTAACAAGCAATCCCCTTTCCTCACCCTCAGAGATATCTTATGATATGAAGTGCCAGATTCTCCTAAAGTGATAATGTTATACATGTACAGTCCTTTAGAACAAATACAATTCACACAACACAGTGAACAAATATACAGTGAATTGTTTGTGGTTCATAAAGCAGTTGAAGTGTTAAATACAGTAGAACCCTGCAAATTCTGACCCCGTTAATCTGGATCAGTTTGGTCAAGTTTTTATGAAGCGATTTGACTAATTTCCATAACATGAATTTGTTTCAGCGTCGTATTCTGAATAAAAAAAAAGAAATTCTGAAATCTTTTCGGAAGAATACCTTAAGCTTTCTTATTTACAATTACACCCAACGAACTACTTATGCTCAAGCGGATGCGTGACCAGAGTTTCCCCCAGGTTTAAAAAGGGGCAGGGCGCTACTATTCTGAAAAAGGCACTTTTTACATTCTTCAGGGCACTTTTTTTATTTTTAAGGGCACTTGTATAGAATTGAATTTACAATCTAGCGGTTCAAAAAAATCGTGGAAAAACAGAAATATCATCAAAAAATCAAGAAAAAAATCCAAAAATTTTGTCAAAAAAATTTAAATTTTGTTAAAAGATCGCGAGAAAACGGCAAATATTGTTAAATGATCACAGAATAACGGCCTATTTTGTTAAAATATCGCAAAAACAGCAGATTTTGCACAAAAAAAAAAAGGCGTGAAAAAAACGACAAATTTCGTGAAAAGATCGCGAAAAAACAGCAAATTTTGTTAATAGATCACAAAAAATGGCTAATTTCATCAAAAGATAGCAAAAAACTGCCAATTTTGTCGCGCTTAAACACAAAAAAACGCAAATTTCGAAAAAGGGGCGGGAAAAAAAAAAAAAAAAAAAGCACATAGTTCGTAACAGGAATGGAATTGCCCCCTCTTTCCTCCCACCTCCGAAATCTGCGATTTTATCGCGATTTTTTTTGCGAAAGTTGCCGTTTTTCGAGAATTTTGCCAGAAATTAGTCGTTATTTTGCGATTATCTAACAAAATTTTCCGTTTTTTCGCGATCCTTTGATGAAATTACGCGTCCTAAGGGACGCTTAAGAGCTAATTTTTGCGTTCCATCGCCATTTTTTGCGGGCGGGCGTCGCACACACGCCCGCTGGTGTTCATCGTTGGCTCAACTAAGGGCAACAAGGGCGGTGTTTTTTTCTATTAGGACGCAAGGAGGGCGCTATTTTTTAAACGATGGGCAAGGAGGGCGCTATTTTTCCTATCGAAGGGCAAGGGGGGCGCAGCGCCCTCCTGAAACTGCCTGGAGGAAACTCTGCGTGACTATATGGCTCACAAAAGGTATAGAAAACTGGCACAGCAAAAAATTACAAACTTTTTTTTTCAAAGTAAACATTTTTATTGTCTTTAAATAATCAATAACAGTGACCATAAGGGTTGAATAATCAACATAAAGGTGATTTTCTGAAAGTATGTTTTATTTTAATTTATTTTTTTCTAATTCTCCGGATAATCCAGATTTTTGATAATCCGGATTGGGTCTGGTCCCAATTAATTCGAATTATCAGGGTTTTACTGTACTTTTAAAAACAAATTGGATAAATATATTGTAAAGGATATGGGTAATAGACAAACTAAAAATCAGTAGTTAGTTTCTCATCAAAATTTGGATTTTTAGTGTCTTTGCAATAGATTGAAAAAATATTTTTTTAAATTTAAAATGGAAGTTTTTACAGTTTTTCAAAAATTGAATAAAAAAACTAAGAAATACATATAAATATATTACATAGGTTAAAAAAAAGGGGGGGGGGGGCTGGCAGCTCTGAGACTGAAGAAACATTTGTTAAAATAGCTAAAATTGAAAAATATTCTCTTTTCTTGTTTTTCCCCAAAAATAATTGGTTTTGATGGTTTTTTGGACAAAAATAGTAACTAATTTTCAACTGATGTTAAAAATAGTTTCTTTTAGCAGCATTTTAGTTACAAATGGCAGCTCTGAAACTAAGCCAAAAGAACTGCCATTATGACATAAACAAAAATTGAAGAGGGGTTAACAGTGCAAAAAATATTAAGGGCATAAAAGTTACAGCTATATTCAACTCATTTATTCTGTAAATACACTTACCTTCTTGCTAATATTTTGCTATTTTTGACTAGCAAATGCATGCAATGGACACAGAATATGCCCAAAATAGGAATACCTAAGGCACCCACCTATAAATGTACAAAGAACATATTTCAATAAAGCTATTTTCTGAATATACCTTACAATAAAAGTATAAGGAAAAAATCCAGTTATAAATAAATAGACAAAAAACAATTTCAATAGCAATTTTTTTTCATAGTTGTTCATAAAAATATTCAATATCTTTTATGCATAATTTTCCTGAATGTTTCAGTTTATTTAGAAATAACTGCACATTTAATTAAAAATACAAACAAAAAAAAAATTAAAATTTTTACTATTTTTATTAATATTGATATTTTTGTCGTAATTTGAGATCTCCATGGTCCCTTCAAGTGTACATTGTGGATATGTTGTGTCGATCCCCAAATTAAGATGGGTAGACATTAACACATGGTAGAATATAATATATTCTACCGAACATAAATATAAAACTAATTAAATAAATCTTCAATGAAAAATCTCAAAATTTAGGATCGTATAGTGAATATTAAATACATCATTTGCAATTCAAAAGTAATCTAAAAGGAAAAAGCTGCTGTGGAAAAAGGTAATTAATGACTTAAGTCATGGATTAAATTATAATTTTCATTTTATTTAAATTTTAAACTCGAATTAAATGATCATTAGAGAAATACAAAAGTAATACTAATATTTAACACATGATAGCAAAATACATTTGATTACGACCCCAGGGAAGAATAAAATATGTAGGTACCTAAATTTTACATATTCGAAACATCAAAACCTTGAAAAATGAACTCTTCATTCAGGAAGATAATGGTATGACATCCTCTTAATAGCATTTTCTTTCCACGTTCTTCGGCTCCATCTGTCTCCTTTCCTCACAGCTCACCAAGTTTTCATCGATGTACCACGCCGCTCGCAGCGTCCCGTACCGATTGACGATTCCTCGCTCCACACTGCCATTTTGAACCGAAATCTCCGAAGTCGCTCACATTCTCGTCACTTGCTGAACTCCAGATCCCATTCCTCCGATCCGTGCGTTTGCCCCTTTTATCCATGTGCCAAATCACTCCATTTCCGTGGCGTAGACAAAAGAATCAGTTTGATTGCCAACATGCATTGTTAGTTATTTGGGTCGTTCAATAAAGTTTCTCATTTATTTAAACAATTGAACGGCATTTCCGTTTATAATTTTTTCTTTGTTATCAAAATTTTTTATGAAAAGAAAATTACATTGTCCGTCAAAACATCGAACACCTACCATGTATGAATACATTATTCGATGTCCGGACCACGTGTGTCTCAAAATATTGAAATATGAAATATCTTTGTATATTTTCAAATTACCTATTACTACAAACTTCTAAAATATACTTTTTTTTTAAAATTATTATTTTAAATCTGAATTTCACATACATTATATTAAATATCTTCCGAGGAACCATCGTTGTATCGGCCGGCGCCATGCCAACACAACAAAACCGCCTCAAAAATTATTAGACATTAAAAATATTCACCAGATATAATATGGAGTAATTTGTAAATTGTTTGATAAAAAGAGATACAACCTATTATTATTTTTTTTAAATATTATTTTTTTATTATTATATTTTTAAATTATTTTAGACCCAAAATAATCAACATAACAGATACATTGAGGTCTACAGATCAAATTATGAACTGCAATAGACTCTTGATCGGGGTTAGAGCTTAATATGTACATTGGACACAGACACCTTGACACAAAAAGTTTCAGATTTTTACTATATATAAAAGGTGGGAATACTTGGATAATCACAGAAAATATTTCAAAAATTTAAAAATCTTAAACATTTATATGTAATATCTCTAAATAGCAGTTAATTTTAATCATTCAAAAGATTGATAAATTTCCACTCTTGATTTTTTTTCTTGTAAAACATTTATATATCTATGCAGCTGCTATTTAAATAAAAATGGATTGCATTTGTGCATAAAATATTTTGTATGGAAATTTTTAGCTTCTGACAACAAATAACTTTTAGCAAAATGCAAGCAAAAAAGTAAATTGGTGAATATTCTCCAACACAGAGAAAATGAACTGAATTTAAACCTGGACTTTAGGGAGGATTTATTTAGATTTATATTTAATTGAAGTATATCATTACTGTGATGTGCTTTAGTTGTTGATCTATTTTAAATTTCTCAATTATAGTCATTCAAGAAAGAATGGTAATGAAAATAAGCTAGGTAAACATAGAAATCAACCAAAATTTAGTTTTCGATCCAAAATCAGAATTTTGCCGAAAATTCCATTTCAACAAAAATATTGTTGAAAATTTGTCTGAACAGAAACTATCTGTATTCCAAAAATTTTGTTCTTCTTTTGGAAATTTTCAACATTACACAATGATTTGAGCTGTATTGACTCCAATGAGACATTTTTTAATTATTATGAACTTCGCTGTTTATAATTATCAGTCATCACTGACTCACGATGTGGGTGCAAATTATAAAGCAAGCAATGAATATAGGACTAAACTTTGAAGATGCTTTTTAAGTGCTCATTCAAAAATTATGCACATTTATGTACTAATTTACTTTAAAAAAAATTTTGGGACATTTTTGCTTACTTTTTGGCCCAAAACAGGAAAATTACCGACCAGTTATTACAGGAAAGATCAGTTTTGATTAAAAAAAGAAAGAAACAGTTCTGGTCAATCTTTAGATAAAAGAATTGTTCTATCAGAGATCATGAAAGCAAAAATAGCAGTACTTTTTCTTTACATATAATTATTTCTAGAAAAGTAGTTTGCTTGTTAAATGTTTTGAACAATGCTGATTTGGCTGCATTTAGTTTTAAAATAGAAAGCAGAATCCAAAAAAGGCAAAAACTTTTTTGAGAATAAGTTCAATATCCTTGAGCAGTTTTATTAAAAGTAAAAATAAATTTTTAAGTAAATTAGTTGACATTTTATTTTCAACAGAATTTGTTTCAGTAAAAGGATTTTTAAATCTTTTAGCAACTTTTAATTTTTTTTATATCTCAGACAATATTCAAAAAGAAAAAAAAAAAGAGTTGAAAGAAATATGTATTAATATGTATTTAAAAATTAATAGTTAAAAAAATAATAATAAAATTAAAAAAAAAAAAAAATTATGCAAATCATACAGGCACTGCAATTTAACAATATGTGTCAACATTTTGGATTTGTAATCAATTATAACTGAAAATAATTAGTATCGACTTATTACAATTAATAATAATAAATATATATATAAATAAATTCAATTAATCTTTATAGTGAAAGTAAATATAATATTTTTTATTTAAAATTTTTAACTTTATATCATGTCCCAAATTAATATACAGAGTTTAGATAAGTTATTTGACATAAGTGTATACTTGATATAAGTTTATTGAGAAAAATTAGTATAGATAAGTAATCATAAAGGTATCTTTGGTAATAAAATTGGAATCAGGTGTCTGCATTTTAATTTATAACTCAGTATCCCATGAGCCTTCCAAAATAAGAAAGTCAGATATTATAGAAAACAATGTAAGAATAACATATTTTTCTGAAAAAAAAAAAATAAATAAATAAAAAATAAAATACCACTTTTTGAAATACAGAAGGTCAAAGGTAAAAATGCTTGACCTTGAAATTAAAAATTAAAGAAAAATATGCATGTGATATATTAGAAAGCCCACATCAAATCCTTTCCAACACTAAGATTAAAACTGTATGTTAATTAGAGATTTTTTTTTTTTTTTTTTTTTTGTAGTGCATGGAATTCAAAATTTTGTGCTTTTTTTTCAATTTTTGATGCTATTTATCTCAAAAACCATGAGAAATATAGACTTATTATTTTGTATATGATGATTTCTACATAAATTTAACAAGTGAGCCAAATTTCATAAAATTCTGAAGGGGTAGAGTTGAAAATGCCTTTTTTTTTTTTCTTTGGTGTTGATTTGACACAGAATGACCCTACACAGATCAAAACAAAAACCAAATGATGTAGGAAAAGAATATATTGAAGCAAAGAATTTGAAATACATTTAAAATTTATGAACTTGGTAATAAGCTTTAATAAATACTAAAAAAAAAAAAAGCTATTCTCTATTAATATAATAAAATCTTAACTAAAAATAATAATAATAATAATAAAAGCTATAAGAAATTATTACCAGAAGACCAGCATTGGAAACAGCATTAGGCATAGCTAGCACTCCTGTGCCTATGTTTCCTTTGAGTAAATGCATCATCGTTGCAAAGTTCCTATTGTAAATATAATCATCAATATAGCAAAATTTAAGGATTTTTTATCAATATTTTTTTAAAGATTTAAAACTAAAATTTACGGTACAAATGTCAGTGATTAAAACCTTGGACAGGTTTAAATACAAAGTGTACTTACTACAGGCTTAAAGTGTAGCATTATAAGATCATACTAATAAAATGTACATTAATGTATAGTAACTTATCATATATAATATTAGTAATACAAGTGGGTAAGTGTGATAGCACAGAGGGTTTTGTTTAATATTTCTTTCAAAAAACTTATCCTTTAATTAATAAATAAAAGTTGTTAATTTATAATTATGAAATTCTTACATACATGGCAGCATCAACAAATTTAATTTTAAAACAATTATAAAAAGAAGTTATTTATTTTTAATCAAACTAAAAATGTTCAAATTATCTATTTATCTATACAGGTAATAAAAGACAAACATATCTGTGCTTAACGCATATGCCATTTTACGTATGGCAACACTTTGAAATTTGAAATGAAATTTCGTTTTTGCAACTACAAATTTTTAAACTTCTAAACATAGCACATTTTCAATTTTTACATCGTCGTATAGAAAAAAAATGCACTTTTAAATGCAATGTGCCTAAAAACTGTATTTTAATTTGTTTTTGATGCAAAATTTTTTTTCTAATTTTTAAAACAATTTTTATAATTGTGGCAACAGAAGTATACCATTTCTGCTAAAAGTAAACGAAAATAATTTTTCTATTTAAATATGCGTGCAACAATTGCAAGGAAAAAAAAGGAACTGATGATATTAAAAAAAAAATATTTCAATTAAAATAATAATCTTTTTCAAAATTTTATGATTTGTTGTGCGACAAGAGGTACTTAACTGTAAGTACACAAAATTTGAATTCTTTGATTTATATAATTTTTGCGTGCAGCCTATGATGGACGGTCAGATAGAGGATAGAGATGAATATTATTTCATCAGATGAACGAAACCCTAAAAACTAAAACATAAACCAAGCCAATATAAACCAAGTGCAATTTATTTTAACACTATTTCTACTGGTGTGAAATGACACCTTTTAAAATTTTAATTTATGTTTATTTTGCTGGCTGTTTTTGAATATAATAAGCATAAAAAACATCTCCAATATATTAAAAACTTTGTAATTGTTTCAATATAAAAATTACAAATGACAAATCATAAATCAATCAAAAATAATAATGAGAAAATCAAGATAAGACAGTCCTCAAGATGGCTGCTTAAATAATGCAAAAATTTCTGGCACATTTTTAAAGGCAATGGCAGAAAATTTGCAGGCTTTACCAGGGGTCGAAAAATAGCGTTCCCGGGAAACCCAGAAATCATTTCTGGGAACGTATATTTTTTCACTCAGGTTCCCAGCTGGGAACCTAAAAAATCATCATGGTCGCCAACGAACGATGCCGCCCACACGTTATATGGCATAAAATATGCAAAAATATAGCTCTTGAGCGGTACGTGAGATGCGTAATTTCGTCAAAATATTATGGGAAAGGATCGAATTTCGTCGAAAAATCGCAAATTTCGTTCAAAAATCGCGAAAAAACGGCAAATTTCGTTAAAAAAAAAATCACGAAAAAAACGGCAAATTTTGTCAAAAAATACCGAGAAAACAACAGATTCTGACAAAAAAGTGCGAAAAAAGCCTTAATTTCGTCAAGAGATAGCGGGAAACAACGCAAATTTCATTAAAGGATCGCGAAAAAACGGCAGATTTTGACAAAAGATCGCGAAGAAACGACAGATTTTGACAAAAGATCTCGAAAAAGTGGCAAATTTCGTCAAAATACTTACACAAATTTTATTGGGAACTTACATTTTTCACCTGAGAACCTCAACATTTTTTGAATTTTCGAGCCCTGGCTTTACTATTGAAGAGATTTAAAATTCAATGGTGTTTTCACTTTTTTTTTGATAAATAAATTACTTATCAAGTTATAAATGATTGTTGCCAGAGGATGGTAGGTTTTTCTCCTTTACTATGCTTATCACATTCAAAAGTTGAGTTCAAAGGTGGCAACCTTTGGCAGTATTTTTTGAAAAATCTTCTGTTTTTACCAATAAAGAGAAAACACCAATCACTCATAATTCAGAAATGTGCCAGAAAATAACTCCTTTGGATTGGAGAACAAAATTAACACGTTGAGTGTGAAGTCTATTTTGTTTCTCTTACCGCTTGGGTAGTGACATAAGATCCTTGCTACACAATCTACACAGTGTCAGTCATCAGTGACTGACATGGCCTAAATGGAAAAATCAGTGTCAGTCATCAGTGAATGACATGGCACTCAACGTGTTAAACATGCTTAGTTTCCAGCAAGATAGCAAACATACATGCATTTTCACACAGACACTACATATGGTGGATACTTTGAGCACACCTATGTATATTTTCTTATGAACTTTTCTGGACAGATGTTTTATTTTAAATAGCAACAAGCAGACATTCCTCCTTAAAAGATAGTACTCTACCCAAAAATCTAAGTGTTTATTTTCCCTACAGTTATCATTAATCATGTTGTCTTGAAGCACAAGTTAACAATAATTATGAAGAAAAGAAGTTCATTAGATTTTAAGAACATAAAAAAGGCTTTTATAAAAGGATGCTTTTTGACTGATATTTTATGCTGCTAGTTTTTTAGTAAGAATGCATGCGTCTTACAATGCATACATTGACTGAAATGATTAGTGACATAGCTAAACTTATTACAGGTAATCTTAGCATTAACATTATTAACTTTGAGGCTTTACATAAAGAAAAAATTAACATTTTAGGATTTATAATAAAGTTATGTAATGTACAGTTAACATAGTTTTATACTAAATCATGAACATTCTAGACTTTCATAAATCACTTTTGTTTCGCTATATCTCATAATTTTTAATAAAGGGTGAACATTAATATAATAAGGTGAATAATAAAAGACAAAATTTACACCAAGGCCACTAAATGAGAAAAAGTGGCTACCGAAAAATTGTCTGTCAACAGACCTAAGGTCATTTTCCTACAATGAGAGTAAAATGTTCTTTCATTTCATCAAGGTTCTACTTAGTTTTTTCTGGTTGCAATATGGTTATATTAACATATTTATTTTGACTATTCAATTTTAGATTAATACTAATAAAAATTTCAACAAAAGTTTACTGTTTAGTACTTTTAAATAAAAAAGTGGCCATTTAAAAAACTACTATTATAGACACTGGCCACTAATAAAATTTCTCAGATTTTACCTTTAATTAATAATTTTCAAATTTTGTCACTAGGGGCTATGAAGACAATCTCTTTGATAGTGCAAAGTCGTTTTACAATAGGTAGGCACTTAATCTATAATTCTAGCTTTATCCATTAAAATTTTACTTTAAAATCTTTTTCTTCAACAAAAGGGCTTTTTTTCCCCCTTTTCCAATGGTAAGAAGGTGGATGTGTAATTAAAAATGAGATTTACAATAAAAATGTTCCAAACTTAAAAAAAAAAAAGCAGAAATACATTTTATAAGCTGAAGTAATGAAAATTACATATAGATTAGAAATTTTGTCACTGATTGTCATTTTATTATAACATCTTTTGAAAGTATTGCAGAAACTGCATCTTCTAAAATCTGAGTTACGGCAAAGCCAGAATCAAAATTTGTAATAATCACAGATAGAATGGACAAAAGCATTTGAATTATTTCCAGATATGGATGAAGCTATGAAAGAGCAAAGCAGAGAAAAGCTTTTTTTTAAGAGCTAAAATATTCTTTTTACAAATGCATCATAAAATCAAAAATTTTTTAAATAATATCAGTGTTTCCCCCAGGAGAAAGGCGCACAGGCCTTCGGGGAAACGTCCACCAGTAAATGTTAGCAGAAGGTTTTTTCTTATTTAAATTCTTAAAGATACAGAATTAATGCCAAAAATAAGGGGAACATTTCTTTTCAAAAATTTACTGGTGGAAGATCAAAAATTTACTGGTCGAAGGCCTGTGCGCCCTTGTCCTGGGGGAAACACTGTAATATTCCATGATTGTGAACCAACTTATCAACATTATAGAAAGGTTTTTAAAAACCCATTGATAATCTAAAATATATGTAATAGTTCTTTGTGACATTACACAAATCATAAGACAGTAAAAAGTATCATATATCTGGCAATATTAAAAATTTTTTTAAAGCATAACAACTTACAAATGAATGTTTTATATTTGACTCCAACACATTAACCTATATGCATGCCACAAATTTTTGATCAAATTAACATTGCAAGTAGGTTATCACAATTATGAACATGCCAACTTTGAAGAGAAAAAAATAAGAAATCCTATTAGAGACATTTTCAGTGTTAATGTGCATGTTAAAAAGTTATACAGACATAGAAATTATAAAGAGAAGGAAATAAAATCGAAGAGAAATAAATAAAAGGTAAAATAGATTTTTAAACACATATAGACATTAATTTAAAAAATGAATACAGTAGTCTCTCTTAAATTTGCAACCCTAAAATCCACACATAATTTACACATGTAAACAATGAAATTTTGAATTCAGATGTAGGAGAAAAATTTGACTTTTTCATTTTTATATCAATTCTATATCTATTTTAATCTGTAATTTTCATTTATATTAATGAATTCGTGCTTTTTCATGAAGAAAGAATAAATTAATTTCTGAAAAAATTCCAGACATTGTTGATATCACAGGTAATCACAACTTTTTGCCAAATGCATTTATGCATTAATCAAGCTTTTTTGATTATTAAGTCTGGTTAAACCTGAAACCCTACCTTATTTTATGATTTTGATGTGAATTAGTAGTGCATCTTTATAAGACTAGTTTCATTGGATAATTTAAGAAAAATGCATCTCATCGTTATAAATAACACTCAATTATACATTATTGACTATTTATTTAAACATTGCTTTTAATGTTTTAATCATTTGAAGAAATTTTCTAAATTTTTATTATTTTCCTTAATTATTTTAATATTTTACTACATCGTAAGAATTCATTATAATTTTGATTGCATTATTAATTACATTCAAATTACTGTTTAAAAAATGTAAATAAAGCAATGACTAGAAATCCACATAACCCTTGGTCCCAAGTTGTGCGGATTTGAGGGAGTGTACTGTACTAGACATTATTTAATGTTCTAAAAGTCATAGTATAAAGTGGTTCACATTAATATTCTATGTTTATGGTTTTGTACACTACTGTCATAGTTAAGTTGGAGAAGATGTAATAATAAATGTGAATAATAATGAAAGATTAGAAGGAATAGAATGATTTTTATTTAGCCAGAAAATATAAACAAATGCAACATAAACAACAAAAAATTAAAAATGCACATAAAAGTTAAATAATGACTTGAAGTTATAAGGAAACAGAATTTCAAGCTGTTGAACCACATTTCTCTTTTAGTAGATCTAATCTTATTTTTTTTAACCCCTTGCAGCACGGTGCTTTCATAGATATACCACTTAATTTTAATTCCCAAACACCACATTGGCACCGGAATTTTGTTTAAAAAAACTATGGTTTATTGAATGCGTGAAATATAGCCTTTTCTTATTTACAAATAAAATTGTTTTTAAATTACGGTGTCAGTCATTAATTTCAATACTTAAGCAATGAATTTGCCCTGCGCCGCAAAGGGTTAAACAACATTGCTGTTGGTTACAAGTTTCAGGCAAATCTTACCCATTAAAGCACACTTTTTTTCAATGCTAAATAAAACATTAAGTACCACTTGGTTATCCCATTGACTAATTTTGCCAAATTATACAAATCACCAAACTTATAGCCAAATTATACATATTGGCATAATTTTTATTTGAAAAACTGGAAAAACAAATAATTAGTAGAATATTAATAAATATATAAATAAAACGTTGAAATAAAAACCACTTAATGATATTTTAAACACATGTATCATACTTAATGCCATTGAAAGTGACATTCACGATCATCCCTTATTGGCATTTAATGACCGTTTGGCGATTGTTTTTTGATCGACAGGATAACTAAGCAGTATCAAACATTGTAAATCTTGAAAATAGTTTATCACATCAAGTTTTGTAGATGGACAGTCAGATTTTTTTTTTTTTTTTTTTTTTTTCAAAATGTGAGAGGAAAAGATGACAGTTAACAAATTCTTTATTAGAAAAACTAGCTTATCCACAATAATAATAAACATTAATATGTATATTAATGCGTGAAAATTTTTTCCCAGAGAGAAAATTCGCCTTGAATATAACGTATCAAATGAAAATCATTTTTTTTTTTTTCTTTATTGTTTAAAAGGCGCAAATGCCAACCTAGTGAAAAATTTGAGTTTCGTGATTGCCCCAGATCGGTGGCTCGCGGATTATATTCCATCTTGTGCTAAGTTTGTAGCCTTGCCAACATGTAATAGTGATAAGTTCCTTGCTGGGTGTCGTTCCATGTGGTTTAGTCGGTAGAACGTCAGTGCGCTATACTGATGGCCCGGGTTCAATTCCCGGCATGGAATCTTTTTCACTAGGTTGGCATTTGCACCTTTTAAGCAATAAAAAGATTTTCATTTGATACATTAATATGTATAATGCATGCAACAGTTAATGCAGCAATTGCAAACAAATTTTATATCATAACTAGTAATACTGAAATTTAAATTATATTTGTTTGGCAACAGGACTTTTTTTTTTTTTATAATTTATGAGAAAGTAGCAGGGATGAAAGTGCGCTAAAGCCATTTTGTAGCAGCTTTGGAGCAGCAAAAAACGAATTTTGGAGCAGTAAAACCTATTTTTGTAGCAGCAAAAATCAGATCTTGTAGCAGTAAATATCGGATTTTGTAGCAGCAAAAATGTAATTTTGTAGAAATAAAAGCTGTTTTAGGAGCAGATTGAAATATTCTAATGCGGATAAACTCTTGACAATTACAATAATTGCTATCTTGAAAAATATTTTTACATTTGAAAGAATAAATACTCAGATTAAATTTCTCCACACGTTTCAGACCTTTCGATGAAATTTGCAGTTTTTCGCAATCTTTTAACATAATTCACGCTTTTTCACAATCTTTTGACCCTGTTTTTTGTTTTTAACTAGATTTGCAGGGTTTTTTTTTACGATCTTTTGATGAAATTTGTACGTTTTCTGAGATCTTTTGGTGAAAACTACGGTTTTTACGATCTTTTTGATGCAATTTTCGTTTTTTTTCACACGATCTTTTAAAGATATTAACGGGTTATTTTCATGATCTTTCGACCGTATTTTGTTCTTTTTATGACGAAGTTAGATATCCTTTGACAAAATTTCATGTTTTTTGTGATTTTTTGATGAAATACACTTGTTTTTCGGAATCCTTTAGAGAAATTTGCGGTTTTTTTCGCCATCTTTTACAGAAATGAACTTTTTTTTTACGATCTTTTGACTTTGTTTTATTGTATTTTTTATGATATTAACGATTCTTTGGCAAAACTCATGTTTTTCTTGCGATCCTTTCATGAAATTCGAGTGTTTTTCGTGATTCTTCGATAAAATTTACGTGTTCTTCATGATCTACAGTCGAAATTTGCATTATCTATTGTCAAAATTTACGTCTTTTTCGCGATCTCTTGTTGAAATTTGAGCGTTTTTCACATCTATTGGTGAAATTCGAGTGTTTTATACGATATATTGACGAAATTCAAGTACTATTCGTGATCTTTCAATAAAAATGTGCGTGTTTATCGCGATTATTTGACAAAATTCGTGTGTTTTTTTTGTGATTTTTTGACAAAATAGGCTTGTTTTTCGGGATCCTTTAAAGAAACTTGCATTTTTTTGTGATCTTTTGGCTGTGTTTTGTTCACTCTTTTTTGACAATAACGATCCTTTAGCAAAACTCATATTTATCTTGCGATCCTTTGATGAAATTCGAGTGTTTTTCGATAAAATGTGCATGCTTTTTGCGATCTATAGACAAATTTTTCATGATCTATTAATGAAATTAGAGTGTTTATCACGATCTATTGGTAAAATTCGAGTGACGAAATTAGCAATCCTTTGACAAAATTCACGGTTTATTATTTCGAGATCCTTGACAAAATTCGCGTATGTTTTTTCAGATGCTTCGACAAAATTCCTCTGTTTTCCGCGATTTTTTGACGAAATTCGAGCATTTTTCCGGAATTTCACGTTTTTTTCCTACAGTGTTGAATTCAAGTGGTGGCCCGGGGAAACATCCCCCCCCCCCCCATTTTTTTTTTTTTTTTTTTTTTTTGAGATTTTGGGTTTTTAATGATCAAAAAGTGCAATTCCCCCTACCCGGAACTCTATCATGTCCCCCGCGGAGCTACAGAAGTCCCTCCCGGAAAGAAGTGTTTGAATTCAACACTGTTTTCCTTTGACTGCGTTTTGTTCATTTTTTGACGAAATAACAATTTTTTTGACAGAATTCTTTTTTTTTTTTTTTAATGTTTGACACATATGTAGCGGATTTTCATAGGCGCTTTCATTCTGCTTTCAGTTTTGCTGTCTATTGGCAGGATTCGCCGAGGAGCGAAATAATTCAATACCGACACGGGAAAGACACAGAACAGGAAGACACTTAATTCACAGAAAATATGTACAATACATAAGACAAGGGCGATTCTGGGTAATTTTTTTTTTTGGAAATTCACATCGCATTTTTGGAAATCGGTGGCGGGGGAAAGGGGGTATCCGCAATCTTCGGACGAAATCGGCGTTTTCACGCGATCTTCAGACGAAATCAGCGATTTATCTGCGATATTTTAGCAAAATCGGCGATTTATTTCGATTTTTTGTCGAAATTGGCAGTTTTCCCGAGACCTTTTGACAAAATCGACTTTCTCCAGTGTTTTTTTTTTTTTAATAAAATCGGCGATTTTTCGGCGATTTTTAGACAAAATTTGTATTTTTACGCAATTTTTTCTCGAAAACGGCGTTTTATTCCCGAGATCTTTTGACAAAATCAGCGTTTTTTCCGTGATCTTTTGCTGAAATCCGCGGTTTTTTTTTTTCAATGATCTTTTGGCAAAATATTTTAAGGCGATTTTTATCGAAAACGGCTTTATATCTGCAATCTTTAGAAGAAATCGGCGTTTTCCCGCAGTCTTCAGACGAAATCAGCGTTTTCTCTGCGATATTTGGTGAAATTGTGCAGTTTTTTGCGATCTGCAGAGGAATTCGCGTTTTTCAGCGATCTTTTGACAAAGTCCGTTGACAAAAACATCGACGAAATCGTCTTTTTCGGCAAAATATTGACGAAATGTGTGCTTTTTCGGCGATCCTTTCACGAAATTTGCATTTCTCCGCGATTGTTTTTTCCGCGCGCAAAACCGTACAAGTTGGCAGCTATGTGGAACTGATAGCCCAATTTCAAATTTTCGGAAGAGGATGCGTTAAATTTTCGGATGAGAATTACTCTTGACATAAGAAGCGAACTCTCATTAATTGGGAATAAACAAATTGAAGCAGCTCTCATTCGCCTTCCCAACGCGCGGGCTATAAGTCACATGACGTCCCGCTCCGAACTCTGCGATCGGCTGCAATGAAAATGAACGTACGATGACTCGAGGGGAAAACAACTTTTGGTCAAACTCTACAAAACATCGCGTGCTTTTCGTGACCGAATGCGCATGTTTTTCGCAATTTTTCGGCGAAATTTGCGCGTTTTTCGAGATTTTTTGCAATGTTTCTTTGTTTTTTGACGAAATTAACAGCCTAAAAAAAGTTATTTGTTGTTGCTTCCTGGATCGACGAAATCGCGCTAAATTTCGTTTTGGCACTAAGTGCCTTTTGGCGCAGGTTTGGCGCAAAATTGAAAAAAATAGCTGTTTTGTAGCAGTTTGGCGCAGTAAAACGGTTTCGGCGCAGTCTGGCGCAATTGGCGCAGGTCTTACATCCCTGAAGTAGACAAGTTCTCTTTATCTTAATCATATATTAATAAAATAATAACTTACGAAGTATGCTGTGATGTTTTCCCTTCAGCCAAGGGCTGTTCAGATTCCAATTTTGATTCGACCAAATTTGGCAATCCCTTTGGCCGCCCATCTCTACCTCTTCCAAACAAAGGAGCATCTTCAGATTCTTCATCATAACTTGGTAAGGTGACATTCTGCTGAAGAATTTCGAATTAACAAATAATATGTATAAAAAAAGGTATTGATTACAACACACAAAAGTGTTAAACAATTAATAAGTATAAAAATACTTTTTTAATAATTTAACAAAAAAAAAATAAAAATAAATTAACAGACACCCTACAATTCTAAAGATGAAACAGATTTGAGATTTTCAGGTATATTTAGAACAAATTTAGGCTACTAAGTACATATTTAAAATAAACACTTATCTATAAATAAATTAAAAGTTAAATTTAATTATTTTTAATATTTTTAAGGTGCCTGCTTACCTTTAAAGTGTGATTTTCAATGAAAAATCTAATTTTCTATAGTTGGTTAATAATTTTTTAGCTTTTCAAATTTAAATTTTGCATACTTTTTGGTTCAATTTTGTTTTTATCTTGTTCAGAACTTGAGTTATAAGTCGAGATGCGTGCCTCAACACCATGGATGACCTTTTTTTAAAAAAGAAATGTGTATGCTGTAAGTTTAAATATATACTATTCTTTCTATTTCATTCATATTCTGCATACTAGAACAGTTGAATGGGTTTCATCTGAACACACCTAGTATATGTATACATACAATATGTGTGTGTATATAAATGTATGTAAATATATGCATATATAGATGTATAACCCTGGCACCTGGAAAACAAAGACTGCAGTGAAAAATACTGGTGCATTATACAATCCACTCTGTGAAATCTGCCAATGTATAATCTGCAAATGTCTATTACCTATAGAACAGAGTGGGGTGCAATGGGACCATAGGTTTTTCTTTTTATATATCAGTCTAAACATTTCATCACTCACGCACTAGATGAAGGAATGACTGTCCAATCTTCAGTTGAAAAAAATTGCTGATCTGCAGAAGCTTTCAATTATACAAAGAAAATGATTTTTTCATGAATCAAAAGTTTTTTTTTCCATGTACTTTTTATACTTTCTGTGTATTTAACATTTTTCCTATTTGTGGAACATTATAATGTATATAATCTATAATTTAAATTAATCTAAAAAGCACCTTTTTTGTTTATACAACATTAGACGATCTTTACAACGCAATTCTCCATATAATGAATAACTTCTCACATGCAAATAATAAGTTCTGCAGTGAAGAAGCACCTGAATTTCTAGATTGTAAAACATTGCTACTGTTTTGAAACCTAAATTTAATGAATTAGTTCAGTTTTATTTTTTTAAATTAGAACTTTATAATGAAAAAAATTACAATCACAATAAATGTTTCTAAAAATAATATAATGAATGATTTGGGTCCAGGTATATTTAGACTATTTTTAAAAAGTCTAACAAAATGTGGAATGATCTACAGGGTGTTTATAAAGTCACGGATCCATTTTGATGTTTAATAACTCATAAAATAATAAAGATAGATTAAATTAATAACATAAATGGTTAGATAGGCTCAAAAAGTTTCATGACCCTTGTCAATGAGCTTCCACGTGTGCCCCCTTCGGCGCACGGAGAATATCAAGTTGATAGTCAATTTCGCACCAGGTATTGGCAAGCATGTCAGCATTCACAGAGGCTATTGCGGTTGTAATTCTGGTTTTTAAATCATCAATGTTCGACACTCTCCTCCTGTAAATATGTCCTTTACAAATCCCCAAAGAAAAAAAGCCCAATGGCGTTATATCAGATGATCTGGGTGGCCAAGGAATTGGACCTCCTCACCCAATCCATCTTCCTGGAAAATGGTCATTCAAAGAAGTATGAACGATGGTACCCCAATGAGGTGGTGCCCCATCTTGTTGCAAAAAGACATGTGGCTAAAGCTCTTCCAGTTATGGAAATACGAAATTTTCCAACATGTCTAAGTATATGACTTAAAAGCCAGAATTACAATTGCAGTAGCCTCTGTGGATGCCGACGTGCTTGCTGCTACTTGGCGTGAAATTGACTATCGACTTAATATTCTCCGTGCGACGAAAGGGACACACATGAAAGTTCATTGACAAGGGTCATGAAACTTTTTGAATCTATCTAACCATTTATGTTATTAATTTTAATCTTTATTATTTTATGAGTTATTAAACATCAAAATGGGACCGGGACTTTATAAACACCCTGTATATAATACAACAATTTATATTTTGAATAAGGAATGCAGTATAAGGATACTCTAATGTATTTTGAAATGTTTCAGATATTTTTGGTTATATTTACGATTACGAGGTAAATTTAATGATGTGTGAAATGTGATCTATATAATGCAAAATTCTATATAGCACACAACTTAGAGTTTTTAGGTTTGCGTTATATATAGATCGTCTACTATACGAGAATTTAACATAAAAGAAGATAGCTGGGAGGAATAAAGACATGCAAACAATACTAATAAGCACTGTACTACTAATATACTACTAATAAGCAAATGTTTTTAGAGGACAAATTGATAATATATTCATTTACTTCCAAATGTAAATAAATTGAACTGACGTTTTTTAAATGTCATCGGCAGGGGTGGGGAATTTTTCAAAAATCTTACCAGCCATGGGTTTATTTCACCAGCCTGCAAGAACATGCATGCAGTTGAAAATAGTTTTGACAAAATTGCACATGAAATTACTATTACTACAATACATTTTCGTAATTCTTTTTTCCCTATAAAATTAAGAAATATATGCAACAGAGGTAAGCTTAATATAAGATAGAACTTTAGTATCATATTTACACTGTAATAATTTGGAAAGTTAAAATATTTAGATTGAAAAAGTCTCTGATAATGTTTCTATTGCCTACAGTTTTTTCAAAAATTAAAAATGCACTCGCCTTGCCAGAAAATCCACTCGCCACTGGCGAGCAAAATGATGTATTTCCCCATCCCTGGTCATCTGTGACTGCCAATCCTGAATTTTCTTTCCAGTGATGAAGATACTGGAAATTGACATTATGGCACAGTCATTATCAACCTACAGTTTTGATTAGACTATATGTACCCAATACTAGATTATTTGTGCCTCATACTTTGCTTTACAGCTGTCCCATACCTCCTTGTCAGCGGGGAGGTATGGGACACATTTTAAAACTTATAATTTCTTTAATTATATAGAATTGTTCTTGCATGTTATGTTTCTATATTGTTCAAGGATATTAAAAAGTGTTTAATCTTGTATACTATGCATTGAAATTTTTTTTTGTGTGTTAAAGTTGATTTCCTTATTTTTGTAAAAAGTGTCCCATCCTTCCCCACTCTCCCTTACTACAAGTTGGAATGTAAGCAAGTGTGCTCCTAAGAGTGCAGATTTCACAAAGTTGACTGCATATAAACAGAATGTAAAAGCAACACTGGAAGAAAACTAATGACTAAATTAGAAAACAAGACATTAAATATATGATCAAGATGAGAGATTTCATAAAATCATAACATTTAAATTGGAAAATTTTTATGCTACAACGTTTTGTTGTATGAAAATAAACATTCATAAAGAAAAATGCTCGATTACATAATAATAATAATAAACTATTGGTCTATATGTATTAATTAATAAGCAAGTTATAGGTCAAGAAAATTCATAAAAAATAAGAAGTTGGCTGAAGTTTAAATAGATGCAACAAACATGAGAGGAATTATTTTTGCATCTATTATTAATTAATTTCTATGGCGATAAAATCTAACATACGAAATATGGCAAGCAATAAAATTGTTAATTTAAAAGAACAATAGTACCCAATAATAACAATATCATTTTATCTTAGAAATTAATAATAAATTCTGCGATTCAAATTATTCTTCATGAATTGAATGAAAATAAAATGCTCAGTTCATAGTCTAGCGTACGTAATATGGTGGTTTTGTGGAATTCACTATTTTTTTATCGGCATGAATCACCCATCAGAATCACATATTATTTATTTTTTAAGGTATTATTAATAGCAATTTTTAAAAATGCTTACCATATCACAACATTTACCACCAAAACAATCCTTCGAGAATGGCAAACCCATTAGCAGAAGCAGACCAGCTTTTCAGCTGACTGTTTATCTTTCACATTCACAAATCACAAATCGAGTTGAGTAGAAAAACGAAGTAGAGAAGTCACGCGAAATAAATAAATTCCGGATATTGCGTAAGGTGACGTCATAGAATTCGCGATCTGAAAAGAGTAGTCCATAGAACTGATGCTAATTTTTATTGTTATTTTTTGAGTCTGGGTCAAAAATAAACAGAAGAATTTTTTGATTAGCATAAAGTACAAAATGACTAAGTAATAATCTTGTTGTCATTGCTTATGTCCTGTAACAAATTTGTTTTACTCACATAACTCCCTTGAAGTTCAAAACTCGAAAAAAACAGGAAAAAGAATTTGTGATTTATGTATCGCAAAGCCTTCGAAATTTTCATTCCGTTTCTAATTTATTTAATATAATTTATTTTATTTTGCAATATTTTTTGTATAACTGATGGATTCCCAACAAAAATAGCATTTATCCAATATTTACTATTTTCCAGAAATATGTTGAAAGGAAGTCTTTGGACAAGCAGAGATGCAAACACTGTGATATTTTTTTTAATGAAATAAATGATTAGTTTTAACCCTTCACAGCACTGTGTGCCACATCTGGCACACAGTGTTGAATTCAGGGGGTGGCCCGGGGGGGACATTCCCCCCCGGAGCCAGTGTTAAATTCAGACACTTTTCTCGGGAAGGGAGTTCTGTGGCTCCGGGGGGGGGACATTATAAAGTTCCGGGGGCGAAATTGCACTTTTTGACCATTGAAAACCCAAAATCTTAAATTTTCCAGGGGAGACATTTCATTGCTCCGGGGGGGGATGTCCCCCCGGCAGGGCCGTAGTTAGAAGTGAACAATAGGGGGGGGGGCTCAAGAAATTATAAGGAGGGGGGGGCTCATAATTTTTCTCTCTCTCTCTCTCTCTCTGTCGCAGAAAGATAAATTATTGGATATTCACATTGTAGGTACTATGTTTCTTATTAAATTGTTGCAATAACTTCATTTTTTGCTAGGAAAAGTATAGGATGATGAAAATTTTGAGTGCATAACTGGTACAAAATTAAACATCATGTTAGCTTCATATGTACAAATAGGATGAGGGAGTATTGAAATACTTATTTTAGATACAATTTAGTAATTCTGCAAAACTATAAAAGGGTCCCCAAACTAAATTATGCTTTTGAACAGAATTCCATTTGAATTTTTGGAACAGAAACTCATTGAATGAACTTGGAATCTTTTCCAGGGGGGGGGGGGGGGGGCTCAAAATATTTTAGGAGGGCTGAACCGTCCATAGCGCCTTCTTAGCTACGACCCTGCCCCCCGAGCCAACCTCTGGATTCAACACTGCTCGGAGCTATCAAATGTCCCCGCGGAAAATTTGAGATTTTGTGTTTTCAATGATAAAAAAATATAATCCCCCCCCCCCTCCAGAACTCTATTGTGCTCTCCGGGGCCACAGAAGTCCCTCCCGGAGAAAAGTGTCTGAATTCAACACTGCTGGCACATACCTAAAAATACCATAATTCTCATTTACTACCATGTTTTTGGCCAATATCATTGTTGTAACTGATCAAGACTAATCCATGGAATGGAGTGATATTTACTTTGTCTATTTCAGATGGCTGCATTTGACAAATAAATTGAAATTTGTTCTTTGGGAAAAAAATCGATTAAGTTATAAAAGCAAAATTAATTTTTATTATTTTTACTGAATGCTTAAAAATATCAATATAAAGAAAATTGCAGAGGGTTAAGAAGATAAAGTTCAATAATTTAAGCTCATTTAACCGCAAAATAAAGCAATTGAATATTTAAAAACTCAAATTGTGTACCTACGGTATACATCATAAAATATCATATTTTAGCTCAAAATTTGAAAATTATTATTATTATTATTATTATTATTTTTTTTTTTTTTTTTTACTATTTTCTTCATTATTAGATCAATAAATAGATTTCAAATAATTTTTTCATAGAAGTAGGGGGAAATGTGCAGTAAAGGGTTAATAAAATTGTATAGATTATGCGCCTTCTCCATTTTTAGGTGCGTTCGTAATTATGTAAATACGTAGCACCTATTGTTGTCGTTCAGTCCGTCTGTCTGTCCGTCCGCATATAACAACGCAAAAACTACCCAGCCGAATCGTTTGAAATTTAAAATACATAATTATTACATAGTTTTGTCGAGTCATTTCAAATTTTATGAAAATCGGATGGATAGATCAATTACAGGGACAATCAAAAGGATTCCGTTACATTACGGTCAAGGGTAAAAAAAGTTTCAAATGCATTGTAATCGTTTGAAATTTGAAATACATAATTATTAAATAATTTTGTCGAGTCATTTCAAATTTTATGAAAATCGGATGCATAGATCAATTACAGGGACAATCAAAAGTATTCCGCTATATTACGATCAATGGGGAAAAAGTTTCAAATGCATTTTAATGGTGTTACAGTTACACTCATTCGAACGTAATAGAATCAACATGAATGATGAATCTATGAAATATATACTAAAATATACATTTTGTACAATCTGTGATGCAAAGAATATTTATTATTAAATTACAGGGCCACACAAAATTATTCTACTACATAATCCTATACGGGGAAACATTGTTTGGGGCGTGTTTTAATTATATTAAACTACTTCACATTTTATGAATAAGATATACGTTGCTGAGGTGTTGTAAAAATTACTTCCTGCATATTTACAGGAACACAAAGATTTCGATCACTATACTGTATCCGAAGTAAGCTCTACTATATCAGCATGGTCTGAATATTTTTAAAACTTCGTTATCGTACGAACGCACCTCATTTGCTACGCTCCACGTGCAATTTCCAACTTGTTAATTACTATAATCGCTGTTTTAATGAATCGCGTTTCCTGAATAGAATTGAATTTAATTGAATAAAGGGATAGATTTTTACTAAAGTAAAAATACTAATGCCGTTATAAAAGCTGCTTATTTCGTAAACAAATTATCAATGGCGGATCCAAAGGGGAGTTCACGGGGGTCATGATTTTTTCCTCCTCCTCCTGAAGGAAAAACCAAAAACTTAAAGGACATTTTAAAAACGAAACGACTCTGTTATTATGTAAGCCACGTATTGATTTTTACTGTCTTTTATAAATTCAATCGGAAACATCCAAGCATTTTGTCTTGAGCAATGTATGTTCGCATTTTAATATTATGATTTTATTTTTATTTATTTATATTTTACAAAATTCTTTATATTTAGAAGGAATTTTATTTGAATAGGAAATCGAAATATCATTGTTAAAAACGAAGAAAGTAAAACAGTTACAAAATGGGTAGAGTCAAATTATCAAATATGGAAAAAACCGAATTCAAAGAAAGGCATTGTATGAAAGATAGTCTTTTAAAGCAAAAAAAATTAGGTTTGATTATTATCGAGTCCACAGAGTTACGAACTGTTCGACGATAACGAAAAAGGAAACAATGTCGAACTGATTGATTGTAAAAAACATTTTTTTATATATAATTTATTTTTTATTGAATTAATGAAATTGAATTTATTTATTTTTAATAATTATTTCTATTAGTTTTTTTATGTATTTTTTTTATAATTTTATTTATTTATTTATTTTTATTTTATTTATTTATTTATTTATTTATTTTTGATTTCTTTATAAGTTTTGAATTTTAGTCTTTGAAAAAATCATTTTTCAAAATGATTATTGTAATTTGTTAAATTACATTTTTTATTTTATTATATATATATATATATATATATATATATATATAAGACCATTAATAGTAAACAATATTAACCATTTGAAATTAACCATTGAAATATATATATATATATATATATATATATATATATATATATTTTTTTTTTTTTTTTTTTTTTTTTTGTACGAATGAAAATTACTTTTCAAAAGTATCAGAAAAGTAGTCATTTTGGATATAAAATTGCTTATTAACAGATGTCACCCTCACACACACACAAAAACGTTCATAATACCCTCTTTGGAACTGGAGAGCTGGATATGCCCTTGCCAATTATTCATATAAGCAAGTATAAATGAATCTGTTAGGTTTCAGATACGGCTCTGAAACGATCTAACACCAACTCCCCCTCCCCTTCGTCGCGCCACTGATTTAGAAAATCTAAATATTCTTCATTGCTGTTAGATTCACAAAGTTCAGGGAAATTTTCTGCAATCGCAGAATCGCCCTATCCAGTTCCAATTTTCAACAAATTTAATTTTATGCAAAAAGTGTGAGAGTACTTTCGTGAGTGAATAAGGAGCAACTTATAAATCGAATACACCCGAAATATGCCATTTCAGTATTAAAAAGTCCTTTCGGCCAATGCCGGAAGGAAAAGATAGATTTCATATTTTTTGTTTTTAAAATTTTGAAAGTTTTTCTTGAAGTTAATTTTACTGAAATTTTAAGAAGCTAAAATGCGACGAACCCGATAAGAGAATACTCGTTAATACTGTATGAGAAATACGCCAAATTAGTAGCGGTTACTTATTTTTTGGTCACCAAATTTAGCGATATTTCGCCAAGAGTCGCCAAGTTTGGTGAGAATTTAAAGCTAACAAATGTTAATAATATTTAAGCATTGCCCGTCAATGCACGTAACATTAATACAAATGGCCGCCATTTTGAAACAAGATGCCGGATGAAGATGGCCAGCAAACTCGGTCGAGACATAAGTATGTTTATGTATTGTGCATATAATTAATTTAATCCAAAATTGTTAGTAAATATAAGAGTAATCACATGACAAGTATCAGATACATATATGTACATACACTGCTCAAAACAATTAAAGGGTATTTGAAGTTTTATATAAAATAAAGATATAAACGAAATTTTTTTTGCCGAAAATAGAAGAGAATCACAAATGCAAATTTTTCTGTTTTTCAAACTGTGGAGTATGCAAATTTTGAGTTCGACGTCAAAAATGTCGCTTCAGCGGCAGAGAATGAAATTTGACTTTCAACTGGATAAAAGAGAATGAAGACAAGGATGATCGGCATTCAGTGATTGCTTTGTTTCGATGAGTACGATGTCTCAGCGAAGTCATTTGACAGATTCAGAAGCTTGGAGAATTGTTGGTAGGTTAGAAGGGGGTCAAACTCAAGCCGAAGTAGCGCAAGCCATTGGAGTGTCACAAAGTGCATTTCCAGGATCTGGAACCGTTTTTTGGAGAGTGGATGTGCAGGCCGAAGACCAGGGCAAGGTCATAGACGGGCAACAACGCCCAATGAAGATCGGTATTTAGCGTTAACAGCTCAGAGACACCGAAACATGAACGCTACTCTTCTCAAAAAAACTCTTTCGCTCAGCTACAGGCACCACGATTTCAACTCAGACTGTACGAAACCGGCTCCATGCTGTAGGTCTGTATGCTCGCCGACCGATGGTATGTGTTAGATTAACATCAAGGCATCGTCGCGACCGCAGGGAGTGGGCAACCGAGCATGTCAACTAGAGGAGAAATGAATGGAGCAATATTCTGTTTTCTGACGAGTCCCGTTTTTCTGTGCATCCGGATAATAGGCGTATTTTCATCTGGAGGGACCGTGGCAGTAGGAATAATCCTGCGTTCGTGCACGAAAGTGTCAGATTTGGCGGTGGAGGAGGGTTGGTGTATGGTGGCATCTCCATTGACGGGCGTACTGACCTCTACATCATTCGAGATGGAGCTCTGACTGGTCGCCGATATAGGGATGAGATCCTCAGACCTATTGTAGTCCCTTACGCTGCAGCAATCGGAGATAACTTCATTTTAATGGATGATAACTGCAGGCCACATCGTGCAAACCTGGTGGAGGATTTCCTTTTCGAGGAATTAATCGTTCGAATGGAATAGCCAGCGTGTTCTCCAGACATGAATCCAATCGAGCACGTTTGGGACATTCTAGGAAGACGAGTTTCTGGCCGCCAACAACCCCCACAAACTCTCTAAGAACTGGAAAGAGCTCTTCTGGAAGAGTGGGGCAGAATACCTCAACTCGTCATTAATAGACTCATTGAGTCCATGCCTCAAAGGTGTTCAACGTTGCTGGCCGCCCGTGGAAACCATACCCCTTACTGAAAATGATTTTCTTTGAAGAAAACACCTTTTCTTATTCTTTTTTTCTCATATGCGCAAATTGTGTTTTTTTCCTTTTGTACACAAATGCGCAATAAAATGCATTTTCTTCTGCCAAACATGTGTAATTTATTCTCATATAACTTACTATGTCTGTCGACCATGTATCAATCAGCTAAAAAGTTTCCCAAATACAAAATCCACCTAAAACTGCAATATCCTTTAATTGTTTTGAGCAGTGTATATATGTAAACTTTTTATAAATAAAACCATTGCAACATATATTTACCAAAAAATCATAAATTCCAATAAAAACCTGCTAAGCTGAATATGACAATATATAATTGACAAAAACAAAATTTTAAAATGGTGTATCAAATTAGTGGTCTGCACGGGAATTGTTTCGAGTTTTCTAACGGGCCTGGCTGGCAGAATTAGAATAATTTTTTCAACGGGGCGGGCTGTCACGATATAAAAAAATAAACGACCGGGTCGGCAAAAATTGAGCTTAAGCCATTTAGTAGGCCACCTCACCTAGCTGAAACTGAAATTGAACGGACCATATGGGCGGTTGATAAAAAAAAATGGAAAGATTTAATAAAAAACGATAAAATATGAGCTATTTTCAATGGATATGGTGTGTCACGAGCCGATGCTAATTTTACAACATTAATACAGATATGTAACTTGTGCCACTGTAAAGATCGGCACTGGACAGTTGCTTCGTGTCTAACCCGGGTTAGTATTTTTTTAATAGACTCGAGCCGGGCCGAGATCAGGTTTGCATTGTTTTTCTACATATAGTCGAGCCGGGTCAGAATTAGACTTAGTTGTTCTTAAGATTTGGAGGACAGACCAAAATGATTTGTAAAAATATTAATAGCGATAAGGAACTTATATTAATGTAAACTTTGGAAATATATTTTTTGATGGTTCTTAAATCCCCTTCTCAATAACACAAAATTTGACACATTTTCTGACTAATTTTTAACTGCAAAAGCATAGAATTGACAAGCCTGACTATTGTAGGCAATTGGAATCGAATAGTGTTTTTCATTTTCGGTAAACAAGTTACTTGTATATACTTATTGAGATATAAGAGATTCTTGTCATGTGGTTGCAGATTTTTCTCTGTTCCCATACTGTCACTTCCGGATATTCGATTCAAAACGCTAACTTTGACAGAATTTTCTTAAATTGCTTGTAACAAAAAATGGATAACGCCATTCGATTACATAGTTTCTGAATAAAAACACCTGCCGATCTTTGCGTTTCCGAAAAGAAACGAATTCAGAACTGTATCAGAAAGTAACTTCTTTGGATATGAGAAAATCTTTGATAAAATGATATAGAGATATTTTCATAAATCTACTTTTTATTATATAGCTTCAAAAGTTACGGCAATTTTAAATTTCTTTTCTTTCTTTTATTCTAACCATATTAATTTTTTAATGTTGAAAGTCTAAGAATCTAAGTTATCATTAATGTTGCTATTGTGTATTTTCTGTAAAATATACCGTAAAATCATCCCATAAATATGTATGCAGTATTCTTTAAACGAATCTTAATTATATAATAAAAATTTGAAATTTTCCGAAATAGTAGAAATTGTATCGGGCCGGACCGGGCTCAGCCCGAACTTTTGAGTTTTACGCTGAGACGGTTCAAAATAACATTTCTTCGGATCGGTATGGAAATTCCGGACCTTACAGACATCTAACGCACATACGTCTTGGTACTTCAAGTAGAAAAGTTCATGATGTACGCAGGTACGTCGTAATGCTATAAGGGGTTAAATACCATCGATTCAGATTACATATTTTTACTTTCTTCTATCTTTACAAGAAGAAAGTATTGGATTCATGAAAATTTTCAACTTCCGGTTTTCGACGGATTTATACGTTTTAGAAGGTCCTGAACACGTTTTGACTATTTTTAGAAAATGTCTGTCTGTGAGTCTGTCCGTCTGTCTGTCTGTCTGTCTGTCTGTATGTGACAAGAAATTTGTGGGCGCTCTATCTCAAGAACTATTGCTCGAAATTTCATAAAATTTTATATTCAGTTAGACCTTGATATGAATTAGTGCCTATTGGTTTTTGGTGTAAATTGGCCAGCAGATGGCGCTGCTGTACTACGTTTTTCATGATTTTCAAGATTGCTATATCTCAAGAACTAATGCACAGAATTTCACCAAACTTCAGATTCTGTATACATAGTGTATCTGTATCTCCCCTTGATATACATAGACGCTGATTAAGTTTTGGTGTACATTGGCCAGCAGGTGGCGCTGCTATGCCACGTTTTTCATGATTTTCACGATAGCTATATCTCAAGAGCTGATGCACAGAATTTCACCAAACTTCAGATTCCGCGATACCTTGAGATACATAGCCACTGATAAGGATTTGGTGTGAATTGCCCTATAGGTGGCGCTGCTATGCTACATTTTGTACGATTTTTGCGATAGCTATATCTCAAAAACTAATGCAGAGAACTTCATCAAATTTTAGATTCTGTTACACTAGAATATATAACATAATTAGACGCTGATTACATTTTCGTATTAACCTTGCAACAGGTGGTGCAGCTATGCTGCATTTTGCACGATTTTTCCGATAGCTATATCTCCTCAACAACCAACGCACAGAATTTCATCAAACTTCAGCTTTTGTTACAAAATGACATATAACATAATTACACGATGATCAGGTTTTGTTATAAATTCTTCAACTGATGGTGCTGTTGTGCTATATTTTACACGTTTTTTTTTTAAACTAGCTATATCTCAAGAACTAATGCACAGAATTTCATCAAACTTCAGATTATTTTACACCATAACATAATTAGACGCTTTTTTACGTTTTGGCATAAATTGTCCAAGATATGGTGTTGCTGTGCTACGTTTTGCAAATTTTTTGTTATAACTATATCTCAAGAACTAATGGACGAAATTCCATCAAATTTCAGATTCTGTTAGGTCTTGACATAAACAAATGCTTATTAGGTTTTAGTATAAATTACCCAACATGAGGCACTACTAAGCTCATTTTCTCAGAATATTAATTAAATTTTGCATTTTAGGCTTTTCGGATACCAGAATCTCATTAGGCTAGGTCAAATGTTCGAGGAAATTCGATAGTTGGTAACTTTGGGGTCACCACGTTTTTTTTTTTTTAAATATTAAAATGTACTTATGAGATAGAAGAAAGTTTTGGGATTGACACATCCAACTAGTTTTCTTTAAGATTGAAAGAAGAAAAGGACATCATAATGATATTCTCCATTATTTTTCGTTATGGTAAATTAATACCAATACCAATAAAGCTATGGCACATTATTCCCCACTTTCTTTTCTTTTCCACAATAACGTAATGATCTAATTGTCACCGTTTTGCAGACTAGAGGCGGCAGAACAGACACAATCATCTCATCAAGTTCGTAATTTAAATTCCAGAATTAGTTAAACCCAATGGAATCACTTATCGCAAAACAGCCGTTTTCGAGCTATCCGTGACAATTTATGTCACACTATTTGTTTATTTATTATAATGCATTTATCTGTCATATTTATCATACCGTAACATTTATATTTTTTGCTGTTAAATGGCATCCTGTGAACTTAATTATGTTATTTACAAACCGGGAGGCGGTAGCACAGATAACCACTTCATCCAGTTCGCAATTAAAATTCCAGAATTAGTTAAACCAAATAGAATTACTTACCGCAAATCAGCCGTTTTCGAGTTATCCAACAACTTATGTCACACATATTGTTTGTTTATCACAATGCATTTATTTATTATATTTGTCATATCGTAACATTTATAATTTTTGCTGTTAAATGGCATCTGTAAACTTAATTATGTTGCTTACAGACCGGGCGGTGGCAGCACAGACAATCCCCTCATCAGGTTCACGGATAAAAATCTAGGATTAGGTAAATCTCGATTCGCATAATAAAACGCAATCGATCTGCCAAGTCATATCTTGGTTTAAAACACTGAAAAACCCGATTTTAGCCGTTGACTCACAGGTTTAGCATTGTGTTTTTCTTGTACCCAGTCCTTCTTGTTTTCATATTTTTGGGTGCATTAAATATAATGCTTCTAATGTTAAATTACATTTTCATATTTTATTATTATCTCCTGAAATTATACTGCTGATGTGCTAATTTTTTATGTAGCAATAATATTAAAATACCCAAACATAAATACATTGCATTTGAATTTTTTTTAAATTTTATGATATGAATTATGAAATTAATATTCGAATAAATTATGAATTTCAACCTACATTTTTTGATGCATTTAAGTTTATTAAGTCCTGTTTTATGGAAATCTAAAATTTAAATTTTTCTTCCAAGTAGTTTTCCTATTATGCTTAAAAAACGGCAAAATGATTATTTAAGGGGCCGTCTACGATAGAAATGACTAGATATTTTGAAGCTTCTTATGCTATCATATAACATATCAGTCTTCAATGGCTGTTGAATGGCACATAAGATGCCTTGATCAAGAAGGGGGCTCTCTCGGTCAACAATCGAGTGGCGAACTTCAATTTGGATACAGTCCTATCCCTAAAGTATGCTAGGGACATTGCTAGCGTCCGAGTAGGGGGGGGGGGCATTTCCTACCCGATAAATAAAATGTCTCCCCGAAAAATTAAGATTTTGTGGGGCCACAGTAGTCCTCCAGAAGAAAACAGCCTTACCTTAGCTGACGTCAGTCTGAATTCGACATTTGGCACATTTTACAAACAAACAACTGTCAGTTAAAAAAAAAAAAAAAAAAAAAAAAAAAAATAGTTATTAAAATTTGTTTAGAGGAGATGTTGAAGAAATTCGGTTTGTATTTTAAATATGATAATGAATTGTTTCTTTAAAAAAAATTCTCTAATGTATAAATCTACTTACCTTAGCTTCGGAAACAAAGTTGCTTAAAGAGAGATCGCTAATTTTCCTCACTGTTAAATCCAAATTGCTGTTCATTTGTTCGGCTTCAGCCATTTTTACGAATGCAACGCCCCTGGCAATTTCCTGAAGTCTCTCTTTTATCGTGAGATAATTCAAATCAAAGTGTTCTTTTGTTGTTTTCTAATCAAGTGTTATTTTTTTTTTTCGTTTTTTGTGCTTTCGCTTGTCAGATATGAATAACAATTATATCGAGCTCGTAGCAAATCTAACATAATACAGGTTACTTAGATAAAAACCGATATTTTAAATCGAATTAAGTAGAGAATTTATCAAAATTATCATTTTTTGTTACGTTAGAGTCCAGCATCGGGTCGCGTAACCCGAATTTATCCGAACTCGATGGAGTCGGATAGGCACTAATTGTTTTGTGCGATTTGAGTTCATATCGGATTGACTCTAATTGTTCTGGTGCAATTCAAGTGTAGCTTAGGTCGGTTTGACTCTAATTGTTCTGGTCCAATTCAAGTGTAGCTTAAGTCGGTTTGACTCTAATTGTTCTGGTGCAATTCAGGTCGGTTTGACTCTAACTGTTCTGGTGCAATCCAGGTCGGTTTGACTCTAATTGTTCTGGTGCAATTCAAGTGTAGCTTAGGTCGGTTTGACTCTAATTGTTCTGGTGCAATTCAAGTATAGCTTAAGTCGGTTTGACTCTAATTGTTCTGGTGCAATCCAGGTCGGTTTGACTCTAACTGTCCTGGTGCAATCCAAGTGTAGTTTAGGTCGGTTTGACTCTAATTGTTCTGATGCAATTTAAGTATAGTTCAGGTCGGATTGACTCTAATTGTTCTAGTACGATTTGAAGTTAATTTAGGTCGATTTGACTTTAATTGTTTTGGATTGGATTTTGAGTCTTGAGGGAACGTTGACGTCATTCTGATATTAGCAACACCAGGCGATCGAATTTCGCCTTTACAGAATTTTTTTTTTACTTTCAAAATATCGCACATTTTTAATTTTTTACACTGTCGAATAGATAAATAAATGTATTTTACAAATTCAATTTGTTATAAAACTGTATCATTTACTTATATTGTATGTTTTTTTTTTTTAAATAATTTTCAAGCAAGAATTTTTTTAAAAATATATCTATAGCATGCAAACGATTAGGAAAGATATCCGTTTGCATTTAAGTTAATATAAATAGTTCAGCATTTGTTTCCTGCTGATAATCTATAACGAAGTCAAAACTTCATTAATAAAATAAAATATTATAAATGAAACAGAAACTTAACAGACATGTAATCGAAGTATGTTCTGCGCTCGCAGAAAAAATTCGTCAAAAAATGCAAAAAGATAGCAAATTGCCGGAACAACCCCTTGATTTGGAGAAATTTTCCTCTTTTGATCAAGAAATTTTAAAATTAAATTCACGTCACAATTTATTATTATTATTATTATTATTATTATTTATTTATTTATTTATTTTTATTATTATTTTTTTTAAGGGAAATGGGATTTAAAAATTACGTTTATTAAACGAACAGTCGTGGAAGAAAAAAATAAAAAGAATATTGCCCAGTTAAACTGATGGCATCGAGCTCACAGGCTAGGCATACTAATTGTACATGACAGGCTTATACTTTCAAGGGTTAATTCCGTTCGAAAAACAAATTAAGAAGGGGAAACAGCTCCCCCATTTCCCCTTTTTAAACTTAATCATTGAACCCCCTAAACTAATCAGGTATATGCTTTATCATATAAAAAATCTATATTCAGATCTATATTTCTATGCCAAAATTCAGGCCAAATCGGAAAATTCTTTTTAAAAACACATTTATATAATTTAAGAGAAGTTATCCCCCTCTTTTATACTTAACCATTGAACTTCCAAAACCATTCAGAGATTCGTCTTATCAGAAAGAAAGTACATCCAAAATTAAAAGCAAATCGGTCAATTCTGCATAAAAACCCATTTATCAAATTTAGGGGGGGGGGGGGAGGGTAATCGCAAGTACCCCTTAAACAAGAATTTAACAGAAGAACCGCACAGCTAATTAGGGAAGCATCTTATCACTATGAACCTGTATCAAAAAATTGAAGCAAATCGGTTAATTCTGCAAGAAAAAAAAAAACATTTAAATAAATTAAGAGAGTAATCCCGCCGAACCCCTATTTATACTTATCCAATGAATTCCCAAAACCAATCAGGAAAGCGCCTTATCAGAATGAAACTATATTCAAAATTTGAAACAAATCGGTAAATTCTGCGGGAAAACCCCATTAACCTTAATTAAGGGGGGTTACTTCCCATTTCCTTCCTCTTAGACTTATCCAATGAACTCGCAAAACAAATCATGGCAGTGCCCTCATGAAAATGATCCTATGTCTAAAATATGAATGAAATCAGATATATTCTGCATAAAAAAAATATATTTATATAAATCAAGGGGAGAGGCATTAGCCCCCCGTTCCCCCTCTTTATACTTATCCAATGAACACCGTATACTAATCATAAAGGTGCCTTATCAGAATGATCCTATATCTAAATTTTGAACGAAAACTGATAATCCTGCATGAAAAATCCATTTATGTAAATTAAAGGGAGGGACATTAGCCCCCCGTTCCCCCTGTTTAAACTTATCCAATGAACACCTGATACCAATTACGGAGATGCTTCATAAAAATGGTTTTACATCTAAATTTTGAACGAAAACTGATAAATCTGCATGAAAAACCTATTTATATCAATTAAGGGGAGTGGCATGAGCCCCCCGTTTCCCCTCTTATACATAGCGAATGAACTGCTAAAACTAATCAGGGAAGCGCCTTATCAGAATATACCTACATACAAAATTCCAATGGATCTGATATTTTTATCAAGAGTTATCGCACGTACGTACGAACGAACGTACATACATACAGAACGGGCGGGCACATAAGCTCTCAGTCTTTGATAGCCTGTGTGCTAAAAAAGTAAACGCCGCCTACTAACTCTGTAACAAATGATTGTAGTAGAAAGTTACTGATACCCATACATACTATCTCCGGCTCTTTTTTTTTTTTTTTTTTTTTTTTTTTTCAAATTTAAGAAATATACTACTTCCACCCAGAATTTATTTAGCGATTGAAACTAAGAAAATTGCAAATTCGAACCGTATTTAACGCAAGGTACATTTACTTTTTTTCGCCTTCTTTAAATATACTATTTAACTGGTTGTATACTTTAAATAGACTACTTAAAATACTATATACTACAATAATGTATTATGTACTACAATAATATACCATATACTATGGTAATATATGAGGGCCTCAGAAGCCAAGGGGTACAAGTGACAAAATTTAGATTTCGAGTAAATTGATTTCAAAGTTAAACATCAATTGTAATTTAGTGAAGAGATATGAAACTTTTGCTTATATCTTAATGATTTTTGAACTCTTATTTCAATAACAGTTTTAAAAAAAGTGGAATACAATTTTTCTTTTTATTTATAAATAAGCAATGTTTATCATCATTCGGCACTAGTACCCCTTGGCTTCCAAGCAGTAATGGAAAGTGCTTGGAAATTAAAGGGTACAAGTGCCGAATGAGCACAAGAAATGAAAAATTATGAAATAAAAATTTGTATTTATGAAAAAATTAAGAAAAATGTTGATACAAATAAATAAAATGACAAAATTTTGTTTAATATAAATTCTAAAAAAGGAAAAATTATGAAATAAAAAATTAATTTACGAAAAAAAAAAATATGAACGGTGTTGATCTAAATGAATGAAAGGAATTTTTTTTGTTCTAATATAAGTTTTATAACTTTAACTCTTTAAGCGGCCTGCAAAATATTCCATTCATGTTTAACAATTCATAAAATGGTATTTATAAAAGGCATTGGTATGGAAATTTTTATTTGACAAACTTACATATTTATTTATCTTATTCACTTCAAAAAATTAATTTTAATATTGATTTTGTGATAAATCATCCAGTGTTTTTAAAAGTTGCGTGACAGAAAAACCCGGTTAGGTCGCTTAAAAGGTTATTATAAATTTTGAAACATTGAAATTTTATATTTTTAACATTTTCAAACAAAGTTGAAAAGTGAATATGATTTTAGTTTGTCTTCCGTCTGTCCGCGCCCTAACTCTCGTAAATATATTCGGATTGTCCTGAAATTTTTGGGAATAATTCACGTTTACCTCAACACGATCCTATAGCAAATAAAGTTTCTTACACGATTAGTTTATTTACAGGGACAATCAAAAGTCTTCGTTACATTACGGTTTATGGGAAAAATCGTTTCAAATGAATTTTAAAGATGTTACACCTTGTCACATATTAAAGTTTATATGCATTTACGAATTGCATTAAAATAAACATTCAGTAAAATATGAGGTGAAAAGAATAGATATTTTTGATTTACAGAGCTACACAAAAGATTTACATTACCTAATGATAAATTGGGAATTTTTTACAATATATTTTAATTATATTACAATTTTCATGTATAATAAAATTGATATACATCGCTGAGGCTTAATACGAGGGCAATTCGGAAAGTAACCTCCGTTTATGAATTTAAAAAAAAAAAAACTAATGAAAGGAAACATGTTTTATTACTTACGTATGAAAGATACGTTCTTCAGCTACTTCTCAACATAATTGCCGTATTAATTAAAACAATTATCATAACGGTAAATCAGCTTTGAAATTCCATTGTCACAGACTTCTGCCGCCGGCCTATTCAACTGCGATTACTTTTAAATTCAACTCGCACCACTCTTTGAATCCAAAGAATTTTAACATATTCTTTTATTCATATTGAGAAATTCCGAATTGCCCTCGTAATATTTTACTTCACCCACTATTTTTTTAAACATTTTTTGTAGTACATTTATCAGCAAATTGTATAAAAGAATATGTTAAAATTCTTTGGATTGAAAGAGTGGTGCGAGTTGAATTTAAAAATAATCACAGTTCGCCGGCGGCAGAAGTCTGACAATGGAATTTCAAAGCTGATTTACCGTTATGATAATTGTTTTAATTAATACGGCAGTTATGTTGAGAAGTAGCTGAAGAACGTGTCTTTCATACGTAAGTAATAAAACATGTTTCCTTTCATTAGTTTTTTTTTTTTTTTTTTTAATTCATAAACGGAGGTTACTTTCCGAATTGCCCTCGTATAAGTTATTTCGCACATAATACGAAGTACACAGTATTTACAGAAACACATAAAAGATTTCAAATAGTATGTTCTATCCGAAGTACTGTATATTATCGATGATGATTCATGGATGAACGAAATGCCTTCTTAATTATGATTTGCGCTTTTAAGTTTCACTAAATTTATACACATTAATATATTATAGTTCATATACAAGAGCTATGCAAAAGATTTCGTAAAGGTTACTGAATGTGAGCGTAATTTATTTAAAGATTGCTTTTAAATACGTCATATATTTCTATTCTGAACTGCATTCAGTTTACTAAGAAATTCTTGTAAAATATAAATAAATGATATACAGGGTCACGCACAAAATTTTATACATGGTCATCTATGGATGATAATTTCTAGAAATGTGATTTCAGTAGTCTTAAGAGTGTTTTAGTTTGAACTAAATTTTAGCTAAATACTGGCGTATAATAAAGGTTCAAGTTAAACTACAGGATAAACAAAAGTATACAAGTGTGTTTCCATCTATTAGTATAAACTGCTGAAAGAGAAATTTCAAACTGTTATGCGTTTTCTTGCTAAACTAAATTTCCCCATTATGCAATATATATCAACCGACAGATGAAACATAGGGCTGTTCAAAATTATTAGGATACATATTCAGCTATGGACAGTAACACTCTATTACCCTAAATAGAAAAGATTTTTAAAGATTTCAGAGAGTGTTGGAACGTGATTCATAATCTACGCTTAATGCATGATTTTCTTACATGTTAACAGTTAAAATGCATTTATTTAATGTACAAAAAAGCAAATGGGCTTGTATGTCGTTCGTCGTGCTTCTGCTGTAGTCGTTAACGGATACAACTGTACCTATACCCTTTGGCCTCCACGCGTTTCACAGTTTTAGGAAAGAGGTTAAGTAACTGACCCCTAAAACGCAGTATATAATTATAAAATCACTTATAACTTCTTACCTACAAATAAATAGATTCATTTCCAGATAGTCTGTGCACTTAACTCATTTTTTTCAATTTTGTCACTTATACACCTTGGCTTCTGGGCTCCTCATATACTTAATTAATGAACTATTTAATTGATTGTTTTTCAGGTAGCATAGATGTTTAAAAAAACAGACGTTTTTTTAATTATATTTTAATTTTAGATAAATAGATTTCATAGTGTAATTAAAAAATGAAATAATCTCGAAACTACTTAAATTTAGGTAGAAAATTAGACAATTTATAAATAATAATAATAATAACAATGATAAGTAAGAAAATAGCAAAATATGTTGTATATTATATATATATATATACACACACACAAAATACACCAATTTAAATTTTACACAATAATAACCTATTAAGTAAACTCTCCTGTAACAGTATTTTTTTTTTTTTTTTTTTTTTTTTTTTTTTTTTAAAGAAGAAATAGACAGGGACTGATTACTAACGAAAGGGGGGGGGGGGACTCACACAAGTTAAAAAATAACAGATTTTTTTTTTCCCTTGCATGAATAAGAAGAAAATTTATATTAAACTTTACTGGTGGAAGTTTGCCACGTTAGTAATTAGGCCCTGGTAATTGAATAATAGAAATTCTAAAAAATCAGGTATTGGAAAATATGACAATTTAAACGAAAAGAAAACGATTTTTTAAAACAATATCTGTGGCTTCCGGTAATAACCAGGTAAAGCACATTTTTGAAAAAAAAAAAAAAAAAAAAAAAAAAAAAAAAAAAAAGAGGTAATTTGGGAAAATGTACCTTTAAAAGAGTACTTTCATCTGCCATAGTACTGAAAACCATAGGGCTGTTCGAATATTTTCCACCGTGGGCGACTATAAATTTTCATTTAAAAATTGGAAAAACAGTAATAATAGGGTAAGTGCATAAAGTAACGGTAATAACAAGATAAGATTTCTATTTATTTCTTTAAATCGTCCATAATTCTGTGGCTTCCGGTAATAACCAGGCAAGGCACATTTTTAATATTTTGATAAATGTTAATAAAATGCAATTTTATTAAAAAATTTTTTAATAAATGTAGATTATTTTAACAAATACATTTAATAATTACATTATTTTATATAAATGTAAATAAAATTAAAATTTAATTTACATTTACATTTATTAAAAATAAATGTAAAACGGTAATAACCAGATAAAAGTTGCATTTTAAATTGGTTCTCAATTAATAAAAATCATTTTTATATAACTATTTTGGCAAAAAAAGAGGTTCTTATATCCTAATTAAATGTAGTGAAAATTATTAAGTTTTAATTTATTTTATAAAAGTAATGATAAAAAGACATTTTTGAAAACTTTAAACGTTAATTACTCAAAATATTAAAAATGTGCCTTACCTGGTTATTACCGGAAGCCACAGATATATAACAGCAATTTTTAAGTAAGAAAATAACAAAATGTAAACATATAATTTACACTAGGGATGCACAACCTGTGCCCCGCGGGCCAAAAATGGCCCGCGATGGGTTAACGTGTGGCCCGCGACCGCGAACTTCGTCAATTTACAACTGGAAAAAATTGCAATTTTTGCGCATAGATCGCAGAAAAAAAAAATCCTACATTTCGTTAAGTTACCGCGGTAAAATATAAAATTTCGTCAGTCACTTAAGAATAATAAATTTCGTAGATTGAATACGGAAAAATCGCGAATTTCATTGATCAATTGCGGAAAATAGCGAATTTCGTCGGTGACGCTCGAAAAAATCACGAATTTTGCCCATAAGGCTCGGAAAAAATAGCGAATTTCGCCGATCGGGCACGAAAAAAATCGGAAGTTTTGTCGATCGGGTACTGAAAAATCGCGAATTTTGCCGATCAGACGCGAAAAAATGCACATTTCGTTGATCGGGTAAGAAAAAATCGCCAGCATAAGTATCGATGTGCAAAAAAAAAAAAAAAAAAAAAAAAAAATTACAAAAGCTGGAAATTAAATACATCGGCTGTGGAAAAATTGCATGTTTTCTTGGTTTGTCCCGTGAAAAATACGCGAATTTCGTTGATCCGGCACGGAAAAAAAATCGTGAATTTTGTCAATCGGGGACGAAAACTTTGCAAATTTCGTTGATAAGGCACGGAAAAATTGAGAATTTTGCGATGATGTGCAGAAAAATTGAAAATTTCTATATCGGCTGCGAATAGCATTGCAAAGGCTTGAAAAAAGCCGGTTTAAACCCGGGAATGAACCGGGTTTTTAGGAATAAACCTGGAAAAAACCCGGGATTTTTTGGAATAATTCGGTTTTTTGGGAATAAACCTGGGAATAAACCTGGTCTATTGGAAATAAACCCGGGAATAAACCGACTCTTTGCAACTCTAGCTGCGAAACAATCGTGAGCTTTCTCAATTTATCAAGAGAAAAAAATCGTGAATTCCATCTTGTCACGTAAAAAACTGCAGAATTCGTCAAAATTAGTTCAAAGTTGCGAATTTAGTTATTTAGTATTTCGTCAACTAAAGCTGAAAAAACGCAAATTTCGACGATCGGACATGGAAAAATCACGAGTTTTAATAATCGGGTCCCGAAATATTGCAAATTTCGTTGGCCCGGGCAGAGGAATAAAGTTTATCGATACGTTTCGTAAAAGTCGTGAATTTCGTCAATCGGATTCATAATAATCGCAATTTTGTCGATAAGTTTCGTAAAAGTCGTGAATTTCGTCAATCGGATTCATAATAATCACAAATTTAGTCGATAAGTTTCGTTAAAATAGCGAATTTTGTCGATAAGCTGCAGAAAAATCATGAATTTCATCGATCTGGTTCTGAAGAAACGTGAATTTTATCGATCATGCGAGGAAGAATTGCGAATTTCGTCGATCAGCTTTAGAAAAATCGCGGATTTCGGCGACTGACTTCGTAAAAAGCACGAATCGCAAATTTTGTTGATCGTGCGATTATAAATCGCGAATTTTGTTGATCATGCAATTATAAATTACGAATTTCGTCAATCAGATTTCTAAAATTCGTGAATTTTGTCGATTGGCTTTGTAAAAATTGCAAATTTTGTTGAACAGGCATGAAAAAATCTCAAATTCCGTCGATCAGGAGCAGAAAAATTGCAAGTTTTATCGAGCATGTGAGGAAAATTTGCAAATTTCGTCGATCAGTTTCGTAAAAGTTGAGAATTATATTGATTAATTTCGTAAAAAGTGCAAATTTGGTCAATCAAGAATGAAAAAATTGCAAATTTCGTTGATCAGGTGCAGAAAAATAGGGAATTTCATTGATGAGGTATGGAAGAATCTTGTTGATCAGCTGCTTCCCTCTCCTTCATTTATAAAGTTCACATTTTTTTCGGCACTAATCATTTATGTTTGTTTTTTAGCAGTTTTAATAAAACAAAATTTTCTCTCCTGAATAAAGCCGATGAATATTATTACATCTTGAAAATAATCCTTGTTATATCTGTTACATATATAAACATAAAAACTGCTGATATATGCATACCGATTGAATTGGATATTTTGATTGGGTAAGTAAGATTAAAGGAATAACTCCCCTACTCCCCTCTGAAACCATATTTTTAATATGATTATAGGCCACAGATCACCTTTTCGAAATCGAAATATCTCCGTGTTATTGATGTGGCCCTCGACCACCCAGACATATTTATAAGTGGCCCTTCGCTTGAAAAGGTTGTGCATCCCTAATTTACACAATAGGGAAAAAAACAGAAGATTTATAAATCAATTTAAATAATATGCATTTAATAGCAAGTTTTAAATTGTAAGTAACAAATAGAAAAATCTTTCACACACACTTATAAAAAAATAAATAAAATAATAATAATAATAGTGATAATAATAACAATAATTCTCACCGTACTTTTGCGACTTTTATTTCAATCGGTATAACCATATTGGAATTTTCTAAAGTATATTTTGAAGATCATGTAGTAAGACCATTTCACAACTTCGCGACGATCTTTCTAAGAATTCGAAGAGTTCTGGATACTTTGTATAATTTTATGTCGTAAACTAATGATTGTATTACTCATATCATATGACAACATCTGCCAATAAAATTTCGAGAAGAAAATCTTCAAACCGTTGAAATAAGAGTCCACTGTCAATCAATACTTGTAGAGGTTTTTGCACTCTGACAGTTCAACAATAGAAAAAAGGAACATGTTTCGGAACGTGATTTTCCCCTGAACATATGATATCATACAGAAAATCTTTGATGTAAACAAATTCATTAAGAAATTCTAAATATTGTCTTCCCAAATAAAAACAAATTCTAAAAATGTTTATTAACGTTTAAGCTGAAATAAAACAAATAGAAGGGCAAAGGTCTTTTGATCTTACGGGAGAGAGTTGTTGATTGTTTTGATTCACATAAAAACCAAATAAAAGAAAGAAAGCCAAGGAGAAAAAAAAAGTAATATGATTCAGAATAAAAGAACTTTAATGAATAAGAAAGAAACCATAGCGATGGCTACCTTATATAGTCGTGCAAAAAAAGTAAACACCCCCCTACTAATCCTGCAACAAATTATTGTAGAAGAAAACTAACTGGTACCAAACAATCGGAAATAAAGTTTACTTTTAAATTGTGCAAATAAAATTTGCTTAAGGGGGCATCTACATGTAAAAAAAAAAAAAAAAAAAAAAACTTTGTATGTTCAGTATCAATACACAAGTTTACATCATAATTAATTCTGCAGCTTTTAATTAGTCGAAATACAAATTTTCATGAAATTCATACGATTCGTTTCAGAAAAATTAATTATGTTAAGCAGCATAAAAGCATATTTAAGGGGCTATATCCAAACTGAAGTTCGGTACTCGATTGTTGAAATGCTACAGAATGATAAACAAGAAATGTCTCCATACTGACATAATCCGAAAAAATCTGAAAAAATTACAGAATGTTTTTCTCATGATGATATATTTGTTTATTAAAAAGAAGAAAAATCTGCGGAACCTCGATAGAACGTCCGTAAAAAAATAATGAGAATTCCATTATTTAGCGATTTTTTATTGGTTTGCAATGAGATTCAGTTTCAAAAAATGTTTTATTATGTAAAATATAGTTTAAAGAAAAAATGTTTCCTGTTGAACTTTAGTTTTGTCAGTTTTAGTTTGTTTTAATTATCATTTTATCATATCGATATTTATATGTATTTACATTAAAATTTAACAATCCAAAAATCATGATTTAAATTAATTAAAATTGTTTTCGCGCTCAAAATTAAATCCAATCGTTGGTACGATTTTGTTGCCATGGAAACGACTTCTTATATATTAAAATACATAACTGCAAGCTAACTTTCTAGCTTTCATATAAAAATCTTTTTTATATATAAATGAAAAAATTTTTCTCCAGTGACAAGTTAAATAACTGTAGCAACAAGAAATAGATATACATATATAATACAACATATAAACAATATGCGTATTTATATTAAACTCTTAATTGTTTAAATTCGTCAAATATCATTTACACGCATTTTAAAAATCCATTAACTAACACGTTTCAGTTGCATAAATCGTTTGCTTTTGGTGAGGAAAAGTACTGCTCACCCAATCGCATGACGCTTTCGTCTTTTCAATCCAAACAATCGAAGGTATTTTTTTTTTACAGATTTTCTACTATAATTCGATATAATAAATTTGATTGATCTTTTATTACATATATAAGTAATTTAATAAGTATTTTTTTTTTCAAAATATTCTGAGTATGCCCAGTAAAGAGACCTTCCTTGTAAGTAACTTCTATTATTGCACTATGTAAGTGTCTTGTATTATTCCTTGCCAACAGGAAGATTTATCGCGCTTAAGGGGACAGTGGACCTTTATTTGAGCAAAATCGTCGCAAAACAGGTCTATTTCTGTGGTATAATAGTACCAAAACAGTGTTTTCTTATTAAAATGTCATTTTGAAAAGTAAATAATAAAGGTAAATGCATTTATATACTTTAATCTATTTTTCTCAAAACTAATTTTTTAGCGCTTTTAGATTTTTGAAATTCTTCTTACGACGTGATTTTTAATCAATATTTATGAAATTGATAAGGATCCTGATTATGTTTAGAAAGAAATTGTGTAAGCTTTTTAAAATTCGTCTTAATTAAGATAGTCATATTTGATTTTTTACATATTAAAAGACAAAATTTTAATGAAAATCGATATGACAAAATCTGTAAAATATTAACTATTCAAGAGATTAAAAAATTTTTACACAAATTTGTTTATAATAGAGTTTTAAGTGATAAAAATGCAAAAGCAAGAAAATATGTCAAAAATTAAGACACGAGGAGTATTTTAAAACTTCGTTTATATATATTTTTTTAATTTAAAAATTTTAATAAGATTGGAATTTTTTTTAAGGTGTTCTATATGCTTTTGGTGAAATGTATATATGCGCAAAATTTCATATTGCTATGATAAAAATTAAAAAATAATAATAATAACGTCTACCATCCCCTTTTAATATGTTTTGACCATAAATATTTCTATAAAATGACTAAAATATAAATTTCATATACATATTTAAAGTACATATTTTTTCTCTATATGACGATGTAAACATTGAAAATGTGCGATATTTAGAAGTTTAAAAAATTGCAGTAGCAAAAATTGCTAAACCGAAATTTCATTTTAAATTTCGAAGTGGTGCCATTCGTAAAATGACGTATGCGTTACGCACAAATACGTTTGGTCTTTATAATATAGAAATAGGGTAGATTTAACCATGTTATAAGTTGGATGAATTCAGAAAGGAGAAAAAAAAAAAATCTCTTAGGTGGAAAATGGTATTGTATAAATGATAATCTTTTCGAGATGTTTCACCTTTATTACACTTTAACTGTAAAATAAACATGTCTTGTTTACAAAAGAGTAACGAAAAAAATGTAGAATTTATTTATAAGTCTTAAATTTTAGACTTTGAAAAAATCATTTTCCGAATGGTTGTTGTAATTTGTTAAATTACATTTCATTTATTTATTTTTATGCTTTTATAATGTTGCACTTTTGTACAGCTTTCTATGCTATTATGTTTTAAAAATGGTTTTGCCTGTGGTATTTTGACTAAGAAAATTTTTTAGTTTTTTTTTTTTTTTTTTTTTTTTTTTTTTACTTTATGTTTACATTATCTATTTTATAAAAGCGGCATTAATAGCGGACTGTAACACATCTGCTTCAAAATCTTGCTCCTCCGTGAATTTTGTTTTGCGAGTGCTTATAGCCAGGGGTGTAGTCGTAAAAACAACAGAGGATATACGCTCTAAGCAGAGGGTATACGCTAAAGGCAGAGGGTACATCCTAGAGTGCGTATATCATAGTTTTCTTGAGAAACAGAGGATATACGGTATTCCTTTAAAAAATCCAGAAGGTATACGGAGTATACCCCGTATACCCTCCACTACATCCCTGCTTATAGCTCATTGTATCGGATACATTTGAAACATCGAAATTGAGGAAGAAATAAGTAAAATATATTATTTTTGCAGACCTGAGCTTTTTTTTTCTCACTGACCTGATTACGATTAATTTAAAACGATGCCTAATCAAAAAGTAATAAATCTCAGTAACGCTGAGATTACTATCATACCTTTATCAGCAACAGAAGGATAAATCCCAGGTCTGAAGTGCAACTGATGGGACAATCTATTATCGACGTACTTTCACTCTACTGGCCTAGATTGAAAATACTCTCCTCTTTCAACAATTATGTCACCGTGTGATTGATAGTTACGGTTACGATAAAATGAAAACAAGTAAAAAGTCAGATAAATAGAAAAAAAAAATGTAATTTAACAAATTACACCGACTATTTGAAAAATGATATTTTCAAAGAAATTCTATATTTAAATTAATAATAATAATAAACATCATTTTTAGGATGATTATAACGAGTCATATATTACGTACGCCGTGCATTAAACATTAATATTCCTAGACCAGAGATTTAAAAAAAAAAAAAAAAAAACTGTAATTTAAAGATAGACAACTTTAACTGTTTAAAATGTACATTTTTCTTTGATGGAGTTCATTAGACTGACTTCTGAACGCCTCCTATTACACACGACACGAATTAAACATTAACATTCCTGACCCATCACAAACAAATTTTAAATGAAATTTCAGTTTTACAATTTTCGGAACTGCAAATTTTTTAATTTCTTAACATCGCACATTTTAAATTTTTACATTGTTATGCGTAGAGAAAAAAAAATTCACTTTTTTCATCAAATTTTTTTAAATCTCTATCACAATTTGTTTTTAAATTATTAATTTTATCAAAAGTTTTTATTACTGTTTATGTCATCGTGACAACAGAAGTATTCCGTTTTTTGGACATTAAACCTGGACCATTCAAATAAAGAATACTGCCCAGTTAAACTGATAGCATTGAGCTCACAGGCTACAAATATTAATTGTACATTAAAGCCTTATATTTTCAAGGGTTAATTCAGGGTTGCCACTCTAATCTTGAAAAAAAAATTCCCTGTATTTTCCCTGTACTGCAACGCATTTATTTCATGTTGAATGCGAAAAAATATATGCGTGTATGAAGGTTAATTAGAAATGTTATAATTTGCCATTACCAAATTCCCTGTGTTTTCCAGATTTTTTAGAATTTTTTAAAAAATTCCCTGGATTTTCCCTGTTTTCGGAGGAGATTTAAAATTCCCTGTGTTTTCCCGGTTTTCCAGGTTCTCCAGGTGGCGTGGCAACCCTGTAATTCCTTTCGAAAAAAAAGTGAGAAGGGGAAACAGCTCATTCCTTTCCTCTTTTTTTAAACTTAATCATTGAACCTCCTATACTATCAAAGACATGCTTTATCATATAAAAAATCTATATCCAAAATTCAGAGCAAATGAGATAATTCTTAATAAAAACCCATTTAGCATTTATATAATTTAAAAGGAGTTATCCCCCTCTTTTATACTTAACCATTAAACTTCCAAAACTATACAGAGATTTGAATGAAATCTGAAAATTCTGCTTGAAAAACCCATTTGTATAAATTAAGGGGGGGGGACATTCGAACCCCTGTTCCCCCTATTTATACTTATTCAATGAACACCTAATAACAGTCACGGAATCGCCTCATCAGAATGATCCTAATCTAAATTTTGAACGAAAACTTAATTCTGCATGAAAATCCCATTTATATCAACTAAGGGGAGGGACATGAGCCCCCCGTTCCCTCTCTTATACATATCGAATGAACTCCAAAAACTAATCAGGGAAGCGCCTTGTCAGGATATACCTACGTACAAAATTTCAAGTGGATCGGATATTTTTATCATAAGTTATCGCGTTACGCACGAACGAACATACAGAACGGACGGGCACATAAGCTCTCAGGCTATGATAGCCTGTGAGCTAAAAACGAATAAAATAAAAAACAGAAGTATTCCATTTTTGGACATTAAACCTGGTTTGTTTGTTTGTATTTATGTCGGCCAATTATCTACATTGTGGGATATAGGCCCTAAGGGGTGGGATGCCCTCCGTGGGGGTCTTTCTATGGGAACCTAACCCGTATGCATTTTCAGAAAGAATCACGTTTTGAGCACCTTATCGCCAGAACAACGATTGGCGCGAAGATGAAGTCAATGCTTCGTACCCTTTCTCGTTTGTGACGCCAAACGCCTAGCTAATAGCAACCCTTCCTTCTGAAAAGAGATCGCGTTTATTGTTCATTTGTTTTTCCGTAAATGTTATCAAGCAAAAACTATAATATGAGGAAACGTTATTCACCGTTGTTTACGATTAAAACACAGTTTAAAACAAAGAGCTTTTTCAGCTTAAAATGCTTTAAATTTCACAAAACATCTAAACATAGGTTTTTTTTTTTTTTTCCTCAATTCAAAAATTTTATTTCCTTAACTCGACTATGTTCTAAGAAATTGAGAAGTTAATTAAAAACAGTAGTAAAGATTCGCTTGTAATAAATATAATTCTATTAATCATATGTTTTATGACACATTTGAACGTAGTTTATTTTGTGTTTGGCGATGCAGCTAGCTGAACGTTCTCGCTTTCGCCAACTCGCCAAGGCTGGTGCTCAAAACGTGATTCTTTCTGAAAATGCAACCCGCATTTAAGCAAGGAAATCTAAAGTTCGAAGAAAACCACGGAAAACTCCGAACGGTTAGGCCGACGGTCGCGATTGGGTTCGAACCCAGCACCTACCGTCTACCAGTTTGGAGGTCAGAACCTCTCGGCCACTGGTGGAGCTATTAAACTTGGACCAATCAAGAAACGAATAAAATAAAATAAGCTGCAGAATTCAACCAATAAAAAGATTCAGGTATACTGTAGATTTCCCAATTCTATACCGAGAACAACAACTATTTTTTCAAAATAGTTAATAAAATTTAATGAATTATCTTTTGAAACAATAAGTACAAGAATAAAAAGAATATATTTTTTCTATCAGAGATTAAGTACACTGTTAGAAAACTCGTCAATATACGGTAAATTATTCCTCATTTTTTAACAAATAATTTTCATGAGAGAAACGTGTTTTATCCGTGAATTCTTTCCGAAAGTCTGAATAAGAGGGAGAAATTTCATTCATTCCGGGCACACATGCGCTCTACTAATACTAAAATCCGAATTTATTTTAAAAGGGAAAAAAGAAAATCTGTAAATTAAGATTTATAATTTAAGTAAAAAAGAGAAAATGTTTTCCAATTTAAAAATAAATAACAATTATCTTTATAATTCATTTAACAGTTCACACAATTTATTTATTTTTTATTTTATTTATTTATTTATTTTTTATTTATTTATTTTTTTTTTACGGTTGAGTAATTCGAAAATAAAAAAATAAGTTTTTATAGTTGTTTATAAAAAATATTCGTATTTAAAATATACTTTAACTGAACACATTTTATTTAACCCTTTATCTATACCAGGCATGTCAAACACGTGGCCCGCGGGCCACGATTGGCCCGCCAGGAACTTCTCTGTGGCCCGCCAAGCCTTTGACATTTTCGTATGCTTGATTCAATTCTTAGTTGATGCAGAAAATACACTTTGCATTGCAATTATTGCAGCGCTGCAAAATTGGAGAATGATTTTATCCACAATATCTACCATTATTTCAGAATATTAATCTTCATTACATTTAATAGCAGATATTGACATACATTAAATTTAATGATTCGCAATTAAATAAAGAAAAGTTTAAATTTTTAAATTAATGGTTGTTATTTTGGACGAAAATTTTATGCAGTTTGGCATAGGAGATGCAAACAACACCGATTCAACAACACTGTGGCATAAAAGATGCAAACACACTATCTTAAATATGATCAAATCTAATTGATTTTAAAATTTCGTTTCCAGGAGATAAGGTATGCAAAAGTTATCAATGAGTAATTTAGAAGAGCATATCTTAATCTAAAAATCTAAAAATTTATAATAAATTTTTTTTTAAATAATTTATTATGTGCTTTATGTTAAAACGAATACATTTTTTAGTGCTCTCTTTGATTCACTATGACATTACAAAGTAACGCATTGTATTTGTTAGGCATTAAAAATGTATTGAAAATCAATATTAAAATACGACGTTAATTTCTAATTAAAATTTCTAAAAAATCAACAGAAATAAATAGCTTCAAAAGAGAATGTGACACGATTTCTCGTCTTGTAAATAACAATAATAATAACAAAAAATGTTACCCTGTTTTTATAATTTGGCTGCATTCATAGTCGAAAGTGAGCATTTTGGACATAAGCTCATTAATTAATTTCATTTATAAAGGTTAGTAAACGCATCATTGTAAATTACCCCTGTGTGACTTTATCTTTTTTGATGATGAAGATATAGCATCACAGATTCATAAAAGTCAATTTGAAATAATTTTTTATACTCAAACAAAATTGTGTTTAATGTGTAGAAACTTCGTTGAAGTTTGCTAAGAATTTACTCACAAATATTTAGGATAACCCACGAATATCTAGAATTAATTTTGAAAAATAAATAGATTTTGAACTGAAACTTCGTTGAAAAAAGTGTGTTTGTGAAACATATTAAAAGTAATTCATCTGCTTTTAAAAACCATGATTGGATACAAATGCACACAACTCGAAATCGTTCAAGGTAGAATAAAGGATGTCCAGAATAGTTAAATAAATTTAAAAATATGCGAGGCATTTCTATAAATCTTAATGATGTAACCAGAAATTTCAGTAATCGTACGGAATCCATAATTTCAATATGTATTATTATAACTGAAAACTTTTATTAAATTAACAAATTTTCATTAGTCGACAGTAGCCATCAGTAACCACCGACAAATAGCTATATTATAAAGGCCAAACGTATCTGTGCGTAACGCATGCGTCATTTTGCAAATGGCAACACTTTCCCCAGTAATTTCGGTTTTCAATTTTTGCTACTGCAAATTTTACACTTCTAAACATCGTACATTTTAAATTTTTATACCATCGTATAGAGAAAAAAATCTACTTTTAAATGCAATTTGTTTCAAAGCTGTATCTCAATTAAATTTTATGATATTAATTTTCCTTTATAATTTTTAGTACCGATTTTGTAATTGTGGCAACAGAAACAATCCATTTTCTTAAAATTGAAAAACAAAAAACAAAAAATGCAAACACTATTTTAAATATATCGTCTGTTATAAAATCCAGTGAATTTCGGTTTTATTTCGTTTAATAATTTGGATAATTGGGTTTATAGAGTTTTGTTAATTTTAGCTAAAATAATACTTGTTTGAGAGTTAGACTGACCATAGTATAAGATGCGTTTTTTTACTTTAAGTAATTTTGTTGATTTATTATAAATCAATGAAATAGTTTTTCTTAAAGATTTTCTTTCGTCGAATTTCGACGGGTTTCACCTCGTTTTTTTAATAGCCACTTTTTCTCATTCAATGACCTCGTGGCCGGTGGCTAGCTTTAATTTTGTTCTTTAACTTTAAAATTCTTGAAAATATAGTTTCAAAAAAATTCCCTTTGTGGGCAGTTTTTTTTTTTGTTTTTTTTTCTCTCATACACGATATGTATCTGAAAATAAGTGAGGAGAATCATGAAATTATTCCTATGCCAGATCAATAACCATAGCTAATATATTTTAATCAATAATGATTTTTTTTTAAATTTCATAATATTATATGTATTGTAAATAATTGTTTTCTATCAATGATTGGTTTTATAAAAAGTAGCAATTACAATATAAAAGAAAATACGGATATTAGGATTACAAAATTAATAACACATTTTTGTATAATTTTGATTGCAATTTAAATTTTAAAATGTTCAGAATCTGTTTAAGCATGTTTGTATTTTAACTTAGTTTTCATTACATTTGGCAGTGCACTCTCGTCAAATCCTTTTGCTACAGATTTGTTTTTACCTAATAAATATTTAAAAAAATTTCTAGTGCGTATTTTTTTTATTTTTTCAATAAATGGTTTAAAAAAATTTGTATGCATTTTTGTTTGTTTGTTTGTTTTTAAAATCAATGCTGTATTTTTAATGCACAGTTTTCATTTTGTGCGATAGTCATCAAATTAATCTGCTTCTTATTATTTTCGATAATGTGGCCCGCGGCTTTGTGTACAATGCTAAACCTGGCCCGCGGTGGTAGACGAGTTTGACATGCCTGATCTATACCGACGGTATTTATAAGTACCATTAAAAGTACTTATTATAAAATTCTTTTAATACGTCAATTAGTTGTAATGCTGTTTGCAACGAGTTACAGATATATTACGTTATTTAGTTCCAAAAGCATTATTGGTTATACAAATCAAAAATATTTTTAAAAGGATGATTCCTTTTGCCTTTGTATCTTTTCAGCTTTCTTGGCGCTGAGGAAGGGGGGGGTGGGGATTTTTCATTTCGGAAATATCTCTATATTTAAACTGTTAGAGCATCATATTTGCACATTTTATAAATCTACAAAATACTGAGAAAACAATTTAAAATAAAAGATTTGAGTGGTGTTATAAATATTGCACAAAATCCCTGTAAATTCAAATTTAATTAATCCTTCTAAATCCTTCAATCCTTCCAAAACCTTTCAAAATTTTATTAAATGATTATGTAAATCTTTTAATTTAGTTTAAACAATTTACGTAAAATGCTTTAGAATATAAAATTTTCACGAATTCATAATTCGGTAGATAAAGGGTTAAAGAGTTTAATTAATAGCAATATTAATAAATCCGTTTTATTAATAGCTTAATACCTTGATTACAGATAAAAAGATTTTAGAGATATATTTATTTAAACTTTGAATATTTTTGACGATTTCCGTAGTATTAAAAAGGTATGAGACTACTTAACCCCTTGGGAACAAGCGACCGGTATACCTGCCACTTAAGCTCTCAGAATTCTTTATTATACCCAGCACTTATTTTAAATTTTAAAGTTGAATTTATTTAATGAAAGCATTCAACTACAGAAAATTTTCTGTTATGATTAAAGTATTTTTTAAACCTTAACAAATCGCCATTATCAACATTATCAATCAATCGCCATTATCAACAATATCAAAATTATATAAGCAAGTATACTTTCTTATATAATTTTGATAATGTTATAGAATGATAATTTTGATAATGTTATAGAATGATAATTTTGATAATGTTAAAAACTATAGTTTTTAAAACATCGTCTTCGCTTTTATATCAACATCAGTGATATTATTTTTTCCAAATTGATTAAAGTATTTTTTAAATCTTAACAAATCGCCTTATAAAATAAGAATGTCATTGTAAGTTTAGTAATTTAGTAAAATATAAATATAAATTTAGTCATTTAGTCATTTAGTAAAATAAATCATAGTTATGACAAAATGTACAACAAATAACATTTTAATTTTTGAATCGTCGTGCCTGGGAAAAAGTACTTTTAAATGGAATTTGTTTGAAAACTGCATCATCATTGAGTTATTAATTCATTTAAAATTTTTAATTCCACTGACATAATGATGGCGATTAATGATTTTTTTTTTTTTTTTTGCCTTATTAATTTTCTGATAACAACTTTAAAACTAGTTGGATCTGCCAATCCCCAAGCTTTCTGCTATCTCATACGTAGATTTAAATATTTAAAAAAATAGTTACCCATGTTAATGCTTTAATAATCTTAATTCAATACTATACTAACTTTGATTTTCATCTTAAATTTCTGCTTGAGTCAATTAATCAGAGTGAAAACGATTTTCCATCTCTGCACAAGCCGACGGACAATAAAATAATATTTTTTTTTTTCAATTTAGGCAGGACCTACTCGCCATATCCAAAAATAATCATACACAAAAAATTTCGTCCAGTTCTATGCATAACTTCACACACTTTTAGGTGGTGTAACATTAAAAATAGCACAAAAATCGCTATCGTAGCGCCTCCTTTCAGCGGATTTTTTTTTTTCAAATTCAGGGAGGACCAACCGGCCATGGCTAAACACTTACACAAAAAATTTGGTTCAATTCGATGCGTAACTTCATACAGTTTTGGTCGGTACAATATTGAAAATTGCACAAAAATCGCTATTGCAGCGTCCCCTTCCGGCGGAATATTTCAAAATTGAAGGAAGACCTGCCTGCCACAGTTAAAAACATTCACAAAAAATTGGTTCAATTCTATGCATATCTTCATACACTTTTTGATGGTAGAATGGCGACATACGGACACACAGACACACTGGCCGACAGATATTTTGCAAAAACATGTTTTTTGGAATCTCTGATCCCTAAAACGTGTAAATTCGTCGAAAACCAGAAGTCGAAAAAAATTTCGATTCAATACTTTTATTGGAGATAGATGAAAGTAAAAATGTAATTAAACTATGTGCTATGCCAAACATATCATCAGTTATAACATGCGTTGATTTTTCGTTGTATTTCGTTTTCCTTTATCAATAAATGATTTTTAGTGTATCCCAAACTTATTTTGCAAACAATATAACACTTTACCTTTACAAAAATGCATTTTAAAGAATATTAGTGTGACTTATTTTCTCCACTTTACTTAACTCCTATCAAAAAGCTAGTATGCAATTTCGTTAATCCGTATATAATAACATTTTCCGAATTATGATTAAAATATAAATGAATGATTTCCGATAAAACATGGATTAATTTTTAAAAAATCATATTTAGAAGAATTTATTTACGAAATCATCCTTTAATCAGTCCCCAAACCCAATCATAAGCTAAAACATTGCTTCCAAAAGCAGCAACCATTTCCTCTCATTTTTCAATCAATCTTCAATGAAATGAAATCCTTATCCGCTTTAAATTCTAATGTTTCTCTCTGCCCGCTTTTTTTCCCCTACGCGTTTGAGGAAGAATTACAAAGAGGAAATATTTAACGGGTGGTATCTGATACATATTATGACATTCATTCTTTCAATATTTATATCTTCATACAGTGCTTAATTTATGCCGGAGCTCAGCTCTGGTGTTTCCTTCGCTTTTTATATTGCTTTATTATCACTATAGTGATTATGTAAATATTGGTCGAATTTCACCGGAGCACATAATATAGCGCTCCGGAGCCCTGTGGAGCAGCGCTTCTGAAATACCGAAGTCCAAATTATATTTTCGCGTTCCTTCTATATCCAATCGTTGATTTCTTTTCTGCCAAAGCATTTGCATGTGTGATGCAGCGTGCAAACAGTGTTGAATTCAAACACTTTTCTCCGGGAGGGACCTCAGTGGTTCCGGGGGGGGGGGCATTCCGGGGGAGAATGGTACTTTTTGACCATTGGAAACGCAAAATTTCCCGGGGATGGACATTTTATTGCTCCGGGGGGAATGTCCCCCCTGGGCTACCCTTCTGAATTCAATACTGTGTGCAAAGCATACTTCTACTTCTCACAAGTGTAGACCGAGTGGTTTTCAAACGACGAGGAGGAATGCTTGAGTTAACCGCACGAAGTTGTGTTGTATTTATTCGCTGTTTTTTGTTCGAGTATGTAAAATATTCTTACTGATCAACTTTATTGCTCCACTTGGTGCTTAATTTGCATGGAAGTTCACAGGATCGCAGGCAGTGGCGTAGCTATGTTTTTTGGCGCCCGGGGCAGGAAGAAATTTTGCGCCCTCCCCCCCCCCCTTTTATAATAAAAAATAACCACATTATTTTTCTATAAGATGAAAAAAAACATGTATTTTGGTTTGCATCAGGAAAAGACAGCTTCACTCTTTCTTTTTTTTTTTAAGGATTCAGCTGATTTTATTCAAACACTCGAAACTAAAATGCGTGGTACCCGATTACAGAAGATTTCTAGTTTTCATCAATACTAAATTTGAATGATAATTTCAAAAATTTAGCGGAGCGTTCTCAGATATACCTGTTGTTTTAAACATTTGGAAGTAGCAACAATGAAAATAAAAGAAAAATACATTTGCTAAAACTCTTACATTAAGCCAAATTATGAAAAATAAGAAACAATAATCTTCTATTTCAAAACGGCAGCCGCCATCACCCATTTCTAAGATACAGGGGAAAACCAAAAATTTTTTTTCAATCTATCTATCATAAATTTAGTAATTATGCAAGAAGTAAATTTGTATATTATATCTATATCTATTTTCTTTGAAATCTTTAAAGGGCCACTATTTTGAAAAATAATGGCAAATCAAGATGTACAACGAATTTGATCGAGATCTTAATAAACCTTTAACATGTGCTAAATCACATCCAACTCAGTTTACAAGTTACCGCGGTTGCTTGACAATGATCAGATATCTGTAGAGAGAGATATATATGTACTTCACACTTCTATAGATGAAAAGGATAAGAATTAAAAGACTTTTAAAATTCAAAATTGAAATTAAATTTCAAACGCCTAAAGTTCTTAATTTTTTTCTCTTACTTTACATTTTCTAGTCTAAAATCAGTTTTACCCGTGATAGCATAGTTTTCCAGCTCAACATTTATTATGTTCACCATTAAATTCAGAAAGTACCGTAATTTCGGGTGTATAAGCCGCAGCTCAAACAATTCTTTTTCGACCCAGAAATTTTTAAAAGACAAATATAACTAGTCAGATCGCCGTAAATATATCTCTTCAATCACTAAGTAAGATTTCTGGGTCTAAAAAGAATTGTTTGAGCTGCGGCTTATACACCCGAAATTACGGTAATTTAAAATAGAAAATGCTGATGTTTGGACAATTCCTCTTCGTTTGTGGTTAAAGCCTTGTACGTCGCAGATCACGGAAATTGCGAGGTTCTTGAAGCAACTGGTCAATGGCGAACTAATTATCCAATTAAACTAAATGTTAATTCAAAATTTTACCTTCGCTTCCGCTGGAAAATATTACAATCCCCAATATATTAGCAAGATCACTCACGAAAAAGATTAAATTTTGTCCATTAGAGGTGCCTTCACAAGCTACGACTAGTGCTGAATTCAGAGAGTGGCCCGGGGCGGGGAATCCCAGGGCCCCTTTCTAAATCGGGGAGGGGAATTCCCCCCGGGAAAATTTGAGATTCTGTGCTTTCAATAGACAAAAAGTGCAATCCCTCCCTCCCTCACCGGAGCCATTGAAGTTCCTCCCGGAAATGTCTAAATTCAACACTGGTTACGACTATGTGAGTCCCGATACTCACGTAAATGGCTTGAGGTACATTCGATCGAACTTGCGAAGGTGACTGCAAGATGCCCGAGTCAATTTTGTTTCTTACATTGATCTCCAAGTTATTTCTTACATAGACAGATATAACAGCTTTCTCTAATGCATATGCGCTGAATTTAAGTATCTATAAAATTTATTTACCTTTTGAAATAACGAAAACTGCAATTTGTATTGGTCAGAAGGGAAAAGTTGGGGTTAGATCGCCCACATTTTACAATTTCGCTTTTCTCAATATCAATCCAACAGAAAAATGGAATTTCCAATGAAGAACAAATAATGTATTTTCTTGATGTTCTTCCTGCTAAGAGGTCTGTACCGGTCAGAGTTTCTAGACCCGGGCCCTACCCGGTGTAAAATTCAAGAGTTCGGCCCGACCTGTTTATATTTTTGCATTTTTAGGCCCGGCCCGTAAAATCAGTGAAAACAGGCCTTGCCCGCTTTGGCCCGACACAATTTCTACTATTTCGAAAAAAATTAAGATTTTTATCATACATTTAAGATTTTTTAAAAGAATACTGCATACATATTAATGGAATGATTTTACAGTATATTTGACAGGTAATACACAATAGCAACATTAATCATTACTTAGATTTTTGACTTTCAAAATTCAAATAAAGATTCGTTAAAAAAATTATATGGTTTAGAATAAAATAAAAAAAAGGAAAGCTAAAAACATCCTAACTTTTGAAGCTGTATAATAAAAAGTAGATTTATGAAAATATTTCTATGTCATTTAATTAAAAAATTTCTCAAATCCAAAAGAGTTACTTTCTGATACATTTTTGAAATCATTTCTTTTTGAAAACGCATAAGATTATTGGGTGTTTTTATTTAGAAACTAAGTAAATAGAATGGCGTTATCCATCTTTTGGTTAAGGCTCCTATATAATAGTTATAGAGTTATAGGAACCCTACTTTTGGTATTAGCAATTTAAGGAAATACTGTCAAAATTAGCATTTTGAATCGAATTTCCAGAAGCGACAGTATAAGAAGGGAGAAAATCTGCAACCACATGAAAAGAATCTCTTACGTCTCAATGAGTGCATACAAATATCTTATTTACCAAAAATGGAAAATGCTACTCGATTTCAAATCCCTTCAACAGTCAGGCTTGTCAAATTTATGTCTTTACAGTTAAAAATTAGTCCGAAAATTTTGAAATGAATTTAAGAACCACCAAGAAGTATATTTTCAAAGACTACGTCAACATAAGCTCTTTATCGCTACTAATAATTTTACAAATCATGTTGCCTGCCCTACACATCTTGAGAACAATTAAGTCTAGTTCGGGCCGCATTTTCAGAAAGAATCACGTTTTGTGCACCAGTCTTGGCGAGTTGGTGAAAGCGAGAACGTTCAACTAGCTGCATCGCCAAACACAAAATAAACTAAATTCAAATGTGTCATAAAACATATGATTAATAGAATTATATTTATTAAAAGAGAATCTTTACTACTGTTTTTAATTAACTTCTCAATTTCTTCGAACGTAGCGAGTTAAGGAAATAATATTTTTGAATTGAGGAAAAAAAAAAAAAAAAAAAAAAAAACTTTTGTTTAGATGTTCTGTGAAATTTAAAGCATTTTAATCTGAAAAATCTCTTTGTTTTAAACTATGTTTTAATCGTAAACAACGGTGAAAAACATTTCTTCATATGATAGTCTTTGCTTGATAACATTTACGGAAAAACAAATGAACAATAAGCGCGATCTCTTTGCAGAAGGAAGGGTTGCTATTGGCGATTCAAGCGCTCGAATACTCCATCTGGTGGAGAAAAGATGTAACTTCTCCATTCAGGATAACGCCGTGTAAGCTCATTGCATTACATGCGTTTTAAATTTGTTCAGAAGAATTATTCTTTTGAACAATTTCAGATTTCCTGTGACATTTGTTTTCTGTCTTATATGACGAAGTAAATATTATACGAATTTGAATATCTAAAACTTTTAAATACATTTATAATAAAGAATTGTTTCAATGAGACTTTAATATTAGTTAAAAGGAAATTAAAGGGACAGTTATCCTGCATCGAAGGCTGCGAGCAGCGCCTCTATAGGCCGTTTTAGTTCCCAATTCGCTAGGCGTTTGACGTCACAAACAAGAAAGGGTGCGTAGCATTGACTTCATCTCTGCGCCAATCGTTGTTCTGGCGATAAAGTGCTCAAAACGTGATTCTTTCTGAAAATGCTTCCGGGCCGGCTCGACTATATGTAGAAAAACAATGCAAGCCTGATGTCGACCAGGTACGAGTCTGCTAAAAAAATACTAAGCCCGGGTTAGACACAAAGTAACTGTCCATTGCCGATCTCTACACTCTAAAGTTACTTTTCTGTTTTAAACTCAAATTAGTAAGCACATTTATACTTATTCTCGTTAAAGCCATATTCATTAATAAAAAATAACTCATATTTTATCGATCTTAGAAAAAAATCATCTTATAAATCTTTATAATGTGGCCGATAAAATAGAAAATTTGGAATTATTTTGACGGGTTTGTTACGCAGGCGTCGGGGCCAGGCCCGGGACAAACCTCTTAGCTAAATCCATTTGGTATTGGTTCACAAAGGCCCCATTATACGAAAATAATCATAAAATGTGAAAAACACCAAAATAAAAATGAAAACCAAACTATGCTTTTGACGGAGATAGCCAGAATTATCCATCGCAGGCACAAGTCTGAAAATTTGGGTGATGGTAGTCCAAGACAGGATGCACATGAAGCTTAGATTTCTAATTTATTTATATAGCCGAGACTATTATAATTCAAAACTAATCAAAAACGGATTTTTTTCCCACAAAATGGCAAAATCACGCGCACATCTGAACTAGATTTCCCAGCCGAAATGAAAGAAATTAAAAATTTTCAGTAATCAACGAAAATTAAGAAAACTAATTAAGATACGGATTTGAAATTCTCAGAGCACACGCAGAAAAAAGTTTCACACTCGTCTATATATATATATATATATATTTTTTTTTTTTTTTTTTTTTTTTTTTCAAAAAAAATTATGGTGACAGTACGAAAGTCAGGAGAAATCAAAGTACAGTAATGAGCATACATTAAAAACAAACTAAAAATATACTTTTTTTTTTCGGTCTATCCCCTCCATTTAATTTCTGAAGATCGATGGATCAAAGATTATATGGCTTGTAGACAATAGACAATTATTAAACGCTACCGAATGCTAAAAATTTAATTTTAAAGCATTTTGTTAGTTTAATCGAAGATTATCAACGTATTCTGCGGCAATTGCCTCGTGATACGTGCTTGTCGACAAGGGTTTCTCCTCTTTATTTACATTTAATTTAAAAGTATGTTTTACATAAGATAGACTTCTTTTACCACAAATAACGAACATTAGTGGCAGCTCCTCTTCTCGGATTCCCTGAGTCTGATGACAATGAGGATTGATTCATTCAATTTAGCTTACGATTTTATAGCAGTTTTTATTTCTATCTTCCAGCGCAAGGTGCCCATTATCATCTCCGGTTCTAAGGATCCAATTTCAATTAGGTTTTGCTCGTTTAACTTGGTTTTAGATTATTTTACAGCTTTTAAATTTTATTTTCCACAGACGGGGGGATGGGGTGTTTTTATCTGAGGTTTCATAGGCCTGATTTTTTTCTTTCAAATCACGATTCTCTTCAGATTTTCTGGCGCGTCCCGTGCACGCCTGCTATACGCAGGCACAGTAAGCTTGGGCCTGTATCGGACATACCTTTAAATTTAGAGAAAGTTAAATTTGAATGTAAGGTTTTTAGTGGTTAGAGATACATGCATAGTAAGTTTAGTCTATACTGCCGAAGGCAGTAGGGACCCATAGCAGAGGTTTATTTTGGAAGATTTGTTTTATTATTTATTTATTTATTATTATTATTTTTTTTTTTTTTTTTTTACATTTTAATACAATACTGGTTTAATTATTCGAGGTTCGTTTGGAAAAATCTATGGAAAGGGTCAGCTACTGTACAAAATGCATAATTCTGTTTTGTTACCAGAAATGCAATCTTGATCGCTTGGGTGGGAACACATGGGGGCGCCGTTCCCAGAAATATTTGAATTGTTAGTGTAAAAAATATATATCTTGTAGAAGCACAAAACTTTGTTTTTGATTATTATTAATTATAACTGTAAACTTAAAGCTGACTTTTGGCTAAATGTTTTAAATTAGTTTTTGCCTCAGGAACATCCGGTAGCGTCAACTCTGAAAAAACGTGAGTTCCCACAAATATTTTTTCCAACTACAGCACTGCTAGCAGGCCTTCTAATTTATAAACTGGAGGCTAGACTGTTAGGAACCTCCTCCATGATCAAATGACAAATATAGATCTTTCCTTTACTCCCACCTTTATAGATTTTTTTTCAAAACATTCACACACACAAAAGGAAAAGTCAACCATTCATATTTATTTTCAAAGTATGTGAAATAATTTCAGTTTAAAGCTATTCTTAATTTGACGCCCCTATTTAATTACAATGCTCTTCAGTTTAGGTATTATTAGGTATTATTTAGTAATTATCTTAGGTACAAAGTGTGTTGAGCCATTCCTAAAAACATTTACAGAAATATTTTTTTCTTCATTATATGGATACAAAAAAATATATTACTAAAGAAAACATTCACATACAAAACAATTTTTTTTTAAATCAACAAATTTATATTTTATCAAAATACGTGAGATAATTTCGGTTTGCAGTACTCTCAATTTGGCGCCCTTGGACCTCGGCGCCCGGGGCGGACGCCCCCCTTGCCCCCCCCCCCCTTTAGCTACGCCACTGATCGCAGGTCCAGTAGTTCTTTATTTTTAGTGAATATTTACATATTAGTCGGAGCCCAGCAGCGTTTAAAATTACTGTTCACTGACGCCCTGCATGTTACGTATTGTTAATTTATATATACAGTCGGTTCTCGTTAATTCGAAATCGAATAAATCGAATCTTTGCTTAATTCGAACTAAACATGAAGTCCCGAAATTTTCAATGACAGAATAACATTAAAAATTTTCACTTATTCGAACTCATTTTTTCTTGTCTCTTGACTTCGTTTAATTCGAACTAACGAGAATGTCTATTTTTCATTTTTCTTTACTTTCTTAAGGACTTCAGATTCTTGAAATAAGTTTTTTCTTTCATTTTTGACCAATGGCACTTTCTTCCATTATGCTTGTACCTTATCTCTTAAGTTTATGTATTTATATGTTTTAACTTAATATTAAGTCATACTCTAATGATAACAACTGTAATAAATTTAAAAAATGCTATAACATTTATTCTTTTGCAATAGTGGGCTTTAAACATATTTTTCTCTCATACTTTCCATAAATAGAACTTCGGATAGTTCGAACATTTTTGTGGTCCGGACGAGTTCCAATTAACGAGAGCCAATTGTATATATAAATTCTTTTCAAATATGATTTTTTGAAAACTTTTTACCCCTCATTTTAATCTTTTTGCTCTGTTCATTTATTAAGTGTTTTTTAATATAAATGAATATAGACACAGCTAAAATGTATTCAAAATTATTTTTTTTTTTTTCTGAAGAGGAATTTTTTTTTACTTTTTGTATAATAAATTCCATGTATTATTTCATACAAACTTTTTGATCCCACCAAGGGATGCATATTTAAGAAAGTCATGTATAGTCTGTCAAAAAAGCAAAGAAAATTAGTTTGCTGTGGCCTTTATAAAACTTTTTTGTGCTTGAATGAAATGGCCCGCAAGCAAAATTAAGTTACAAACTATTCTTTTTTGAGCCATAGTTATCGCGGAAATCGTAAAAACAGCGTATAGAAGCGACACCTTTTGAGCAGTATACACTCAAAACTAATAAGGATCTATTTATGTCAAGGTCTAACAGGATATATGCCATTGAATGAAATTCCGCAGATTAGTTCTTCAGGTAGAGCTATGGAAGAAATCGCAAGAAAAGCAGCACCGAAGTGCCATCTGTCAGACGATTTAGCACATTTTGAAAAATTCTAGTCAGTTTCTAACTGTAGTATATTAACCCTTTATCTACGGACGGTACTTATAAGTACCATTAAAATTACTTATTATAAAATTCGTTTAATACGTCGATTAGTTGTGATACTGTTTAGAATGAATTACAGATACATTACTTTATCTTGTTCCAAAAGCATTATTGATTACACAAAACGAAAATATTTTTAAAAGGATGATTACTTTTGCCTTTGTATCTTATCAGTTTTTTTTTTTTTTTTTTTTTTTTTTTTTTTTTTTTTTTTTTTTTTTAGGGAGGGGGGGGGGGTGAGGGTTTCATCTCGGAAATATTTCTATATTTATATTGTAAGAACATCCTATTTGTACATTTTATAGTTCTACAAAATACAAAGAAAACAATATAAAATAAAAGGTTTGGGTGGGGGTTATAAATATCGTACTAAATCCCTGTACATTCAAATTTAATAAATCCTTCTAAATCCGTCAATCCTTTTAAAATTCTTCAAAAAATAATTAAATGATTATGTAAATCTTTTAATTTAGTTTAAACAATTTACGTAAGATGCTTTAGAATATAAAATTTTCACGAATTCCTAATTCGGTAGATAAAGGGTTAAAGAGTCTAATTTATAGCCATATTAATAAATCTGTTTAATTAATAGCTTAATACCTTGATAAATAGATAAAAAGATTTTGGAGATATATTTATTTGAACTTTGAATGTTTTTGTTAATTTCCGTCGCATTAAAAAGGTATGAGACTACTTAACCCCTTGGGAACAAGCGACCGGTATAGAATCCTTTATTGTACCCAGAACTTATTTTTAATTTTAAAGTTAAGTTTATTTAATGAGAGCATTTTCGCGATTCAACTATATAAAATTTTCTGTTTTGAAAAACCGACGGTAAAAGATTAATAGTTAAACAAAGTACTCTCGTCGCGAAGGAATTAAAAATAGTCTAGAAGTGCAGTACACCAAAATTTCAAAATAAATCTATTACATTTTTTATAAATGTAGGAATAGGTGCAAAGAATGAAATTGATTGAACCATATCTCAGTCAAAATTTTTACACTCTAATAAAATTGGATTCGAGTTCCGAGACAGATCTTCCTTTTCTGTAAAATATCAAAAAAAAAAAAAAAAAAAAAAGAATAAGTTTTCTTTAAAAATTATTAATTAGTATTTTATTAAGTTACATAAATTGGTCCCAAGGCCATTTTTAACCAAAACCATGTTTCCAATAGCAACAACCATTTCTACTAATTTTTCAATCATCTTCAGCGAAATGAAATCCTTATCTGCTTTAAAGCTCAGTGACATCATTTCTAACGTTTCTCTTCCCTTTTTTTTTTTTTTTTCTTTTTTCTTTTTCTTTTTTTTCCCCAACATTCGAGAAAGAGTTGCAAAGAGGAAATACTTAACACATGGTATCTGATTTTTTCAAAAGAAAAAAAAAGAGCGCAAAAAGAAATAGCGGTTTCAGAGAAACGAAAACACGCCGGCTAAGAGGATTTTCTTTGAAATTTAAAGGGAGATTATAGTTGAAGGAGTTGGAAATCAAAAAGCTGATTTTAAAAAATAAATATATGTGAGATTAAAAAATAATCAAAGTAGTTAATCAAATAAAATAAAGAATAACTATAGTAGTACGATAACTCCTACGATAATTTGGACAATGAGTAACGTACATTTAGTTTCATTTATTCCATTTATTCGTTAATTAAAGTGACAGTCATTACTAGCAATTAGCAGAGAATCGTTTTAAATTAAATACTACATTCCTTCCCATGCTTTAGTGAAGGTCACTGGCCAACGTGGGAGGAATATAATCAAGGCCATCTTGATATAACGAAATATCTATGTATATCAAGAATACCCTGATATTATACGGGTTAGAGTCCCCTGCATTGGTCACGGTTACTCGATATCATTCGAATCCGACCGACCAGACTGTTCCCACCAACCCACTGTTCGGATTGGGATACGACTCTTGAGAATCAACTTCAGGTTAATCCGATTTTTCAAAAAAGTCCAAATTATTTTTTCAGATGAAAAAACCATATATTTCAATATTCATGTTTATTTCTCAACCTGAAGATAAAATTGATACAAGAGGTATGATTTTCGGGTTCGGTTCAGATATAAGCCCACACTCAGGGCTCGAGTTCGTGTCCAGACGGTATATCAAAATTGAATAAGATTTCTTTTATAATCTCGAGACCTCTTATCTGAATATTTAATAACTCAGGGTTCATACAGAGTTGGGGAAAAAAATCCAAGGAGTACATAAAAAATCCAAGGAGTCCAAAAAATTTTAAGAACTTGCCACTTTAGTTGTTATTTATGTGGCATGCACTTGCACAGCCCAAATTCCACAGGGAAATTCGCGAGTTACCCCCCGAGAAAAGGGGGGTGGGGTTATACGCGATCTTCAGACGAAATTGCCGCTTTCCCGCGATCTTCAGGCAAAATCAGCGATTTATTGCGATTTTTTGTAGAAATCTGCAGTTTTTCTGCGATCTTTTGACGAAATCAGCGTTTTTCCGTGTTTCTTTTTTATGAAATCGACATTTTTTCGACGATTCCTAGACAAAATTTGCATTTTTACATGATCTTTTCTAAAAAAAACTGTTTTAACCCCGTAATCTTTTGACAAAATTGACGATTTTTCCGTGATCTTTTGATGAAATCTGCGTTTTTCTTCAATGATCTTTATACAAAATATTTGTAGCCCATCTTTTATCGAAAACGGCATTTTTTCCCGCGATCTTTTAATGAAATTGGCATTATATCCGCGATCTTTAGACGAAATAGATGTTTTCCCGCAGTTTTCATACGAAATTAGCGTTTTATCTGGGATATTTGGTGAAATTGCCGTTTTAACCAGTATTCGCACAAGAAATTGGCATTTTTCAGCAATCTTTTGACAAAGTTTGTTGACAAAAACATTAACCAAAACGTCGTTTTCCCACGAAATATTGACGAAATGTGTGCTTTTTCGGTGATCCTTTCACAAAATTTGCATTTCTAGACAATTGTTTTTTTCCACGTGCAAAATTTTACAATCCGATATATACATATTTTTTCCCCAGGAGCAATATTGCTCGCGTGCAAAACCGCAATACAATTTAAAGAGTTTCTAAGGAGTATTTTGTTTATCTAAGTAGTTCTAAGTACTACTTGGGAACGTTTTCATTTCTAAGTAGTTTCTAAGGAGTCCAAGGAGTCTGTACGAACCCTGAACTACAAATGTAATAAATGTGAATGAAGTGCTTCTTTGTGTAATTTTTTTAGGAAATGAATTGATCAAAAAGTGATAATCGTAGAAGGCCGCCCACAAATGATGTCACGCTTGAAGGGGAGGGGAGGCGGTTCGTGAAACTATAACAGTTCATGACAAGGGGGTGGGATGGGATAAGAAGAAATGTAACATCACACATTTTGGTTTAAATAAAAAAAATTAAAATCAGTAGATTAAATTTTGAAGTTATTTTGAAATTAAAATATTTTGTGTTCATTATGAAAAAAATAAGATTTAAAGCCAGATGTACAAATTCCATTTCAAATTCCAAAATACTTCTGTTTTTAATTGCTCTTTCATATTAATATTTTACTATTATTCTACATTAATTACGCTTTCTGTTGTAAATCTTAATCATATGTCATACAAAATAAGTACACAAATCGTTTTTATTGTTATGCTCACGATATCATTAAAACATAAAGTTTAAAAATAAAATTTGAAACATGATCTATAACGTAGTGCATTGTTTTTGAAATGCAAGTTTATGTAATACAGCGTGACATGCGACAAGAGAGGGGGAGGGGTGAACTATGACAGTTTGTGACAAAGAGGGGGGGGGGATAAAAATACGGAAAAAAGTGTGACATCATTTATGGACAGTCCGACAGCTGATGTTATTTCTATTTGTAAAAGAATGGGATTCGTGATTCATATTCATTCTGATTGTCTGGGATTCATGAAAAATTTCGGCTCCTGGTTTTCAAAAGATTTATTTGCCTTAGAATGTCCTGAATACGATTTGGCTGTTTTTAGAAAAAGTCTGAACGTGAATCTGTGTGCCAGTTTGTCTTTAGGTGACACAAATTTTTAGTCACTCTAACACACTAACTATTGCTTAGAATACATTCAAATTTCAGATGAATTTTTATCCTTATGTGAACTAATGCTGATTAGTTTTGGGGCAAAATCCTCCAAGAAGGGATGCCGCAAATCGATGAATTTTCGATTTACGTTCGATTTTTTTATTATATATTCTGTTTACGCACGCAGAATTCAATGGAACATTAAATTTAGAAATGGCATGATAGAAATAGATTATCATTCACTTTTGGTTGCAATCATCTAAAGAAGCTGCCGAAATTCAATGATTTTGTTTGAAATTTAAGAAGCTTATATCACCATTTTAACTGCATATAATTCAATGATATTTCACGCTTAATATTTTGAATGTAAAATACATTGTTATTCAATTCCCTTGCAGACATCAAATAAAGGATGTTGAAATTTAATGATTTGTTCAAAAAAGGGGGATGCTTATATCCAAGGCCTGATTATCGATTTGGCAAACTTCTACCAGTAAAAACAAAACTGAATATCCTTCTTATTAATGACAGTGTTATATATATATATATAGGACGTTTAAATAAAGGGGAGGGGATTTCTATTAAAATTTACAGGTGGACGTTTGTCCAGTTGTTAATCAGGATCTGTCTAAATGTCAAGTTTAAATACACAGAATTAAACGAAACTTCACACTTAGCATCCTGAATACGAGAATCCGTTGCCATACAGTTGTGATTGCATACATCTGGAGTGGGGGGCGAAATTAAATTATTTATTTGAAATATGTGATGCTTACAGTTTAAATGTATGGAAAAATTCTTTTTTTTTCCAGCATTAAAAATCCTTATTGTCGACAGAGACTATGCAGCTATCGGTCAAACCGGGAAGCTACCCTGGACACCGCACTTGTAAAAAAAAAACCGTTTACATTTCAACAATTGTATTTATTTTTTAAAATATGGCTCAAATCAGTGTTGCCAGACGAATACTAAAATC